>RJVU01037426.1:986698-1013562 GCA_003731715.1 Anabarilius grahami | reverse complement strand
CTGAATAAGCAAGTAAATAAACATTACAAGCAGTATAAATTAAAGAAGTTGATTTCTGCTTCCTGTTAAAGGAAGAGGATGTGGATCTGACCGATGCATTAAAAATTCATCTGGCTTTCAGATTGTGCACACACACACACACACACAGAGAAAGAAAAACAGACGCTTTTATTCGGCTGTTTCATATCCTCATCTGAATCGCCTGGCAGGGGGTGTGATTCTTTATATTGAACATTAATATGAATGAGACACTTCGGAACAGATTGCTTTCCGTGGATACTCATTTCCGTGTGCTCGTATGGACATTGATGGGACTTTTATTTATGCAGGCAAATAAATGTGTATTTTTGTTGTTTTTATTCCGGATAATATCCTCCTAGCTGACTTGAACGTAATGATAGTTCTCTGTATGCGCAGCAAGTTTTATGAAGTGGAACAGTGAAATTTCGGTCTGTATCTCACATAAAACTATCATATGACTCCAGAAGATTTGGATGTAGAGCACAAGACGGATGGAATTTTTATGATACTTTTCCTTTAAGAAACAGCAGGTGTATAAATCTATCCTTTCATTTTTCTTCACAAACACTCTTCTTTGTGTCATGTGCACACACACCATCATCGGTACCTCCATTAACACATCCAGGCACCTGTCACTAGGAGGGCGAGAGTCGGCAGGAAAAGTGTGAGAGAGACAAATTGCAGGCTGTTTTAAAATCAAAAGGTCTTTGAGTCCAGACTGAAAGAGATGAATGGATGAATGAAACCTGATTCAACTCATTCATTTGTAAAAGTTCATGTTATTTATTACCTTACAGGATTTTCCCAGTTCTTTTAAAATCTTTCAAAAATTGGCTTGGAATTGACATCTCAGCCATGAGCACATTAAAGGGTTAGTTCACCCATAAATGAAAATTCTGTCATTTATTACTCACCCTCATGTTGTTCCACACCCGTAAGACCTTCGTTCATCTTCGGAACACAAATTAAGATATTTTTGATGAAATCCGAAAGGTATCTGACTCCTCCATAGACAGCAATTTAACCACCACTTTCAAGGTCCAGAAAGGTACTAAAGACATCGTTAAAATGATTGACGTGACTGCAGTGGTTCAAACTTAATATTATGAGGCGACGAGAATACTTTTTGTGCACAAAAACAAATTTTCTCTTCTGTGTCATTCTCCTACGCTGTTTACGTCGAGCGCTTCCAGGTTTTACGTCAGAATGCCGACTCATAATTGGCCGGCTCCTGCGTCAGCATCACACGTAAAAAATATCTTAAAAATATCTTAATTTGTGTTCTGAAAATGAACAAAGGTCTTACGGGTGTGGAACGACATGAGGGTGAGTAATTAATGACTGAATATTTTAATTTTTGGGTAAACTAACATATGACATCCATACTTGCATATTCAACATTCAAGGGTTACTCATTTTAGAATCAAAGATCTTAGCCAATCATTAAAGGGTTTATTTGCATATGAAACCTCTTAAATGTACAGCACGGTATTAAAAGATCCCGCTCAATGCCATTATAAAGCTCGGATGCGTCAGGATATTTATTAATATATCTCCGATTGTGTTCATCAGAAAGAAGAAAGTCATATACACCTAGTATCTCTTGAGGGAGAGTAAAGCTTGGGTTTATTTTCATTTGAAAGTGAACTAATCCTTTAATGTATTTGGTCTTGGAGAACTAGATCTGCTATGCTGCTGCTGTTTATTATTACTGCTGCCAGTACTGCTAATAGATACACAGACAAGCTGCTGTGAGCATGTAAGACATGCTGCTGCTGCTGCTGCATAAATTGACATAAATAAATCTCGCAGCAGATCTAGGCAGGTGGAGCTAGGGAAGTTGGAGGGTTTCAGATAGCGTGCTGCAGGACTAGCTTACAGAAAACAATGAACCAGACTATTTAAATGCTGAGCAAGCAATCTCATTGGCTGCAGAATCAGCAGAGGCTTCAGCTTGTACCATGTGATGTGATTGATTGCAGACTGCATGTAAAGGACCGATCAGCCTGCACCATCTAGAGTTTCATGATTGAACTAGATAATAATTCTTCAAAACTGGTTTGTTGCAGTTAATGCTGCAGAATTTACACACATTAGCCTAAAGTCTGCATTAAACGTAAGTTGCAATGATTTTTTCTTGATGGCAGGACTTGATTTTGTCCATGGGGATTTGATTGAATGGTTGCGGTTTGCTATTGGTCGATCTCTTGTGACTGACAGAGAGATAAGAGATGTTTGTGCAAGAGGGAGGGGAAGTTATTTTCATTAGATTACGAGGACACATGAATTAAAAAAAAAAATTATGTGCACGAATAAATAATTTATAATTAATTCTGCAATATTCCATTAAAAAAATTAAGAATTGGCCATTTTGATTTAATGGTGCATTTTGATTGTGTTGTGTTCTCACTAAAGATATCTGTTTTTAAAACATATGCTATTATTAAGTCAAAGAATGTGGTGTGTGTTAAAAATAGAAAGAACTGAACCAAAAAGCATACAGGAAAGGACATAACTGAAACGAAGGAGACAGAGCATCTCGGTGAAGAAGACTCTGGAGACGTCGCCCCGTTCTGAGGGTAATTGAGCTCCGTGTGGTGGCAGACTCAGTCCTGTCAGTCTTCTGAAGCCCCATTTGCTGTGTTTAGTAGGTTGTGTGCTGAATACAGATGCGGGGATGAAAAAGACAGCACAGACCGTACGGCACACCGCAATCACCGGCCAATCTAGTGTCACAGCCCTCTTACCCCATCTGTCAGTCTCTCTCCTCACATCTTCTTCCTTTGTCCAGATCCGCCCTGGTCTGATGGAAACGGATCAGTTCTCGGCTCAGCCTGAGGTGGCGAATGTTCTGCTGGTCTGAATGTGAAATGAAGGTTTTCTAAACGTTCCCCTTCCTGTTCAATGCAATTTGCTGTCTCTTCTGCTCTCGTTGTCTCTTTCAGAGCACATAGCTGCAAGGACAGAGTGAATAATTCATTAGGAATTAAAGTAGTCGGTTTGGAGGATTAATATTTACCTTATTAGATCTTACTTATTATGTTTAATATTTTAAGCCTAAGTGGAAAGTCTGGAACTCTTGCTCAGACTTCCACAAATTGAAAATATACAAGAAAAAAATTGCCATAAGAATAAAATAAGCCACATTTTTGGCTTTGGTTTGTTATTTTTTGTTTTCGTCTGACTGGCGGGCAATTTTCACACGGTCAAGTGTTCGTTGTATGGTTGAAAAATGTTCTGCAGCAATCTTGATGGGTTCTGGCTTGTGGTGTTGCCATAGTAATACAAGTTAGAGGGAGGAATCATTGGATTAATTCACATTGTTATTTTTAAATGGAAGTCATTTAAAGAAATGAAAAACCAAAACAATAGCAATTATTGCTTCAAATTATTGCCTTTTTTTCAAAAAGAAAGCTGTTTTAGTGCTAAACTAATTGCATATTAGTTATTATTGGACTCAGCATGGCTGTTTGCCGCAGTATTGCTTTTTGTCTCTTGAGAGTGATGTGATAAACAGGCTCATCTAGACATGATTGACAGACACACACACTTACACACTCACACAGCCTTAAAGGGTTAGTTCACCCAAAAATGAAAAATTCTGTTATTAATTACTCACCCATCTTCGGAACACAAATTAAGATATTTTTGATGAAATCTGAGAGGTATCCGACTTATCCATAGACAGCAATTTAACCTCCACATTCAAGGTCCAAAAAGGTACTAAAGACATCGTTAAAACAGTTCATGTGACTATAGTGGTTCAACCTTAATATTATGAAACGACGAGAATACTTTTTGTGTGCCAAAAAACAAAATAACGACTTTATTCAACAATATCTAGTGATGGGCGATTTCAAAACACTGCTTCATGCAGCTTCGAAGTAGGGTTGGACGATTATGGCCTAAAATCAAAACCTCGATTAATTGAACATTTCACCTCGATTACGATTAATGAACGATTATTATACTTTTTTTTTTTTGCCTTCATAGTTCACTGAGAAGGTTTATACTGTAAATATGATTGACTATTAAAGGTGGGATCTTTTTTCCTATTGAAAGAGTGCTCTGACATAGCTCACTTTCAGCAGTTATTTTATCTATGGTTCGTAACATTTCTTACAGATTTCTGCTCGTTGTAAATCAGAAAAAGATAAATCGCTTGAATGTCCAAACTGGCAAACCTTAAAACAAATACAACTGACAAAGTTTAGTGAAGAAGCAAGGCTCACCACTCGCGCGCCATCACTATGTGTTGAACCGGCGTTCACCTCCATGTTGCTTTTATGCCACTGACTGGACGGGGCAGAGTCATGTGGCTACACACACGGTAGTATGTTTTTAAGGGGGAAGTAATAACAGGATTAAAAAAAACGAAATAACCGACATGGGAAAATTACATTGGTTAGAGGTTCTGAATTTCAGTTTCGATTACTTTTCGATTAATCGTCCAGCCCTACTTCGAAGCTTTATGAAACTTTTGTTTCGAATCAGTGGTTTGGAGCGCATATCAAACTGCCAAAGTCACGTGAACTATTGAAATTTCGAAACACTTATGACATAACGAAGCCTCGTTTACTGAAATCACATGATTTTGGCTCTCTGAACCACTGATTCGAAACAAAAAATTCGTAAAGCTTCGAAGCTTCATGAAGCAGTGTTTTGAAATCGCCCATCACTAGATATTGTTGAATAAAGTCGCTATTTTTTATTTTTTTGGCGCACAAAAAGTATACTTGTTGCTTTATAATATTAAGGTTGAACCACTGTAGTCACATGAACTGTTTTAAATACGTCTTTAGTAGCTTTCTGGGCACTGAAAAAGGAAATGATCTTACTGGCAATGCAGGCCTCACTGAGCCATCGGATTTTATCAAAAATATTTTAATTTGAATGAAGGTCTTTAGGGATGGGGAACGACATGAGGGTGAGTAAATGACATAATTTTCATTTTTGGGTGAACTAACCCTTTAATTTCATCATGGTTCTGACATCATATACAGATTAACCTGCTTCTGCAGCCTGGTTTCAGAAAATCCTTCTTTTCATCATTTCCTTTAAAGCAAAACCATAATATTCAGAGTTCATTGTTGTCAGATGGATTGTCTAATGATTCATGGTGGCACTTAATGAATATTAATATGCGGTAACCTTTGGCATGGGGAGAGGAACACATTGTATTTGGAAGTGTACAGGTGTCATGCTGAGCTGACAGCCACTCTCAGAATAAGGAACAAGCTCCTCACAGCATGAGCAGAAGTCATTAGCAGTCACTGCTCATCAATCTCCTGCTACAGACCCGTGTGCCACAGTCCAGACCACAGCCTTTCTGTTAGCAGCATTGATTTAACATGGCCTTTCAGGAAACAGGATGGTGCTCTTTTAAGACAAAATAGCTAGAAACAAAATTTAAATTCATTAAAATCCTGAACATTTAAACTCAATGTGCTCAAATTAATGAATTTATTTCTCTAGCCAATACAAAATGGTCTTTGACTTTATACTGACTTTATACTTTATACTCCACTTCAAGAACTGATTGTTCACTAATCATCTAATCTTCTCATAACTTGACATGTGACCTTGTTAGGAAATGATCAACATTTTACTTCACTTGTGAGTGGTGTGTGCACTGTGTATGTGTGCGTGTGTTCTTGTTTATATTACATCGTGGGGACCAAATGTCCCCACGATGTAATAAAAACCTGAGATCACCTACATCGTGGGGACCAGCCAGCGGTCCCCACGAGGGAACTGGATTAATAAACATACTAAATGATGTTTTTTTGAAAATGTAAAAATGCAGAATGTTTCCTGTGATTGTTAGGTTTAGGGATAGGGGTAGTGTAGGGGGATAGAAAATACAGTTTGTACAGTATAAAAACCATTACGCCTATGGAGAGTCCCCACTAAGATAGCAAAACAAACCTGTGTGTGTGTGTGTGTGTATGTATATATAAATATATATATATATACAGCAACGGAAAAAATTAAGAGACCACTCCAAGTTCAGAAATCAATGTTAAGTGGTCTCTTAATTTTTTCCATAGCTGTATATATATATATATATACAGTTGTGGCCAGAATGATTGGCAGCCTTCATAAATATGATCAAAGATGACTCTAAAAATAAATCTGCATTGTTTATCCTTTTGATCTTTAATTTATAAAATTAGCAAAAATCTAACCTTTCATTGAAGGAAAATAATTGAAAGTGGGGGGGAAATAACATTATGAAATAAATATTTTTCTCCAAAACACGTTGACCACAATTATTGGCACCCTTTTATTCAATTCTTTTTGTAACCTCCTTTTGCCAAGAGAACAGCTCTGAGTCTTCACCTATAATGCCTGATGAGTTTGAAGAACACCTGACAAGAGGTCAGAGACCATTCCTTCATACAGAATCTCTCCAGATCCTTCAGATTCCCAGCTCCATGTTGGTGCTTCTTCTCTTCAGTTCCCTCCACTCATTTTCTTTAGGGTTCAGGTCAGGGGACTGGGATGGCCATGGCAGAAGCTTCATTTTGTGCTCAGTGACACATTTTTGTGCTGGTTTTGATGTTTGTTTTGGATCATTGTCCTGATGGAAGATCCAACCACGGCCCATTATTGGATTTCTAGCAGAAGCGGTCAGGTTTTGATTTTTTATCTGTTGTTATTTGATAGAATCCATGATACGATATATCTGAACAAGATGTTCAGGACCTCCAGCACAAAAATAGGCCCACAACATTAAAGATCCAGCAGTATATTTAACCATGGGCATGGGGCATTTTTTATCCATGTGTGCACCAAATCCATCTGATGGGTTTGCTGCCAAAAAGCTCTTTTTTTAGTTTCATCTGACCATAGAAGCCGGTCCCGTTTGAAGTTCCAGTCTTCCAACTGAATATGCTGGAGATTGTTTCTGGATGTGAGCAGAGGATTTTTCTTGAAACCCTCCCAAACAACTTGTGGGGATGTAGGTTCATTTTTTTTTAGGCTTTCTGAGATTCAAGACTCAACTAATCTCTGCAATTCTCCAGCTGTGATCCTTGGAGAATCTTTGGCCACTCAAACTTTCCTCCTCACCGCGCATTAGGACGATTTAGACACACGTCCTCTTCCAGGCAGATTTGTAACATCTTTAGTTGATTGGAACTTCTTAATTATTTCCGATAGTGGAAATGGGGATTTTCAATGCTTTAGGTATTTTCTTACAGCCACTTTCTATTTTGTGAAGCTCAACAATCTTTTGCTGCACATCAGAACTATATTCTTTGTTTTTTCTCATTGTGATGAATGATTAAGGGAATTTGGCCTTTGTGTTTCCTCATGTTTATACTCCTGTGGAACAGGAAGTCATGGCTGGACAATTTCATGTTCATGATCACCCTGGTGGGCTAAAAAAATGTAAATATGAATGGGAATATACTTCAGAGATATTTTACTCATAAAAAATTCTAGGGGTGCCAATAATTGTGGCCAATGTGTTTTGGAGAAAAACATTTATTTCTTAAAGTTATTTTCCCCCCACTTTCAATTCTTTTCCTTCAATGAAAGGTTAGATTTTTGCTAATTTTATAAATTAAAGATCAAAAGGATAAACTATGTAGATTTATATTTAGAGTCATCTTTGATCATATTTATCAAGGGTGCCAATAATTCTGGCCACAACTGTATATATATATAATTTTATTGACTTAATTCATTATATTTCATAAATATATAATGTATATTTCGTTATATATTGTACATTTACATTTAAGTTCTATCAGTGTATCTGTGCTCTTGATTAACATGAGCGTTGTGCTTTCTGTTGAGCAGTTATAAAAGTTGCCAGGCAGGATTTGTGTTGTGGTAACCCAAGGTCAGGTTGCTAACACAGTCAGAGCTGTCTCTTCATCCAGCCATTTATTCACCTATTTAATATTCCTGACAAGATCTCAGAACGTTTCAGCCTCATGCAGAACCCTGAGAATCAACAGAATGAACCTGCGACAACACAGGTAACCTCTTAACAGATATTGGTGGTCTGATGTCCTTTACTGCTGATCTTAGAACACGTCTTTGCATATGATGGTTTATGGCAGAATGGAGCAGAAATGGGGTCCTTGCTGAGTGAATGATAGAGAGAGGTTACACAGGGAATGTTTGTTTGAACAAGATGGGTTGGTGGTAGTTGGACTTCTGTCCTATTTGCATTACATTGAGACAAAAGCATATTGTATGTAGTTACCACAACAGACTGTATTTGGTGATGGGTTTAAGACCTTCCTCCTATCTTCATTCTCATGAGCTCTCTATGTGGACACGTTTTGGATTTTATGAGTAAATGTAGTTTATTACTATACTTTTTTGAAAATGCAGAAATATTACAGGCCAGTCACCTGGTCAATAAGTACTGGATATAGAATAATATACTGTACTAGCTTGATGTTTGTTGTCTAGGCTTAAAAATAAGCTGTATTATTACATTCTATATGTGTTTAACTTTACATGGCAGGTATGTAATGTGTTATGCAAACCATACTGTTAAATGGCCTAATATTCAACTGTCTCTACTGCATTTTGTCAGGATATGTTATTAAAGTTGACATGAAACAGAATTTGCACTAGACTTTTCTCACCTAATGTGACATAAATCCGCCCTCACGTCATCAGATAAGAGAAGAGATGTTGCTGCAAGAGGGAAAGTTATTTTGATTAAAGATTATGAGGAACATGAATTTAAAAAAAAAAATTTGCACAAATAAATCATTTATAGTAAACACTGCAATAATCCAAAAGTAAAAATAAGAATTGTCAATTTTGATTTCATAGTGACTTTAAACGTTTGTTTTTCCCCTCAGATGGAAAGGGATTCCTATGATTTGCCATCACATGACGCCCTCTCAAAAATCCTCCTGGAATATCTTGACCTCGTCAAAAAGTCTAAAACTCAGACCGGGACAGAATCTGTACCACAGAAAAAGTCAAACTCTCAGCTCAACCGAACGTTTGATGTACATTCCGCACAAAAAAGGTAAAAGAATATCACATGATGGCTACTACAATCATCAACAGTTTTTGGCTTTGGTTTGAACCTATAATTTCCATTTCCATTTATTTGTTGCTGTAAATATTTCCTTTTCAGTCCCTCGGTACCTGATTTCAAAAATGACCCTCATGTAGGTGAAGTCACTGAACATCAAACTAAAGTAAGTAATAAAACTGTAGATTTATATTACGTGTGCTCCTTCTAGAAGTTTCCCAGAAGTGCTACCTTTCCTCAAAGAGACTTTCAAACTTATTCAGAACCAGACTTTTAGCTATTGGCATATGGTATAGTAGGCAATGTTGTTCATAAACACTTTTTGCTATACTGGTTGAAACTCTCTTCACATCCTGATAGCAATCAATAACAGAAGTTATTGAAGTTAAAAAAAATCTGTACTCTGTGGAAGTCTCAGGACCAAAAATTCGGTCCGAATGCAATGATAAGATGTACTACCTGCCTATCAACCTATGTATTTCCATATCTCTGTGCACCCTGCTAGCGCATCATCAGTAAGGCTATGCAGAGTTGTAGACAGACAGTTACAGAGTGCCACAAACAAACAGCAGCCACCTTTTACAGTTCCTCCTGAACCAAAACAATGAGCTTATGCTGTGATCATGCTATGTCATAACCGTAATTAAGAGATGGCAACCCGTGACGTTCTACTCCAAGCAGTTCACATCCTCAGACTCAGAATTATGTGTTTCTATGGCAACACTATCAACGCCGAAATAAATCCGCAGCAGTCAGGTGGTACAAGTAAGAGCTTTTTGGTACAAGTAAGAGTTGTTTATGTTCATTATTATTGTAATGTTATGTTCTTCGAGACATGGTCATTTAACGCCGTCTCTCGTCTTTGGAGAGTGATCTGAAGGGAGTGTGGGATCTCATGCTTTCAAGGCTAACTTGCTAGCCTTTCCGAAATTTCCTACCCTACCTTAATCCTTGTTCAGTATCTGCGCTACTTCTCTCCAAAAGTAATGACAGATAAAAATACCTTTGTTTTTTTTTAAACTAGAGTTGTGTGTATCTCTTAATTGCCTCACAAACGCGCTTGTCAACGGGCGGGAACTATTGTTGCTGCGTTTCCAGTAGTTTGTTGTTGTTATTACATCTCTTCCGGGGTTTTTTTTTTTTTTTTTCAGCTGTAAAATGAAGGCCCGGGCCAGTGACACCACCTTGTAAACCAACTAATTAGAGGAAAAAATTAGAGTTGAGATCCCTGCTTCTGAATATGCATAATTCCATACTATACAATAGGCGAAAAACAATATGTGAGCTGAGTAGTATGTCTGAATTCACAGTATTCATAAAGACGTAAAGCATCCGGATGACCTACTACTTCCGGTGAGATTCTGAAATGCTCATTCACTGGACACTTTACTATCCCATGAGGCCACGGGAGGGGATTTATGAATGGCAGTGAAGCAATGCAACTGACGCAGTAGGTCACATGACAGTGACAACATGGCTGATGTAGTACATCTGAGTTTCATTCATACTACACACATTCATAAGTAAGTTTCAAACCAAATATAATATTTACAGTATGCAATTTCGGACACAGCATATGCGGAAGTTTGCGTCCCTATACTGCGTATTGTACTGATGACGCTATTTACGTCACATATACTAGTATACGCATACCCTAGCATATGCGTGAAAATCAAAGTATACTTTATTTTGGCTGTTTTATTATACTTGAATATTCACACTATGATTCAGGAATTCAAATAAAAAGCCCTCAAGACCATCTCAAGGTGACCCTTATATGTCCACAGTGTTCACTCTACAGTATGGTTTGATGAAATGGAAAGACTGTATTGGCTTTGCTTTTCTCATCATAACAGAATCATTGCAAAGCACCCCACAGAGAAAGAAAAAGAGAGAGAAACCCATATGTGCTTTTATAATGTGATTGTTTGAAGCAACAGTACAGGCTAAGCAGGGCCTCTGTCTGCAGCATCTATGGGGACCAATCTCTCTCTCCATACACTTCTTCATTGGGTTCCGATGATTCCCTCCGTCTCCTCCCCTCCGCGGGCCCCATCTCATCACCGATCATCATTCTCACCTTGCATGTGTGCCCTTTCAATTAAGTGCTCAATTTCTTTCAGACGACCCCAGGGAGCCACAAGCACACTGGCCCAGATTGGAATCGCCTAATCGGTCCCTCTCCCACCCCTCCCGTTTCTGCGCACCCGACGCAGACCCCCTTCCTGCACAGAGTGACCCTGAGTGAAAAGCAGACGCCTCGGTGGCATGTTACATGACATGCGACATACGACTAACACAATGGCACAAAAGGATGCCTGGAAGTGAAGCACATCCCACAATGGCCCTGGTGTGCAGTCTGTTTAGTACAATACAATGTCTCAATGCTATTGTTCAGTTCTATAGACTGAACTAAAGACATGTTGACAAATGTAGATGTGCCAGAATGACTGCATACTAGTCATATAATGAATTTGTTACACTTTGTTCATCCCATTTGTATGAATACACTTGTGAAAAAAGTGCACTGTTTTAAATGAGTACTTATTACAGAATATAGAAAGAATATACTTAAGTGTGAACTGAATGTAATGTCCACTTAAGTACACATCTTTATATGTAATTTTATAATTCTGTTGTCTTTGATATATGGTTGAAGTGTAATGCGGAAGTACTGACAAGCATTTGTGGTAAACTAAAATGTACATTAATGTAATTTTTACTAAAACATGCATGTCATGTATTCGTAATTAGTTTTTTTTTAATGAGGAAGCTGAAATTCAGTTACTTTTTTAAGGTTATGACTATGAGTGTGACAGTATGATTCTAGCTTTATTTAGATTCTAGATTCTACCTAGCTTTATTTTAGGTAATACTGTTTGAACGTCTTGATCCATGTCCAACAGTTTGTGGAAATTAGTTTCTGGAGAAAGAAAAACAAAATACCTTTCAGTTGGTGGATTTCATCCTAATCCCTCTATACTCTGTACCTAGTTCTCATTCGGGTTCCAGTATGTGCCACGAGGATGACTGTTGATGACAGCCGCTGTTTTAACCCAACTACACTTTTAAAAAAGACAGTATATCTACCTTACCTTTAAAAATGGTTAAATGATACAAGCAAAGCCTAAAAATGAATGTTAATTGGGCAGATAGTCTGGCTCAGACAGGCGTCACATACAAACAGACTGCTATTGATCATGTTTTGGCGCGGTGATTCCCTCAGACAGCATCCCGACTGAACATGGGACTTTGATTCCACCTAGTGGCGGGAAACTCGATCTGCCCCTCCTAGACAGCTAAGCGTTGCATTAATTTCAAACGAATAATTTTTAAACTAATTATGCCAATGACCTCCAACTATGACTCCTTACTGAAATATAAAGTCGGCCATATATTTTCATAAATAAAAACCCTTTTGTAGTCTTTGATTAAAAAAAACATTAATACATACAAACATTTTTATATTGTCACCGAAGCAAACTGTTCAGATAATGTGTAAAAAAATATTTCCTTTTTATTAAGTTTAAAGCATATCTTTATCTAAATATGATCAACATTTGGCTAATGTGAATGTAAAAAAATATATAATTTTAACATTTTAAACCAGCACTGCTATGCATCACTCCAATATTGAATCTTGAGTAACCTATTAAAGCTTTCAAATGGGATTGTCAGGTCAACATTAAAGGTGCAATATGTAAGATTTTTGCAATAAAATATCCCAAAACCACTAGGCCAGTGTTATATATATTTAGTTCACTTGAGTACTTACAATAACCCAAATGTTTGCAACTGTTTGTAAATCGTGAGAAAATTGCAATTTTAACCAAGGCTCCGGGACGTGTGAGGAGTCGCCTGTCAATTGCGTCATACCCGCGTTACCCTCGGTTTCCGGTTTTATTTTTGTAGAAGCCATGGAAACACCAAAGACGCTTTAATATGTTACATGTTTTAATAGACAAGGTAACAACTGTTTTGATATATTTATAGACAGAAAACGAATTATTGTTATATAGCTCAACACGTTAAGTCTTACTGTTTAAATCTGATTTTCTTGATTTTTTGCGAGTACCATGCTTTACCATGCCTCAGAGAAAAACACTATTTTGTGAAGTAGCATAATCAGATGCAGCTTTATTTTTAGTAGCAGTAATACAGAATTTTCTCCATCATACAATACATTTTCAAATTAATTGCATGTAATTTATCAACACAAGCCATCCAGTATTTAATATGATATTCTAAAATCGATCTAGTTTACTGCAGTGTGCAAGAATGTCTCACAGCAGCCGTCGAGCGAACGCACAGAGTAAAGTTATAACATTTTTAACACACTCAAATGTATCTAATATGATAAACAGAGCTGTGTTACCTCATACTCATGACCGGAAAAGCGGAAGCAGCGCCGGCGACTGTGTCATAATAAAAGTTCCGCTGCTCATGATGCGTGTGTTGCGCAATCGCTCCAGCGGCCTCGTTCAGCTCCCACAACACTCGGTCCTGCTCTGATTCATACTATAATGTTAATAATCACATCCATAAACATGATTTATTCCCGAGTCCTATCCCAATTCTTTTCCACCGGCCGTTGAGGTGTAGACCACATGTCCCAAGATTCCGCGCTCATACTTGCCGTCAGCAAGTTACGCTTTTGTTTTGAATAGGCTTCTAGCGGACAGAAATCGTACATATTGCACCTTTAATTAACATTCAATGACAAAAACACACCAAATGTTAAGATAAACACCAAATTACATGGTAGTGCAATGGTATTCTTTGAAGCACCTTGGATTACCATAAAAATACTTTGATAGGCTATATACCAAAGTACCATGGTATACTAGGGCTATGGTTTCTGCTCTTTCACTTTGCATGCTGTATTATTGAAAGAATCTCATAAATGGAAATTTATGGTTCACATTCTCAAACTATATTTGCAGGTCATTTTGTATGTACAAATCCATTTTTATTTCTCCATAGGAGTTGGAAAACTATCGTGCGGCTATGCATAAGATGGCGGACGACATCATTGGCTTGCGCTCTCAGGTGAGCAGACTGGAGTCTGAGAACAGTCAGCTGCGGCATGACCTCTCCCTGCATCAGGACCTGGGCCACACCCTGCTGGACGACACCGACGCTGACGTCATGACCAAGACCGAGATTGCTGACCGGATCGGTATAATTCCTCCCACTATAATCTCATTTAGGCATATAAAGATTAGCCAAGGCACTGTTCTTTATGTGCATACACTTCACCAGTTAACCTTAGCTGATTACCAGCTACAGTTAATGCTGTCATTTCTTCAGCCCTTTCAGTAAAATGTTACCACCAAAATTAACTAGCTGGCAACCAGTCAAATATTTTCTTTGGATAAGTTTTCTATCATAATATCCTCCTGGCATCATTTATTACAATTTTACATTTTAAAACTTGACGCCACAATGCTAACAAGTCTCTAGCACAAACTAAAAAACAAACTAGCTTGCTTAGCAAACTAAGGTGTTCTGAGTGATATCCATAGTACAAACTAACAAGTTACACTCTGATTAGTATAACTTTAAATATTAGCAACATAGTTGGCTTATTTAGCAAACACCAAAATTAACACCATTAGCAAATGATTTGAGGTTTCATTCATGCCTTTAGCACAGACTGACTGTGCACTAAAAATTAATACTTAATGGTAAATACCAGCAATAGTTAGCTTGCTTTAGCTTAGCAAACTTAGCTAAAGTGTTTTGAATGATTTTAGCGCACGAGTTGAGGTTTCATGTAGTGCAAACTAACAAATGACACTCTGAAGATTAATTGTAAGTAGTCAGCTTACTTATCAAACACCACTAAGGTGTTCTGAGTGGTTTTTAGGTATTCAGTAGCTTTTAGCAATAGTTAGCATACTGGTAACAACACTAAAGTGTTCTGAGTGGTTTTTAGGTTTCATTCATGCCCATAGCGCAAATTAACAAATGAAGGCTAACAATAAGTAGCTTTTAGCAATAGTTAGCTTACTGGTAACAACACTAAAGTGTTCCGAGTGGTTTTTACTGGTGCATGATTTTAGGTATTATTCATGTCCATAGCATAAACATGCAAATTATGCTCTGATTAATACTTAATAATTATTTGTAGCCTAATAGTTTGCTTGCTTAGCAAACACCACGAAAGTGTTATGAGTGAGTTTTAGCATGTGCTTTGAGGCATTATTCATGTCCATAGCACAAAGTAACAAATTATGCTTTAATTAATTAATGGTAAGTATTAGCAATGGTTAACTTGCTTAGCAAACAACACCAAGTTGTTCTGAATGCTTTTTAGTGAAGTGAAAGTGAGTGAAGTGACATGTGGCCAAGTATGGTGACCCATACTCGGAATTTGTGTTCTGCATTTAACCCATCCAAGTGCGCACACACACAGCAGTGAACACACACACACCGTGAACACACACCCGGAGCAGTGGGCAGCCATTGCTGCGGCGCCCGGGGAGCAGTTGGGGGTATGGTGCCTTGCTCAAGGGTCTCACCTCAGTCGTGGTATTGAGGGTGGGGAGAGCGCTGGATATTCACTCCCCTCACCGACAATCCCTGCCGGACCTGAGATTCGAACCCATGACCTTTGGGTTACAAGTCCGACTCTCTATCCATTAGGCCACGACTGCCCCAAACTAACGCAAACTATCAAAATTGATTGATAACTTGAAAACGAAGATTATACTTGGTAGCAGTAGCAATAGTTAGCTTGCTTGGCTAACACTGCTAAATAAAATGGAGAGATGATGTACATATGTACATGCAGAAAGAATTAAACAACATCAGGTAAAAGATTTGGGAAGCAACTATTGGAGTATCATATTTCGGATGTTAAAAGTTGTGAGCGTGAAGTGATTTGCACAGGTGTCATGTCCTCACTGAGCTGTGCTGAGGATTGATAAGACTTCTCATTTAGCTAAGGGAATCTGATAAGCACTTACTGCCTTATCTGCTGAAGGACAGTTTGCGTCCCTCACACACTCATATGCACACAAACACAAGGCTCCGCTTAAAGGACACGTCAAAGACCTTTGAGGCCTTCAAAGCAAACGCAGGCTTTAATTTCCTCTCTATGGTGAATGTGCTGCTTGGCTTTCAGGGGTTTAGATAGTGTCTGGAATGTTTTCTCCAAAAATATCTCCACAGTGTCATGGTCACACCATTTGTTGATGTTTCTGCTGTCCTCAGAACATATTTTGACCATAAATACTTCATATACTAAATTATATCTATATATCACATTTAATAAAAACAGAAATATAAGTGTTCCCAGCTAACAGGTTTTCAGAACATATTTTGGTACATCGGTTTGTCTTTAAAAGAAACAGAAGGAAGAGATTCATTTTAAATATGTTATACAGTAATGTTTTTTTTTTATTGTTATTGTAATATGTTAGCTGGTTCATTATGTGCTCATTAATCTTCTATGACACTTTCTGCAGCCTCTATGAAGTTCAAGCTCTCCAGTGAAAGCAGCAAAGTAGCTGCCCAGAAGGACAGAATCCAACAGCTTCAAAACGAGCTCATCAGGGTGGGTTAATCAAGGCCGTTCTCCCTCAGATCATTTCAAGTTTTTAATAAAAGCTGCAGCAGTGATCGGAGACCACGCGTTTCCTTTCTGAAGCTCAAGGGGTCCATTGACTGGCATACATTTGTGATGTTTTAAGGAAATGCTGTATCAAATGCATTAATGGTTTCCTCTCAAGATCATTGATTGGATCAGGTCATTGAATTTGTCTCCAGACTGCATGGCATATTGCTTCTTGTATTTGATGCAAAGCTAAAAATACACAATTCTGGCTGGAGTCTTAATAGACCCCTGGCTATTGAGTTAACTCACTGTATGGACTCATTGGGCCTGTGTGTAGAGTTTTATCTCTTTATTTTGTTTATTGCAGAAGAATGACATTGAGAAAGAGTTTGTCCAGCTGCAAAGAGCACATCAGCAGCAGCAGGCTGTGCTAAAGAGATATCAGGCCCGTGGCAGTAAAATAACTACACTGGAGGATACAGTTCGCCAACAGGAAAAGGTATTTAGCTTCTCAATACACAGTTTTTGTCATTTTTCGACCACCAAACAATCAAGCTATCAAAACACTCAGTTTGTTTGAGCATAAGTTTGGAACAAAATAATAATTCACCCCAAAATTAAAATTCTGTCATCATTTCTAACTCATATGTCATTCCAATAGTGTATTTATTAATATCAACTTTTCATTTAAGTTTATGTTATTCATCTAATATTTACACTCAAAGGGCACTTTATTAGGTACACCTTGCTAGTACTGGGTTTTGCCTTCAGAAGTGCCTTAATTCTTTGTGGCAGAGATTCAACAAGGTGCTGGAAACTTTCCTCAGAGATTTTGGTCCATATTGACATTTGTCAGCTGCTCATCCATGATGCGAATCTCCTGTTTCATCACATCTCAAAGCTGCTCTATTGGATTGAGATCTGGTGACTGTGGAGTCAATTTCAGTATAGTGAACTTTTCATGTTCAAGAAACCAGTTTGAGATGATTTGAGCTTTGTGACATGGCATTATCATGCTGGAAGTAGCCATCAGAAGATGGTACACTGTGGTCATAAAGGGATAGACTTTTTATTTCAGCTTTATTTCATTTACTGACAATTATCTTTAATAGTTAACACTGCATTCCAAAACCTCTGAGAATTTCTTCTTTGGAAAACATAAAAGTAGATATTTTGAAGAATGTCTTAGCTGCTTTTCTCTATACAATGAAAGTCAATGGGGTCCAAAACGTTCAAGCTCCTAAAAGGACAAATAGGTAGGATGAAATGAATCCATGGCCCTGTTTACACCTGGTATTAAGATCGGATCACAAGTAGACGAGGCAGACACGTTTACACCCGTTTACACCTGGTGTTTTAATTCGTCTCTTTTGTCCGCTTTCAACAACTTCTGTCCTGATTTCTTCGAGGTGAGGGTCTATGGTTGGGTAAATGTATGGGTTTTTTCAGATCTGTCGATCTAATGGACGAAATAAGCTTGTGCAATTTACATATGAACACGACTGGAGATGACAAAAAAACACAGAGAGCAGCAGCTTTTGTTTCTGCTCTGACAGCGGCAAGACCGGCCGAATGCAGGGAGTGCGTGTTAGAAATCAGGAATGGTGAGAGAATATTGTGATTGGTATGTTTTTCATCTTCAAACTAAACTTGGGTCTTCAGCCAACAAAGTTTAAATCCCGTCTGGCTAGTGTGCTTCTCATAATGTTTACACGTTAGTTCAGTAAGTAGTCTTTTGTGGCTGTTCGAACTCATTCGACCACATGAACGTTTACACTACGAAAGCAATCCGGTCTAATGCGTCTTCGACTACCTCTGGAAGTGGTCAAAAGTGGACAAGCTCAAAAGTTTTAGACCCTGTTTGAACCTGTATTTAGCATCGTCCACTTGTGAGCCGATCGACCAAAACGCATCTTAAGACCAGGTGTAAACAGGGCCCATGAGACTTCCCAGAATCCAAGTCCTCTGAAGACATATGATAGCTTTCTGTGAATAAAAATTATTATTATTCGCTAAATATATTAACTTCTTAGGTGCGTTCATGAAAAAATCTCTCCATGCTCTTGGTTGTGGTTGGCTGAACTATTTCCTTATCTATCAGGTATCTGATGTATCTGATGTATAATGTATTGTATTTGTTTTAATTCACTGTGCAGGTCATTGAGAAGATGGAGAAAATATTGGATGCAAAACTGAAGGAAAGACATAAAGAAAATTCAGACAAGAAGAGAACAGCTGTGAAACATAAAGGTGTGCCTTTACACCTGCTTGTGGAATCACACACAAAAAACATCAATTTCAGTTATAATTTAATAGTCAGAGCCGCATGGCTTAGCGGTTATGGTGCTCATGCTGGAAATTTGGGTTCGAATCTGGCCTGCGTCATGCCCTAATAACTGTTCTACACTCTCTCCATAATTTCCATTCCTCTTACTACATTCTTTATCAATTAAAAGTGTTAAAAGCCCTACAGAAATTGTGACTGACAAGTAATCGTGCTGTGTTTGTGTATAGATGAAGAGGATCTCAAGAGAAGAGAGATTGAGTCTGTGCTGGCGGCAGAAAACTCTCGACTCCGAGCAGAGCTAGACAGGCAATGTAATCTCCCCCCACCTGTCATCATTCAACAGCCTGTGCAGGTAAACCCAAGACCACCAGTAGTTTCCCCTGAAACAGCCATGCTACATGAATGCTTTATTGTGCACATTTTATTAATGGTTTTGATCCCATCAGCCTTTCTCAGACAGTGAGAAGCTGGACTTATTGACGCAGCTGGCGAGAGCTGAGGGTCGAATCCAGACACTGGAACAACAGGTTTGATCTATAATGCTGTGAGAAGACATTTCACTTTCACACACAGTGTAAATTATGGGTTGGAGTGCAGTGGTTGGTGCGAGCGCTCTTGAAACATTGAGCTGTGGTGCTTGTGTGGGTGATCGAGGTTCAAGTCTGGCCAGTGAGTTTTCTCATTTGTTCTTTCTTTTCCATATAATTTCCTGTATAACTTTACTTCTTTACCAAAGAAGCAAAGCCTAAAAAGTGACATTTGCCCAATCTGCAGCTCTGTTTCAAAACAAATTCAAGTCAAGTTATTATATTGTTTCTGTGTAGCTCCATGGAATGGATGTTTTTGTTTACACAAATACTGGAACAAAACACTCCAGTCAACACAATAAATTATAATAAATAATGTTTTTTGAACACTGCAGTGCTTGTGTCTTTGTGATATTGGTCATTTTGTGCAGCTGAAAGAGAACTCCAGACAATGGGGGAAAGAGAAACAAGAGATGTTGACCAGACTCAGTGAATATGAACATGGATTCGCTCGAACATCAACCATGATTCTTCTTGATCTGCCCGTGGTCAGTAAATGACTGCTGTTTATGTAAAATTACAATTATTATTATATTTGTTTGACCTTGGAAATATATAGACTATATGGTATCGTCTATTGAGTCATCCTTTTTTATTTCCTAACAGAAAAGTGTGACTGAGTCTGTATTGGGACATTCTCGACACAGGCAACTGGAACCTCTGAAGTGATCACGTCTAATCAGTGTTAGTATTTTTCAAAATATTTTTAAAAAAAAATAAAAAAAAACTGTGTATTTTTTTAAATATAAAAACATAACATTTATATATGCCATTTTTTCTTTTATTTGTATTAATTCAAAACCTTCAGAATATTTGGATGTATTTATGTTTTAAAAATCTTTCAACATTTTTGTTTTTGAAATATAACAAGACAGTCTGACATTTAGTACCAGTCAAAACTTTGGACACCCGCACTGTACTCATTGTTTTAAAATCTGGAAAATATGAATAATAAAGTCATGAAACCTTTTAAACAAATGAGGAGAGTCATCAAGAAAAATTCATTAATTAAAATGAAATGAAAACTCATATATTAAATCAGTGTTTTTTTAGTAGTTTTTATTCATATTCAAAACTAGATTTTATGTTTATGTTTATATTTTCCATTTTCGTTTTAATTTCAGTTAAAGGTTTAGTAATTTTGTATTGTGTTTTTGTCATTTTTATACGTTTTTTAATGAATATGTCATAGTTTTTATAAATTTTTATTTCAGTTTTACTTTTTTTTTAGTACATCAAGTTAAACTAAACGAAAATGAGAAATGTTTCCTTGGCAACTAGCTGAAACAAAATAAGTTTAAGTTTTTTAAATATTTTCTTTCAGTTAATGTTTATTTTATTTCAAATAACAAAAATGTTTTTTGTTTTTTTATGGTTTTAGTTTTAGTTTCAGTTACAATAATAACCCTGTTTTAAATTCACAAAATATTTAAACTTTTTTCATTTTTACTCGCCTTCATGTCATTCCAAATGTTGGAACACAAATGAAGATATTTTGAAAAATGACTGATGTTTTTTTTGTTTTTTCCCAATGTTGTTTGGTTCCCAACATTCTTCAAAATATCTTCTTTTGTGTTCCACAGAAGCAAGAAAGTCAGGTTTGGAACAACATGAGGGTGAGTAAATGATGACAGAACAATCAGATCATGAGAAACTTAAACTGAGTCCAATCTTTTGACAGGTGTTACATCTCAAAGACGGATTGTTTGCCGTCCCTAAAGCTCAGTGTTCCATCCAGTTCAGTCCTCGACATCATTTCCCTGTTTGCAGCTCTGCTATCTGCCGGCGTTCAGTGGTTTGATGGTTAGCATGATGGGCTTCTCGGGCAGTAAGATGAGCTCAAACGTGCTCCTGATCTCCACCTGCCTCTGCTTCTCAAACCTGAAGTTCTCCAGCATCTATAAAGATGACAAAACGACAAATAAGAAATGAAATCAGCCTAATGTTATTTTGCCATTAAAGAGGATAAGATGTTCCTCTCTTTAGAAATCCACATACGTGAATAAGGAAGAGCTGCATCTCTGTCTCGGCGATCCTGCGGCCCAAACACTGGCGAGGGCCGAAACCGAAGCTCAGGCTCCTGAAGTAGTGGCTCTGGGATCTGACCCAGCGAGAGGGACGGTACTGCTCTGGGTGCGGGAAGACCCGGTGATCACGACCCATAGCGTACAGACCCAGCTGAACTAAAGTCTGATCCAGACAGAGAAATGAACAGTTGTAATTTGTCCAATTCATCATGAATTACTTCAGTTATTTCCTTAAAATCACACTCACCCCAGCTGGAATGTGGTAATTTTGAAGAACTATGTCTTCAGTGATGTATCTTTGGAGACTCACTGCTACAGGATGTAACCTTCAAAAGAAATTACATGATTTCAGACACATGGTAAAGCCAGATGCAAGTCATATTTCTTCTTTTATTTTTGGGTGTTTCTACAACCACTTGAAAAACAACCCCTGAAAAATAAAAGCCCCTATAGTTGAACAGAAAGGTGTTTTATGCCGTGATATCTTGGAGTGAATGAACTGTTCGTATACCTCAAAGTTTCCTTCAGGGCTCCTTTAAGCAGAGGAACCATCTTGAGCATCTGCACCACGTCTCCTTTAGAGGCGAAACGAGCAGCTGAGATTTCCGCCCGGAGCTCCTCCTGTAGATCCGGGTGTCGGGCCAACTCATAGAGCGTCCACATCAGTGTGATAGACGTCTGATTCACACAAAAATACAGAAAATATACCAATACATCAACCTTTATATAAGCCGAGTTCATATTCTGTAATACCACCCAAAAATTGAAATATACAATCATTTACTCAGTCATGTCATTCTCTTACTTCTGTGAAACACAAAAGAAGATATTTTGAAGAATGTTTTTTGTCCATACAATGAAAGTCAATAAGGTTCAAAACTAATAACATTGGACCCCACTGACTTTCTTTACATGGACAAAAATATTCCTTAAAGTGTTAGTTCACCCAAAAATGAAAATTCAGTCATTAATTACTCACCCTCATGTCCTTCCACACCCATAAGATCTTCGTTCATCTTCAGAACACAAATTAAGATATTTTGATGAAATCCGAGAGCTTTGTGATCCAATAGAAAGCAACGCAATTACCACTTTCAAGGCCCAGAAAGGTAGTAAAGACATCGTTAAAATAGTCATGTGATTTCAGTGGTTTAACCTTAATGTTGTGAAGCGACGAGAATACGTTTTGTGCGCAAAAAACAAAACAAAAATAACAACTTTATTCAACAATATCTTCTCTTCCGTGTCAGTCTCTGACGCTTTTCACGATCACTTTTAACGAAGTCTTTACTACCTTTCCGGACCTTGAATGTGGTAGTTCTGTTGCTGTCTATGGGGATGTGAGAAAGCTCTCAGTATTCATTAAAAATATCTTAATTTGTGTTCCGAAGATCTTACGGGTTTGGAACGACATGAGGGTGAGTAATGAATGACAGAAATTTCATTTTTGGGTGAACTAACCCTTTAAATAATCTTCTTTTGTGTTCTGCAGAAGAAAGTCAAACAGGTGTGGAACGACATGTGAGTGAGTAAATTATGCCATTTTTATTTCTGGATAGCCTATTCCTGTAGCGTTGATTATTTATCGTACCGTGTCAACCCCTCCAGCCATCAGCTCTGTGACACTGGCCTTTATGTCCTCGATGGACAGTTTGTCCAGCATTAGAAGGCTAGCCAACACACCAGGGTACTTCCCGCTGGCTCCTGGATCTTTCCTCAACTGTCTGTAGATATTCTGGATACATCGGTCGGCTTTGGAAAAACCACATTGAGGGATGAAAAATCATTGGATGTTTCAAGAGGAAAGGCCCTGATATACTTAAAGTGAAATCGAAGAACTGGTGTGATGTAATTTCAAACAAAATCAGGCAAAAATTAAGTTCGTATGGAGTTCGTTCTGGGAGTTCAAAAACAGCTTACCAAAGCGAACTTTTGGGAAAAGTTCACTCTTGCTGGTTAAAGGATTAGTTCACTTTCAAATAAAATTCTGATAATTTACTCACCCTCATGTCATCCAAGATGTTCATGTCTTTCTTTCTTCAGTCAAAAAGAAATTAAGGTTTTTGATGAAAACATTCCAGGATTATTCTCCTTATAGTGGACTCTACTGTTGAAGGTCAAAATTACAGTTTCAGTGCAGCTTCAAAGGGCTTTAAACGATACCAGACGAGGAATAAGGGTCTTATCTAGAGAAACGATCGGTCATTTTCGAAAAAAATGTAAATGTATATGCTTTATATAAACAAACGATCGCCTTCCAAGTTGTTCCGCCAAAACCGCACTTTCGTATTCTTCTAAAAGCTTACGCTGTACTTCCTACGCCTTCCCTATTCTACTTACGGAAAAAATGGAACTGGCGCTGCGTTCGTTACGTATTTTTTGAAGAATACGAAAGTGCGGTTTTGGCGGAACAACTTGGAAGGCGATCGTTTGTTTATATAAAGCATATACATTTACATTTTTTTCGAAAATGACCGATCGTTTCTCTAGATAAGACCCTTATTCCTCGTCTGGTATCGTTTAAAGCTCTTTGAAGCTGCACTGAAACTGTAATTTTGACCTTCAACCGTTTGGAGCCCACTGAAGTCCACTATAAGGAGAATAATCCTGGAATGTTTTCATCAAAAAACTTAATTTCTTTTCGACTGAAGAAAGAAAGACATGAACATCTTGGATGACATGGGGGTGAGTAAATTACCAGGAAAATATTATTTGAAAGTGAACTAATCCTTTAACACCTCCAAACTATCATTGGTCCATGGTGATTACATAATAAGTAGGTGTGGCTCTGAGGCTCTGCCTTCTTTGATGTGGAAATCTTCTCCGGTTCATTTCTTCTGTTCAGTCTGTCGAGGTCGGACCTCCGTGAGTAAAAACAAGAACACACTGGAGAGTGGCTTTATAGTACAAAATGAAGTTGTAATTAGGGGCCAAGCACCGAAGGTGCGGAGGCACCTATTGTATCCGTTGGCGTTCTTTTTTTTTTATTATTATTCTTCTTCTTCTTCTTCTTCCGCTCTGAAAGTCTATGACAGCCCATAGAACCGCTTGCGGGAAAGTTATGAAATTTGGCACACAGTTAGAGGACAGTCTGATCTATGCCCATAGCAAATTTGGAGTCTCTAACTCAATCCCTTTAGCGCCACCAGCTGTCCAAAGTTGCACTTATGTTTATGTTAATAACTTTTGAACTATAAGGGCTAGAAACAAAATTCAAGACGAATCGATTGCACCCTATGACGTCATTTTCCGTCATGAAAATTTTTCCGCCATTTTGAATTTTCTGGAAAACTTACTTTTTCGAACTCCTCCTAGGCCGTTACTCCGATTTTCACGAAAATTGAACCAGATCATCTTCAGACCATGCCGACAAAAAGTTATGGAATTCAAGTTGATTCCTCAAACCGTTTTCAAAAAACACGCAAACAAATTGTACGTAGTGCTTGCGAAAATAGACATAAGGCTGTATCTCCGCAACGCTTTATAGTATTCAGACCAAACTTGGTACCTGTCATCACAAGCATGACCTGAGGCAACATGCAGCGTTTCGGCGCAGCGCCACCTAGTGGTGCGGAGATATGAAAAATGGCTATTTTTGCTTATAACTTTTGATGGGTTTTGCCAAAAATCATGAATTTGGTCTCGTTGGATTTAGGGCATCATGCCGAATTGTCCCATATTGGCCATTTTAGCTGTCGGCCATTATGAATTTTGTGCTAAAATGCTGTATTTTATGAACGCATTAGCGTATCGTTACGAAACTTGGTATGGGTCATCAGGACAAAGCCCTGAAGGAGCCTGAGAAGTTTCGGCACTGCGCCACCTTGTGGTCAAAAGTTATAACAAAATTTACAAAAATGCTAATAACTTTTGACTATATTAAACGATTGTAATGAAACTGGTCTCAGTATATTCCTTGGGTCACGCTGAGAACATAAATATTAAATTTGCCATAGTCGGCTGAACTTCCTGTCCGCCATATTGTTTTTCTTTAAAAACCTACTTTTTCAAACTCCTCCTAGACCGTTGCTCCAATTTTCATTAAAATTGAACCGTATCATCTTCAGACCATGCCGACAAAAAGTTATGGATTTCAAGTTGATAAGTCAAACCATTTTCGTATACCAGAGCAAAGAATTTGAGGTGTGATGCAAAAATTACTCTTGAAGCTGTATCTCTGCAATGCTTTGATATATTGACACCATACTTTGCAAGAGTCATTGTCACCTCACTCTGACCATACCACAACAATTTGGACACAGCGCCACCTATTTGTTGAAATTGATGAACCAGTAAATCCTCATTTTTGATCATTTTTTAGCTCTTTTTCCTAAAATGATCTTAATACATCTTTAATTGCTCCCTGTTGCAGTTGGTCTGATGCTCACAGCCATGTTGGCTGGCTTATTGTGCCGTTTTTGTGCTTGGCCCCGTAATTGCTGCTTGCAGCTATATTTCTAATTGAAACTGTTTTTTAATGTTTGATATTGTAAAGCTGCTGCTTTAAAGCAATATATTGTAAATAATGTGCTATATAAATAAACGAATTACAGATCTTATGCAAACATCCACATCGATATGATCAGATGCTTTCTTAACTGCTGTTTTCTCACCGCTGTCATTTTTGTTGTGCATTTATTTTGTTGATGAATATTCACATATTCATCTAAACATCGTTTTCAGCAGCATGGGCGGTGTTAGGATGTTTGCTAAAAGTAAAACACTGGTAACTTATTTCGAAATTCTTTTTATCCCTATGCAAAGAAAGAAAAATAACTTTGCAGTGAGTATATCGGGGTCTGAAGTGTTTCCCGCCAAAAAGACCAGCATGAGTTTCACTCTATACAACCAGTGTCATGTTACCCTGGTTAAAGATGCCGTCCCAGGCCTCCACATGGTCCTTCCAGACTTTGGCCCCCATGCGGCGGAGCAGGGCCGGGGGGAGGTACAGCATGGGCGAGGTGGTCTTAAACATGAGGGTGATGCAGTCGATGAAGTGCTGGACGTCTGGATCAATGTAGTCCAACAGCAGACCCAAACGCTCGCCGTACAACACAGCGCTCACAGCTGAGAGAAACACACAGGGTTTGCTTTCAAATCCCGTTCACTTCCACACAAGAATCATACAGAATTTTCATTTTTGGGTAAACAACTATCCCTGTAAAAATCATTTGTAACTTTGATCAAAAACCTCTGTTGAATTAATGTAAATTATGTAAAAATAAAAAAAGGTTCCCTTCATTAAGTGATAAAACATTTGACAACAGTATTGTGTCATCATATACAACTTTCTTTTATCACTTACATTTTTCAAATTTCTCTAATGCAGGATGATCCCTGGTAAAGTTTTATGCAAAGCTAAAAA
>RJVU01037426.1:961468-982645 GCA_003731715.1 Anabarilius grahami | reverse complement strand
AAACAAAAATATAAAAAATATATGTGTGTGTGTTTTGAAAAAAGTTGCATTTATTTGATGCTCAAGGAAACATTTATCATTAAGTGTTGTCAAATGGATTAATCACGATTAACAAAAGTATTATATTATTTATATGTGTGTCTGTGTGTGTATATATATATATATAAATATATACACACACATAAAAGGTTGTAAATAATGTGTATTTATATACACGCACATAAACGTAAATATATATAATAGTGCTGTCAAATCGATTAATCGAATCTAACATAAAAGTATATATATACATAAACTTGTGTATATATATAACAGCAGTGCTGTCAAATCGATTAATCGCGATTAATCGCACCTAACATAAAATTTAGATGCAATTAATCTATTTGACATCACTATTATTATCAATTTCGAAAACACTGATCAGTATTTTTGTGCAAACCAATATTGCGTAATGTAAAATCTTTATTGTCACTTTTGATTAATGTAATGGATGAATAAAATCCTTTTTTTAAAAATGATATATTTATTTGTTTGGTGTGGGCGTTTGTGTGTGTGTGTACATATACACCAAATAATATATATATTTTTTAAATGTAGTTTTATTTATTACAATCTGAGTGTTGTGCTAAAAATGTGAGGGAATCTTTATTCAGTTTCTCCCTTTAGTAGTTGTGCAGAAAGAGTGTTGAATACTCATTCAAATGAACAAATTATATTAATATATATATACACCAGAATGCTCATAGTGGAATAACCTTGTTAAGTTTTCTGTATAAACAGTTGTACAAGGGCACCAAATGTAAGGGGGTCAAAGGTCGAGAGACAGTCAGCCTTGGACAAGACAACGAATCAGCCCATAAACACAAACCTCAAGGATGTGGCTAAGTGTGTGTGCAGTAATCCAAGACTCACCAGACTAGTACAATATACATTTATTAGAAAATATATTTCAGTCAGTCATAAATAGATTTTGAATCAACAATCTATTGTGCAAAAACATAAATTGAAATGCTTGGGTCACATAATACCACACTATTATAAATAATTAAACAACAAAAACAACACTGACAAACATGAAGTGAAATGCTTTGAATGCATTCACAATGAAATGAAGGAAGTTAAGCCCTGTGTTTAAACATTCACAGTGTAAACCTTAAATTCTTTACAAAGGCCTTTGATTGAAACCACTAAAAACGAAAGCATTATAAATCATGTCATGTCGTCTTGAGGTGTTTGATGAGTGTCTCTAGCTTCATGGCGGTGTTCAGATCTCCCTGTACTCTCAGTTTGCCGCTGCTGTAGGCGGCGAACGGTCGCAGGCCACCCTGGAACATGGCCAGCAGATCCCGCTCGCTCATGCACAGGGAAACATCCGGCTCTCTCGGCAGGACGCCCACGCCACACGCTCCACGTCCTGAACACAGACACAGTAAACCGCTGAGGCAGCATTCAGGGGATTTCACTACAATGCACAAACGGTCTAGAGACCATTCCCAAATGGGGCAGTCAATCCAAATCTTAATACGTGGTTATTCATTTTTTCTGCATGTAATAATATACTTGGAGTAGTAAAGTAGGTTAGAGATTATGGATGATGTTGGTCTTCATTTGGGTGCCGTGTTGGTGTTAGAACTTTTTTATGCTGTAGATTAAAGCACAGTGTAAAAATGCATTTCTAATACTCTTTTCTAGGCAACCATTTAATAATCTTACATGATGTTTCATGTAGTAACACATCTGCTTCTGTGTTATTTTAGTTTTTATTTTAGCATTATAGTTTTATTAATATTCAGAATTAGCTTTTATTTTTTAGTTTTCATGTTAATTTTAGTTTCATGTTTAGTAATTTCTAGTGCTGATAAATCAATTAATCGCGATTAATC
This sequence comes from Anabarilius grahami, assembly GCA_003731715.1. Taxonomy (NCBI): domain Eukaryota; kingdom Metazoa; phylum Chordata; class Actinopteri; order Cypriniformes; family Xenocyprididae; genus Anabarilius; species Anabarilius grahami. The sequence goes on along the minus strand of RJVU01037426.1, from coordinate 980,762 downwards.
ACATCTAAAATAAAAGTCTGTAAATATATAGTGTGTGTGCATATATATACAGTATATATATACACACATATATACACACACACACACACACACACACACACACATATATATACAGGTCCTTCTCAAAAAATTAGCATATTGTGATAAAGTTCATTATTTTCCATAATGTAATGATAAAAATTAAACTTTCATATATTTTAGATTCATTGCACACCAACTGAAATATTTCAGGTCTTTTATTGTTTTAATACTGATGATTTTGGCATACAGCTCATGAAAACCCAAAATTCCTATCTCAAAAAATTAGCATATTTCATCCGACCAATAAAAGAAAAGTGTTTTTAATACAAAAAAAGTCAACCTTCAAATAATTATGTTCAGTTATGCACTCAATACTTGGTCGGGAATCCTTTTGCAGAAATGACTGCTTCAATGCGGCGTGGCATGGAGGCAATCAGCCTGTGGCACTGCTGAGGTGTTATGGAGGCCCAGGATGCTTCGATAGCGGCCTTAAGCTCATCCAGAGTGTTGGGTCTTGCGTCTCTCAACTTTCTCTTCACAATATCCCACAGATTCTCTATGGGGTTCAGGTCAGGAGAGTTGGCAGGCCAATTGAGCACAGTAATACCATGGTCAGTAAACCATTTACCAGTGGTTTTGGCACTGTGAGCAGGTGCCAGGTCGTGCTGAAAAACGAAATCTTCATCTCCATAAAGCTTTTCAGCAGATGGAAGCATGAAGTGCTCCAAAATCTCCTGATAGCTAGCTGCATTGACCCTGCCCTTGATAAAACACAGTGGACCAACACCAGCAGCTGACATGGCACCCCAGACCATCACTGACTGTGGGAACTTGACACTGGACTTCAGGCATTTTGGCATTTCCTTCTCCCCAGTCTTCCTCCAGACTCTGGCACCTTGATTTCCGAATGACTTTGGACCACTGAGCAACAGTCCAGTGCTGCTTCTCTGTAGCCCAGGTCAGGCGCTTCTGCCGCTGTTTCTGGTTCAAAAGTGGCTTGACCTGGGGAATGCGGCACCTGTAGCCCATTTCCTGCACACGCCTGTGCACGGTGGCTCTGGATGTTTCTACTCCAGACTCAGTCCACTGCTTCCGCAGGTCCCCCAAGGTCTGGAATCGGTCCTTCTCCACAATCTTCCTCAGGGTCCGGTCACCTCTTCTCGTTGTGCAGCGTTTTTTGCCACACTTTTTCCTTCCCACAGACTTCCCACTGAGGTGCCTTGATACAGCACTCTGGGAACAGCCTATTCGTTCAGAAATTTCTTTCTGTGTCTTACCCTCTCGCTTGAGGGTGTCAATGATGGCCTTCTGGACAGCAGTCAGGTCGGCAGTCTTACCCATGATTGCGGTTTTGAGTAATGAACCAGGCTGGGAGTTTTTAAAAGCCTCAGGAATCTTTTGCAGGTGTTTAGAGTTAATTAGTTGATTCAGATGATTAGGTTAATAGCTCGTTTAGAGAACCTTTTCATGATATGCTAATTTTTTGAGATAGGAATTTTGGGTTTTCATGAGCTGTATGCCAAAATCATCAGTATTAAAACAATAAAAGACCTGAAATATTTCAGTTGGTGTGCAATGAATCTAAAATATATGAAAGTTTAATTTTTATCATTACATTATGGAAAATAATGAACTTTATCACAATATGCAAATTTTTTGAGAAGGACCTGTATATTGATTATTAGGGACAAGAAAATGTATTATTTGTCAAATTTGGATGACATTTTAGTGATTTTTGGCAGTATGAGAGAGTTAAGACTCTCTAACAGCAGAATGCTACTTTTAACTCTTTTAAGACTAATTAGAATGGTATCTTATTTTTTCCAGCAATATATATAATTTGTGAATGCATTTTCTAAAGATATGGTCATACGTGCAGTCTACCAATAACTTTAGAGCAACAGCACTAGTAACGGCCACAAGCATCTGCACTGTACAGAGACTAGCGACATGCAGCGACAAAGTTCCTGACGGTGTGAATGGAGCTTCAGTCTTACCTTGTGTCAGGTCCACATAGTAGTTGTTGGTCTGTCCAGAGTCATTGGTGATCTGAAAGTGGTAACAGGCCCCCACCTGATGAACCAGCTCCTCTGATAGCACTGATCTGACCCCATCCATCAGTCCATCCACACTGCTGACACTCGCAGCTGAAACTGAATGCAGCTCATCTGCGAAGCTCACTGTATCTGGAAGGAACCATAAAATGGGACTTGTTATGATGGCTTCAAAGGATTTTCTTTTTATTTTTTTTTATTTACATGTAGGCATACGGCAGATGCTTTTATCCAAAGTGAGGAATATAACAAGCAATTCATTACAGAGTAAGGATTAATCGGCGATAGATTAATTGTCGATAATAGTTTAATTGACAAGCGATTAGTCGATTATAGACTGTACATTGACCCTCACGTAAGCTTAAAAATTGAACCATACTTTGGGCTTGAGCGATCAAACCAACCCAGGCACACTCCAGCATTAAAACAGTGTCTGACTGGTCTCTACACATCGTCCCTACCCACTATACCCACCCACCATACCGGAGATACTGTTTCCATTGGTTCCATTGGAACTTTCAAATGACGTTGGAAAACACTGCATCATGATCGCAACACGATCGGATCCCAGAAGTCCTATAGCTTTAGCCAAGCAGCATATGTAAACTGTTTACATGTGCGTCGGCGGTGCTTTTTCATTAAAATATTTAGTATAGTTTGTTCTCTAACAAACAAATATGCTTGTTGTATTCTGCTAGTTGAGACCTTTCAACGATATATGACAGTTTATTTGTTATGATTTTACAAATCACACTTTCATGTACAGCAGTTATTTTTTCAGAACAGAGCACTTCTAATATGTCAGCAAATTTAAAAGCACTTGTTAAGTGATGGTCATATTCCTTGTATTCACTGTTAAGCCAAGCTTCTAAACATTAAACATCTATTTTATGTTGGTTAAGCAAGTGGTTGTTAAAGGGGACCTATAATGCCCCTTTTCACAAGATGTAATATAAGTCTCTGGTGTCCCCAGAATGTGTCTGAAGTTTCAGCTCAAAATACTCCACAGATCATTTATTATAGCTTGTCAAATTCGCCCCTATTCGGGTGAGAGCAAAAACACGCCGTTTTTGTGTGTGTCCCTTTAAATGCAAATGAGCTGCTGCTCCCGGCCCGCTTTTAACAGCTCACGCTTCGGTTGCTCAACAACAACAAAGCTGGAGAATCTCACACAGCCAAAATGAGGATTGTCAGTAACGGTGTTCAGTCTTACATTGTTCAAACGGAGTCGGACACTGATGGAGAGACTCAGGAAGAAGTTACAACTTTTAAAATGAAACTGGATGTTTCTGAATGATTAGTGGATAAATTTATGTCGTTGCTGTGGAGTTGATTCAACTCATCGACTAGCATGTGTCGTCATGTTAAACTTTTGTGCAAATCCAGCGTTGAATTGACCCTCGTTTGTGAAGCAGTCTGGTGTAAAATGACGGCATGGTAACATCGCTCTACTACAGCAACTCCTCCTCTTCTCTAAAGCAGCCCAACTATTAATTGATTGTTAATTTAAACAACGATCGATTATGGGAATTTATGTAAATTTACATCCCTATTCTAAATCCAACCATATCCTTTATTCTGATATTTTTTAATCGCTCTTTATGTTCATGAATATGCGGAGGACTCTAACATCACCTTGACTGCATTGAGACGCAGCCGTCTGGCCCAGGAAGTGCATTGCGAGCTGCTGTATGGGTCCAGTGAGACCTTCCAGCCCTGGGACAGAGGGGGGCATGATTAAGGGCCCCGAGTGACCCCCATCTGGTTCCCGGAGCACACCCTCCAGGATCAGCTCCACGCGGTCCACCTCCAGACCCCATGGCTTCGTCATCTCATTCATGTCCATCTGCATCAAACAAGCAAAAATCTTGAAAAAAAAAAAAAACAATTGCGGAATTCAGTGGTTGAATGCGTAATATTTCTTTGTTATCTCTCACCCCGAGATGTTCCCCTAGTTTGATTCTCTCCGTCTGTATCTCCCTCAGGGTCTTCTTGCTCAAGGTCTGCATCATGGCGTTCTGTGCCGTGAGACGGGTGGAGGCGTTCAGATCCTGCACGGCCACCACTGACATCACCGGACTCCAGATCCGGAACTGGATATCCGCTCCAACCGACACCAGACCACCGTCTTTGGTGCTTACCTTTTGGTGGAAAAATTGTGGGAATGTCAAAATACTTGGTATATAGAAAGATGAGTTTTTAAAAAAGCACTGATATTTCATTGCACCTTGCATGGTGGGACGTTAAAGGCTCTGGTCCGCAGGTCAACTCTATGCCACTGATCAATCAAGGGCAAAACCAGAACCACTCCTGGACCTTTAGGAGGACGGATCCGACCCAGACGAAAAACAACTATCCTCTCATAGTTTGGTACAACCTGAAAATAATACTGTATATTTAATAAGTGCTTAACATAGACTAAAACTCTGCTAATAATGTGCTTAGAACTGACCTTTAGGACAAACCATCCAGATATGGGGAATGTTATGAAAGTAACTAGAAAAACCAGGGATGTAACGATCAGATGGCAAATCCAGGACAACAATCCTTGAGATTTATCTGAAATGCAGAACATATATGTATATATATAACTCATAATATAATATATAATACACACACACACACATATAAATATATATATATACACTACCGTTCAAAAGTTTGGGGTCAGTAAGATTTTTTTATGTTTTAAAAGAAGTATCTTCTGCTCACCAAGCCTGCATTTATTTGATTAAAAATACAAACAAAAACAGTAATATTGTGAAATATTATTCCAATTTAAAACAGCTGTTTTCTATGTCAATATACAGTAAAGTGTAATTTATTCCTGTGATCAAAGCTGAATTTTCAGCATCATTACTCCAGTCTTCAGTGTCACATGATCCTTCAGAAATCAATCTAATATGATGATTTGATGCTCAAGAAACATTCATTATTATTATCAATGTTGAAAACAGTTGTGTACAAATTTTTTTCAAAATTCTTCGATGAATAGAAAGTTCAAAAGAACAGCATTTATTTAAAATAGAATATTTTCTAACATTATAATTGTCTTTACTGTAACTTTTGATCAGTTTAACTCATCCTTGATGAATAAAAGTATTGATTAATTTTATTTCTATCCCCCAAAAATAAAATTAAAATTCTTACTGACCCCAAACTTTTGAACGGTAGTGTTTAATGTTACAAAAGATTTAGATTTCAGACAAATGCTGTTCTTTTGAACTTTCTATTCATCATAGCATCATGAAATAAAAATGTAAATAACTGTTTTCAACATTGATAATAATAATAAATGTTTCTCGAGCATCAAATCATCATATTAGATTGATTTCTGAAGGATCATGTGACACTGAAGACTGGAGTAATGATGCTGAAAATTCAGCTTTGATCACAGGAATAAATTACACTTTACTGTATATTGACATAGAAAACAGCTGTTTTAAATTGGAATAATATTTCACAATATTACTGTTTTTGTTTGTATTTTTAATCAAATAAATGCAGGCTTGGTGAGCAGAAGATACTTCTTTTAAAACATAAAAAAATCTTACTGACCCCAAACTTTTGAACGGTAGTGTATATATATATATAAATTAAAATATAGATATTTTTGTGTGAGTATATGCATACACTTTTATGTTAGATGCGAGTAATCTCAATCGATTTGACAGCAAATTAGCATAGTATAAGTATATTAAATATATTAGCATAAGAATAATAATTCATATTTACTTATATGCACCGTAGTATAACGTAGAGTGAATACCTGTGAAGTCGTTTTGAGAGACTTTGGGGACATAATCAAATGAATGTCCTCTCTGATCATAATGATTTTGATCTCTCTGCGACAGACACTGATACTCATAACCCGAAGACTTCCCGAACATTGTCATGCCGTGTCAGAATAGATCTCGCTCACTCCGTGATGACTATGATCGCTATTATTCTGAAAAAAAGGATACAATTAAGTGCATGGAGAATCAAAACAAGAAGCACTTCCGCATTTTACGACGTTTAACGTGACGCAATGTGCTGAGGTCCAATGCAACGGCGCCCTCTACAGTCACGGAAGTGGCATGCATCATACTGAGGTAATACCATCATTTATTTATTAGTATGGAAATATTATTTTCAATATCAATTCTGGTGTATAAACCTTTTTTCTTATCGAGCCTGCTGCGTTTTAGATTATAGTTCGCGGAAGATTCACTCAAAAAGACTGAAATAAATAATTTCGAAAAACAATCGTGCGCTACAAATAATCCGTTAATTTGACTGAATGAGCTGTAAATTTCCTTCATGTTAAAGTTCAGACTTTAAGAGAACAACGCTTGTGACGTTGTCTGAATATATATATCTCTTTTCAGTCGCTGCATTCTTTCTCTTTCCAGGTTTGTTTTCTGAAAGATATTTTAAAATGTAGGCTAATTGTCTGCCCTTTGTTTTCACTTCTAATCCATATTAGCAGTGTTTACAGGAATGTTTCTAAAGCTGGTAAATGCAATTTATAGCTTTCAAAATGACAGAAATTATTTTGAAATATTATCCAGTTATTGAAAATTTTTGATTATGGCAACGTTACATAATACATAATTACTGCAGTGATATTTACCGCGTCCATTATAGAGTACCTCAGAGATGATGTGTTTTTGTAGGCCAACCTGGAAGTTAGCGGCGCACGGGTTCCCTCGATGCATTTTTCCCATAGACTTTTTGAAAATCGCAAAAAATAAGCTCTGTGTTTAACAAAGGGTTATGACACTTACACGTTTTGTCTATCAAGATAACACAACATTTTGAAGCCTAAATAAAGTCGTCAGGTATAAAAAGCTAACAATAGGCTATAAACGGACTACAGCACACCATGGTCGCGGATCAACGTCGTCACCAACAAGCTTCCTCAAACTTTATTTTAAAAACAAGTTTATTTAAAAACATGCTCGCTGATTATGATCTGCGCTGTTTATGAATACTTATCCACTTTTTCATGAGAAATGCTGTCCAAACGTCCTGTTTGTCATGATGACGTCTAAAGTCCCCGCCAAAGGAAGTAGTCCCTTTTAGCAACTTGTTAGCAACCGCCGTTTTTAAGACACAATAAAGGTTTAAAAAATCACAGGCAGGTTATAACTGGTGTGTTTTATGTCATAGATCAAAACGTGAAAATATTTAGAGGCTTTGTTAACCACAGACCTTATTTCAGGCGATTTAGCAAGAACCCATTAAAAAAACTCTTAGACTTTACGGCGATGGAAATGGAAGTCCTAAAATGCTAACTCGCTTCTGGGTTTTCCCTACAAAAACACGTCATCCCTGAGGTACTCTATTGCTGCGAAGATAACCGGGAGTTATTCATGGTATGTGGTATTAATTTTGTTAATGCTTTTACACTTTTAAATGTCCTTTTAATGTTCTATGGTTGAAGGTGAATAGAATAATGTCATATTATTGTACCCAGTTTTTGAAAATGCTTGTATTGCGTTCACTGAGCGAAACTTTCGCTGATTGTTAAGTTTAACGTAAATGAATCCCATAATTTGCGCAAAGCATCATAGGGCATAGGAAAAATGTGGATTCCCCAAAATATAGGATACAATTAACTTATAGGTTAGGTTACACTGAGAGAGCAACTGATAGATAGATAGATAGGTTTAGGAAGTAAAATACAATTCAATAAGATCAAAATACATTTTAGTTATAAATCCTACAAATATGAGATTTATCTTCCAACTTATACCAATTAACAATTTCTTTCAAACTTTTATTTCAAACTGATCATCAATCATATTCTAAATAATCTTGCATTATAATGGCCTTGGAAGGCAATTTGCATTATATACATAACCAGGCTGTGTCACATATGAGGATGCATAGACTTATGAGCATTATTATGAGTATAAAAACTACAGTAACACAAAAAAAGAGACATAAAATAAGACATAATGAGACAAAATAAGCAACCTATGCAAAAGTATAAATACATTTGTGCTTCTTTAGCATTCAGGCAGATTCATTGGCATAGCACTGTAACTAGCATGGCAGTAAAGCAAAGCACCTGAAGTCAAGAGGATTTTGCTCCTCTACAAACAGTCTTTCAGAAAAGCTCCTCAGTTTTTGAACATGTCACACAGCAGTTTCTCCATAGGCGTGTTCCCGATGGTTCTTTGGAAGAAAAGGTGCTCGATTCTTTCTGAACTCACGAAGTGAAGGGATGGAAGGAGAAGTAATAGTCTGCCAAACCTAAAGACAGAGATTCATAAAAATAATTTGTATTAGTTGTGTCTTCTCTCAAACATACATTTTAACTTCTTTATGCAAGTGTGTGTGTGTGCTCACCTGGCGACTTGACTGGGGTAAAGAGTGTGGATATGTTGAGCTAGCAGCACTTGGGACTGATCTTGAAGATTCTCCACCTGTTCTGGGTCTTTAAGTCCTCGTGTTTCTGTTACAGATTGCAAAGATTACTCACTCAGAACACCATTTATACCCCACCAATTTAGTTTTTGTAAAGCTTGCTAACATTTATGCCCCCTTGTGGCAATAAGAGTGAAAAACCTACCTGGTTTAAACAAAACAATGGCTTTCAAGCATGCAAACTCAGTTGGATCCACTTGCAGGGGCTTGAAGCGGCTAAACACTTCTTGCAGGACCCTCAGGTCTGAGGCGGAAGGGCTTCCCTTGCCCTGTCCCGTGGGTGAGAGGTCAGGCAGGGACAGCAGGGGGCAGTTGTCAAGAGGTAGTGACCACTGAATTGCACACAGAAGAAAAAGCTCACTCCACGCTTCCTCAAGTAGAATCACCTAAAATCACAAAAATGGTGGGTTAAAACATGCAGTTATGGATAGTGATATATTGTTAGGGCGATTAATCAAGAATGTTTGTTATTTTGAGTGGCATTGGCAGATAATTGTACCTGCCGATTAATATACAGCGTGCCTGAAAATAGCTCACTTTGTGGGCAAGAAAGAGTAGAGCGAGAAACAATAGTGCACCTGACTCACCTGGTCTCTGAAAGGTAGATGGGAAAACACTGGCAAATTCTTGGCCCATTTAACAGACATGAAGAGTAGGCGGGCTGAAGTCTCATATACACTCTCAGGGCCGCGTGAGGGGTAGAGAGCACTGCCATATTCCGGAGAACTCCTTTCAGGTTCATTACTGGTCACATCAATGTTCTCATCCACTGTAAACACAGTTACATACAAAATATTGAACTGATGAAATATGGATAAAGAGTTATTAGCCTGTTGAAAAGGTCAATTTAGACCAACATGAATTTTTCCTGCTGGTCCAGGCTGATTTATTATACAGTATTTGGGGTTAGTTTACCCAGTAGACCAGCATAGCCATGGACTGTGTCCAAAACCTAAGGCAGTACTGTCTCGCTACCTAGTCAGTCAATGACTTAACAGATATCCTTTTGTATATTGTAAGTGCCTTGTACACTGTCAGAATTTTTTTTTTACTTTTAGAGGTACAACAGCTTGTCACACTACTGGAGTGCCCTTAAAGGGACAACTTTGTACCTTATATACCCTTAAAAGTTGCATATTAGCACACAAACATATTAGTACTAGTAATATGTACCCTAAAGGTACTACTTTCAACCTTTTAGGAGCAAATAAGGTACGAAGTTGTCCCTTTAAGGGTACTGCCCCAGTTACAAGCTTTTGTACCCCTATCATTTTTAAACATATTTCTGATAGTATAAGGAGGCTTCCAAGGCACTATAACGTCATAAAGATCTAGAACAAATTCAAAGTTCAAAGTGAGCTTTACTTTAAGTGAGTTTTACTTTGTTTCCATCCTATCTCCGATCTTTCAGACATGGTGTTCATCAACAAAACATAGCTAGTGATGCTGGTTGACCAAGTTGGTCTCATTCCTTACCATCCTCTGGTTCCAGCTTGGCGCAGGTCTCGGCCGTCATCAGGCTGGCCATGAAGCGATGTCCGTTCTTGGGGCTGTTGTGTTGGCTACTATCTGTGGAGCTGATGCTGGAGCTGATGGAGGAGCCCAGCATTGGGCGGTTGATCACAGAGCAGGCGGACGAGGATGTGGGCTCCAAGGTGGTGGCGAGGTGCTCCTTGTCCTTGTCCACATCCAGTGCGTCTAACCTGACTTGAGCGGTGCTGCGGGGCTGACGTTCATTCTGAACAGCTGAGAGGAGATGGAAGGAAAGGTTTAGAAAGCGGCAACAAAAGAGGAAGAAGTCAAAAAGAAGATGACGCCTTTAAAAGTTGACTCACCATCCTTGTTCATGCCAGCTTGAAGGCATTTCTTTAAGCGACAAGCCTGGCACTGATTCCGATGGGCTTTATCCACAGGACACATGCCTGTACCAGCTTGACATCTGTACATTTAAATTTAAAATTGAAAATTAATGTTATTGCACTGGTTTTATAGAAGGTTCTACCTTCAATCTTCTCTGCTCCCAACTTTTAATGTAAGGTGTTTTCTCACCTGTAGATGAGTCTGCGCCTCACACTGCGCTTGAAAAAGCCACTGCAACCATTGCAAGCATATATTCCGTAGTGTTTCCCGCTGCTGGTGTCAGAGCACACTTTACAAAGAAGTCCAGAGTTCAGGACCTTTCCAGGAGCGGGGCTTTTACCTGGGAAAGCAAGGAAACAACTATTTGTTATTCCAGGTCACAATCGCCAATTTCTAATCCAATCATTAGGAGTCAACTGGCATTTCATATTACTTGAGGTATAGGGCAAAGTGTCCAGATTTTGTCTACATAAACCTTGCTTTAGAATACAGTATTTTAGGACTTTCGTTAAAATATTCAAACTGAAATTCAAGAAAACCAGAAGCTGGAAAGGTCATTGTTTGGAAGAGTCTTTGCCACTTGTTGCATGACCACTACAAGCTAAATTGAAGAGGCAGTTACTTACCCTCTTGACTGTCATCTGTAGAGTTGCTCCTGGAAGACTCTGATGGCGATACAAATTGTACCATTGACATTTCTGACATTGGATCCTCCATTCAATGTACTGAAGAAGTTCACACAAGTTGTTCCTGAAGTGACCCCTTAGAAGGATTTGGCTTTTGATGTCAAAATATCTGTCCCAGGTGGATTAATTGGAATCCTAGAGGGTCCTCAAAAAGATCCGTCCAGCTTTGAGAATGTTAGATGTTTCTTCAAGTTCCTTCAAGGTCTCTATCCTGATGGTCCGTACTTTACTCTGGGTATCTCTGTCCTGTAGAAGTTCTTGTCTGTTGCTTTTGTAAAGTGCAGTGTGGTCTGTCACCTCCTCCTGGTGAGTCTAGCGATGCCGGACAGTGAGTGACTCTGAGGCTACCGTGGGCTCCCTAAAGGAAGACAAAGGGATTAGCAGCAAGCGCTGTGTAAGCAAGTGCCTATTTGTCATCCTCTTAATCTTTACTGTCCATCTAGGGGTGGATCAATCAGTCACACTCAGTATTAGCTCCATCCACAACAAGTGTGTAGAGAGACGAATAAACAAAAGGATTGGGGTTGAGTCATAACTCTCCATCCAGCCCTCATGCTCTCATCTCTTCTCTTTTGAGGGTTTCCCCTCAAAATTGATGAATGAAGACTTCGTTAGCATCACACCTCCAAAACTGTCAGTATGTAGCTTTTGATTGATTTTTTTTTTTTTTTGGTGACTTGGCTACCTAAGTTTCAGGAATCAATATTGATTTAATGGGTCAACGTTTGTTTTTGTTATGATCAGTGATCCAAAAAGGCATTGCTCACTTTTGACTACACAGGACACGAGACATGAAGGAATTCTAACGTCTCGTTTAAAAAAAAAAAAAGAATGATATTTGTACAGTACACAGGCTGTAGGGAACATCTGCTAGGGGATTCTTCCCTAAAGTTTTGTGGTATTTCATCATTGTTTAATCCTCAACTGTCCTCCAGTAATAAAGAGGCAATGCTAATCTCTATTGGCTCCAGTTAGCCAAATCTGCTGGATTTAAATATTGTTTTTACTAAAAAAATGATGTCCAACAATGATTGACTGTGGAATGTTTGCTTATAAGGACACTGAAATTCAAATAAAACATTTTATGATCTCATGTTGTTGTTGTTTTTTTACAAAATGTTCATTCAACATCAATATTTTAGGTTAACATTTATGTGAATTTATAAGGGAAAGTAAGTTTTTGGTGCTGTAATTAATGTTCTTTTTTCTTTTTCTTTTTTAAACATTACATTTGAACTTTCTTAAATAGTCACGGTATAACAATTTTTTGTAAATACAAATATTCAATTTAAAAATGTTCCATTTCAAAAGATGTGATGATAAAAACATAAAAAAATAAATAATAGTATATATTTTTGTCAATATATTTCACACACACTTGAACCTTCATATTTCTGTTCATATTTGTTGTATGTGTATTATTTATTTATGCAGTTTTTTTATTTAAAGTTTTTGTATACTTACAACATTGTAACAAACTTATGATCTACTCAACTGATGTCTGTTATATAATCATGTTTAATTTATATAAACAATAAATACATTTTTAAACATTTTAAGAAAAATAAATGTAATAGTATAAAATATGTTTTATGTATGTATTTTTACTGTACAATGTACCATGGACATTGCACCTTCATATTTGTATTACTTTACATTTCTATACACTTCTATATGAAATATTATTATAAAATAAATACACACTTGCATATTTTATTAATATATATAGCTTTACATGCCGGATTGCATGTAACACTGCAGAAAACAGTCCATTTTCTCTTCATAAGTCATAATACAGCACTATGAGCCAGATTGTCTTTTTATGACCAAACAGCTACTTTCAGATCAACAAATGTTAACTCTCTCTAACTTTCAGAGCACAAACACGCATCACCTCAGCAGAAGACCAGTCTGCTCCTGTACCCCGCTAGCACCCACTTCAAATCAGCTAAGCGGCTTAGCCTACCATAAAACGTGTTCTCTCAAGATAACAAAGACCTCGAATGAAAAGAGGGGGAGCAGGGAAAGAAAACAATTAGCTGCTTGTGAGGCTGTGGGAGCTGCATGGGCCCCGACAACGACACCGGTGCCATATGGTGGCTGCTCTCTGGATCCAGCTCTGCCTAATTAGTGACCCCTGTGTGATTTACTGGTAATTAGAGGGCTGAAGTCAGTGATTTGCTTTTTTCTTTTGATTTGTGTATCTATCTTATTAAAGTCTTAAGCAGTGCAAGGTCACACACAAAAGCCAGACAGCAGCACATGCCATCTTAAACCCATCTTTCTCGTAGTCTCCCTACCACAGCGGCGGGTCTTTGATTGGAGCCACAAGCACAACAGGTGGTCAGATTGCTCATAAACATGTAACCACAATCAAGTGACCTTTTAATTGCAAAAGGCTTTGCTTTGTTTTGAACCAACACAAAACACTAGATTTGAAGAAATTGAACATGGCTTATCTTGACTCGGTTGATGTAACTCTTCTCTAATTGGTTTGTTTAAACTCAAAAGATGAATATCCAGCAGACGGTTTGTAGTGTAGTCTGATGAAGAGATGATCTCTGTGAACCAAGAATCCTCCTTAATACTCTGTTGGCATTAAATTGGTGACTTAGTCCCACTGACAGAGCGCTCTCTGTTGACCTAAACGAGTGTGTAAAAAGATTATGGCTCCTCGATTAGGTTGGGGTCTTCTTGGGGAGCTGACGGAGCCATTTGAACTATGAACTGGAGACTTTAAATTAGTTCTGTCTCAAGAAGGCCTTGAAATATAGACCTAAGTGAACAACAATCTCGCACCTTTTTGAATGTTATTTGCATACTGTCATATTTGACATAAATTAGGTGTGTTTGGCAGGTGTGAGTTGTTCCAAATACTCAGCGTAACAGTAACTGTCATGGAAGTGATTCAGCTGAATGAAATGACATGGTTTCCAAAATCCTAGATGCTAGACAATACTGTTTTGTGTGTGAAAAAAGAATGTTTGGCTATTGAATATGGTTGCTTATAATAATAATAATTATACAATATCTCACAGAAGTAGGGTGACCACCTGGCTATTGATCTGTTGCAGGACAGTAGATGTGATTTTGCGGGACAATGCGGGACACGTGAGACAGATAAATTTACAACTATTACGCTATGTAAATATTGATTTACATTTGTTGGCAAACTTGGCATATGCGCCGATTAATGTTTCTGCCGATGGGTAATGTTAAGCTTATGGCAACATTAAATCCTGGAGAGAAGAAAATTTTTGATTCACGGCTGCACATGCAGGAGGATGGAGTTTGAGCACGCAGATGTAATATCTGAGCGAGAGCGCGCGCACGTCCAGTTTTGTGCAAGGGAATCCGCATTTGATGCGCTCTCGTGATACAATAATGCGCTCTCGACATTTTACATTATAACGCCATAGAACCCACATTAAATGAACTAAAAACGTGAGAAGAAAGTCGTGTTTGAACGTCGCAATTTTGTATTGGTTAAAACAAATGGAGAATATCTCGTTTTTCCGTAGGTGCTCGACCATTTCCGTGGGTGGCGCTTGATCGCCGCCGTTCGTTGGAAATATTTAACATCAGAATGGATGATTACATGCTTTAAATCATCGATTTAGGCAGCTTTGATCAGCTCTTGATAGGTTCTTATCGAGTATATGAGATGAAATCCTTGCTGGTGTAGTTGTGTTTACCAACTTTTATGAGGCCCGCACTTTGTCATCAGCGGGAAAACCTCTCTCTATGATTGCGCTGGTTGGTTATTTTCACGGCTAGAATATGACGGCTGCACAAATAGATTTTTAAATGCCAGTCACAGTTTTTATTATATTTCTTACTGTTGTATTGTAATTTCAGGGATGAAAAAAAAAAATTACAGACATAAATGAAATGCGGGACACTACTTAAGTCTTGCGGGACGCGGGACAAAGCTCCCAATTTCGGGACTGTCCCGCAAAATGCGGGACTGGTGGTCACCCTACACAGAAGTGAGTACACCCCTCACATTTTTGTAAATGGTTTATTATATCTTTTCATGTGACAACACTGAAGAAATGACACTTTGCTACAATGTAAAGTAGCGTGTGTACGGCTTGTATAACAGTGTAAATTTGGTGTCCCCTCAAAATAACTCAACACACAGCCATAAATGTCTAAATCTCTGGCCACAAAAGTGAGTACACCCCTAAGTGAAAATGTCAAAATTGGGCCCAATTAGTCATTTTCTCTTCCCGGTGTCATGTGACTACAAGGTCTCAGGTGTGAATGGGGAGCAGGTGTGTTAATTTTGGTGTTATCGCTCTCACTCTCTCATACTGGTCACTGGAAGATCAACATGGCACCTCATGGCAAAGAACTCTCTGAGGATCTGAAAAAAAGAATTGTTTCTCTACATAAAGATGGCGTAGGCTATAAGAAGATTGCCAAGACCCTGAAAGCTGCAGCACGGTGGCCAAGACCATACAGCGGTTTAACAGGACAGGTTCCACTCAGAACAGGCCTCACCATGGTCGACCAAAGAAATTGAGTACACGTGCTTAGTGTCATATCCAGAGGTTGCGTTTGGGAAATAGACGTATGAGTTCTGCCAGCATTGCTGCAGAGGTTGAAGGGGTGGGGGGTCAGTCTGTCAGTGCTCAGACCATATGCCGCACACTGCATCAAATTGGTCTGCATGGCTGTCGTCCCAGAAGGAAGCCTCTTCTAAAGATTATGCACAAGAAAGCCCGCAAACAGTTTGCTGAAGACAAGCAGACTAAGGACATGGATTTCTGGAACCATGTCCAGTGGTCTGATGAGACCAAGATAAACTTATTTGGTTCAGATGGTGTCAAGCGTGTGTGGCGGCAGCCTGGTGAGGAGTACAAAGACAAGTGTGTCTTGCCTACAGTCAAGCATGGTGGTGGGAGTGTCATGGTCTGGGGCTGCATGAGTGCTGCCGGCACGGGGGAGCTACAGTTCATTGAGGGAACCATGAATGAGCAGAGCATGATCCCTTCCCTTCGGAGACTGGGCAGCATGGCAGTATTCCAACATGATAACGACCCCAAACACACCTCCAAGATGACCACTGCCTTGCTAAAGAAGCTGAGGGTAAAGGTGATAGACTGGCCAAGCATGTCTCCAGACCTAAACCCCATTGAGCATCTGTGGGGCATCCTCAAACTGAAGGTGGAGCACAATGTCTCTAACAACCAACAGCTCTGTGATGTCTTCATGGAGGAGTGGAAGAGGACTCCAGTGGCAACCTATGAAGCTCTGGTGAACTCCATGCCCAAGAGGGTTAAGGCAGTGCTGGAAAATAATGGTGGCCACACAAAATATTGACACTTTGGGCCTAATTTGGACATTTTCACTTAGGGGTGTACTCACTTTTGTGGCCAGCGGTTTAGACATTAATGGCTGTGTGTTGAGTTATTTTGAGGGGACAGCAAATGTACACTGTTATACAAGCTGTACACTCACTACTTTACATTGCAAAGTGCAAAGTGTAATTTATTCAGTGTTGTCACATGAAAAGATATAATAAAATATTTACAAAAGTAAGGGGTGTACTCACTTCTGTGAGATACTGTATTTAAAAAAAGTGTCTGTACGGCTGAAGATTACAGTGGTTGCATTACTGTTGCCACCACCGATGTCCACTCCACTGTCGCTCATTCCTCCTATTAGTGCAATTGATGGTCGACAGCACTGAGCTGTGGTTGTCCCCAAGACTGAAATGACACCCAGGAAAACACTCTAGAATTGAAATGGCACTGTCAATCGTATACATGCGGTTACAAACGCCACCACGCAAAGCCAGAACAATGTACTCTGCATCACATCTTTTGAGTTTTTGCAACTCAGTATGATCCCCTTGGCTTTATCCTTCCATTCACCACAGGGGCTAAATTGTTAGTCCAGAGACTGTGGGATAAGCAACAGGAATGGGATGACCCTAATTTGTCTGAGGATCTCCTGAAATCCTGGAATAACTAGGAAAAAGAACGCGCTAACTTGGCCACTATTACCCTGCCTCGTTGTCTTGCGACATCAAATACAGACCAGTCTAAGGTCACCAGACAGATCCACATATTCTGTAACGCTTCTAAGAAGGCATATGGGTCTGTCGCCTATCTACGCACAGAAGATCCACAAGGCCAAGTCCAGCTAGCCTTCATTATGGCGAAATCCCGTGTTGCCCCTAAGAGACGACAAACCATTCCCCGACTGGAATTATGTGCGGCCTTGAATGGTACTCAGCTGGCCAAACTTCTTGAACTGAGCTCACTCTGGAAATTAGTATAGTGGTTATGTGGACAGACTCCACAACTGTCCTGGCATAGATATTGTATGAATCCTGTAGATTCAAAGTGTTTGTTGGGACGAGGATAGCAGAGATCCAGGAACTGACTACTGGATGTACCTGGAGGTACGTGCACTTGTAAAGCAATCCAGCTGGTGACCTTACCCAAGGTAGAAAGCTACTAATAAAGGACTATGATAACAAGCTCTGCCATCCTGGAGAGAGTATTAGCGGAAATAAGGAGAAACTTTTGGGTACTAAGAGGAAGTGAAGCCATCTATAGGCAGCAACATCTATGCAAAGAATGTCACAAGTAGAAGGTCAAACCCATCATTCCATTCAAAGATGGCAGATCTACCACCAGGCAGACTGAGACTTCAGAAACCACCTTTCTATAGTACTGGCATGGACTGTTTTGGACCATTTCGAATCAAAATCGGCAGATGCTGTGAGAAAAGATGGGAGTTAATCTTTAAGAGTTTCACCACAAGATGTGTTCACCTCAACATGATTATTTCTATATATACAGATTTTTTCCTAATGGCCTTGAGGAGGTTTGTAGCCTGTCGTGGTAGGCCTTGTGAATTATTTTCAGACCAGGGCACCAACTTTTTTCATGGTGGGGAAAGAGAACTTCAAGAGGCCTTTGCATCCCTCAGCCTTCAATTGCAACAGTATCTGGCCAAGCAGAAAATATCTTTCCACTTCAACCCACCAAACGCCCCACACTTTGGTGGTGCCTGGGAATGAGAGATTCACCCTGTAAAAATGCCCTTGAGGCATTCTGACTGTACTTATTGAAGTGGCATAAATCCTGAATTGTAAACCTCTGGGGTACACATCTTCCAGTGTAGCTGACTTCGACCCTGTTACGCCCAATTTCATGTTTATAACTTACAGTCATTAGGATAAGTACCAGTTATTGTTAATAATGATGGAAGTGTTTGATATCGGCTAATTATGGTTTATTATTCACTGTTTCAGACCACACAAACATACACTTGTTCTTACAATTACCTCACATATAATTCCTGAGAAGATACTTCTAAGCAATGCCCTGTGGACTGACTGTGTGGTTCATTTGTGCTGATTATTAATGCTGGACTTAAACTGCTACTTCTGACTAAAAACAAAATAAATAAAAATCTGTGACCCTATAGGGCAAGTGGTTTGGAAAATGGGGGGAAAAAATTCATGACCCATACATCAATAAAATAAAATAAATCTACGGTTTGGAAAAAGGGTGGAAAATAAAATAAAATATTCCATTATATTAACAAATGTATGCTTACACAGAAAATTAGCACAAAAAAAAAAAAAAAATGTCAGTGATTCATTTTCTTTTTGCCTTTTTTGCCTCACCTGCTGATCCAGAATTGTAGTGTTTACCTGACCTCTGCACCCACTTTATTGTGTCTTTTGGTTTGCTTTTATTTGTTTCCAGACAGCGTGTTGCACGAGAGAATGAGAGCTGAAAACAGGGGTGTCAAAACATGTGACAGCGAGTTTCCAGAACTAAAGCTCGGCGCATGACACATTCCTGTTGATGTCATGTGTGAGTGACACACCTGAGCGTGTGCTTCACAGCAGCTCGGCATTAGCTGTGTTTATGTAACTAGCAGGTGGCAATAACACATAATGTTCCTAGTGGCTTTTTAGGACAAGACTTGCTTAGATGAGCAGAGCAGAGATTACCATAAAACAAAGAGATTAGACTGGCCTAAAAATAGCAGGAATATTATGCACTATGACTGATAAGGTTTACAGGTAACCCTTTAAGTTAAACTTCGGATCATTTCAGGTCAAGGCTATTTGCTAAGATGCTGGTTAAGCATGTTTGGTGTTCAAATGGTATTTCATAAGCATCTTTAGTGCTCAAGTTCTGTATGTTTTTTACAACTCATATAGCGGTTGTATTAAAAGAAAAACATTTTTAAATATATATATATTTTTAAATTACATTAAAA
>RJVU01037426.1:949149-961245 GCA_003731715.1 Anabarilius grahami | reverse complement strand
AATGCTTTAGTCTATGACTGGATTATTATTGCTGTGATTATTATGTTTCTAGCATGTTATATGTTTGGAAACAGTTCTTCTAACCCTAATTGATGGAGTGTGTAGCTTTTCACTTCTTAAATAACCATGTAGGAAGATGTATCACGGTGGACGTATCAATTGGCCATATTTCAGGATGACAAAGCCAAGATTCATCAAGCTCAAATTGTAAAAGAATGGTTCAGAGAGCATGAAGAATCATTTTCACACATGAATTGGCAAGTCCAGACCTTAAATTCAATGAAAGTCTTTGGGATGTGCTGGAGTAAACTTTACAGAGTGCTCACCTCTTGCATTGTCAATACAAGATCTTGAACAAAAATGTATGCACCTCTTGATGGAAATATATGTTACATTATTTCCATCAAGAAGTACATAAAGTTTTGGTCAAGATCTTGTATTGACAATGCAAGAGTCAAGCACTCGGACAGTGAATAACATACATTTATTTATGCTGTCCAAATATATATTTAACAAAATTAGCATTTATTTGGATACAATTTCTTGTCTCTTAAAGTACATTTTGTAATATATTTTGGCATTTGAAGGTTTAAAAGTTTGACCTGATCTAGAATGGTAATGTTTAGCTGACCTCTTCACCCACTTTATTGTGTTTTGTTGGTTTGCTTTTATTCATTTACAGAATGATAACTTAAGCTATAACTATAAATTAAATATCAGACAACATGTAACGTCATTTCATTGCATTCACTGAAGTCATTGATAAACACTGCTACACAGGTTACATCATATACATTTAGCTGTGAACATCCTATAAGGCAGCAACAAAAGACATACACTGATCACAATGGCATTTCATTGTCACAGGTTTAGTGTAGTAGAGCAGTCATGGGGCACATTTAAGGCGTTTAGAGTCTGATCTGTGCAGTGCTGACAGTGTAACTCAGCAGGTGTTACATAACCGTATGCTGAAGTCTCTCGACCAGACCGTGAACGCCACAGATTACTGTAGGCTCCCTATACGTCAGGGGAAAGCTGTTGATGTAAGACACTCCACGCACAACAGACCTGCTTATTAAAAACACTTATCCACTGTGAAGCCTAATTAGTTGATCTATATTATTAAAATAATTGCATTGAGAAAAAAAGTGAATTAAAATGTCTTTTGAAGTACAGAGAAATATATGGTATAGTGTATATTTATAACCTTCCCTGTTCAACTTACGGAACGAACGTGGCGCCAGTTCTGTTTTTTCCTAAGTAGAATAGGGAAGGCGTAGGAAGTACAGCGTAAGCTTTTTGAAGAATACGGAAGGCGGTCTGGCGGAAGCACTTGCGATCATTTGTGTTTAGAAAGCATATACATTTTTATAAATTTTTTTAGAAAATGACCGATCGTTTCGCTAGATAAGACCCTTATTCCTCGTCTGGTATCTTTTAAAGCCCTTTGAAGCTGCACTGAAACTGTAATTTTGACCTTTAACCGTTTGGGGCCAATTGAAGTCCACTCTAAGGAGAAAAATCCTGGAATGTTTTAATCAAAAACCTTAATTTCTTTTCGACGGAAGAAAGAAGGACATGGACGACATGGGGGTGAGTAAATTATCAGGAAATTTTTATTTGAAAGTGAACTAATCCTTTACTTAGATTACCCTACCATTTACGGTAAAAATGCACATATTTTGCTGTAAATGTTGTAGAAAAGCTTTAAAAAATATTAATAAAAAAATTTATATTTCTATAATACATTTTTTACAGGGGATTATGCATATAATTTTATAGAAAAAAAAAATAGACATGTTTAAAAAAATACAATTCACCTTTTATCATGCAAGGTTTATTGCCAGAATTTCCTACACTGTAAAAAGAATTGTTGGTTTAACTTAAAAAAGTAAGTTACCTGGTTGCCTTAAAATTGAGTTAATTTAAATTCAAAATTTGAGTTAATACAATGAAGGTGATTGACTTAATCAACAGAAACTCAAAATATTATGTTATCTGAACTATGTTAATTATCTAAGTTGATTTGACAAAAGAAAAAATGTTATAATAACAAATAATGAAAATAGTTTTTACAGTGTACATGAACTATCACTGTTTTGAATTTATTAAAAAATTATATATATATATTAGTTTTTGTCTTCTGATGGTTTGTCAGGGTAGCACTGAGGTGCAGGTAATTTTTTTTATGCAATTTTCCATCTTAATAAACATATGCACAAATTTGTAAATGATATACAATTAGGCCTATATATATACAGACACAAAATGTAAATGTAGGGGTCTTCACCTATTGTTTAACATGACATATAGGCTATTATCTTTCAAAAATGTTAACTAATGCTAATGTAGAATCATAGAAAAACGTTTTAGCCAATAAGAATATTATTATTTTTTTTAATNCTGAACTATGTTAATTATCTAAGTTGATTTGACAAAAGAAAAAATGTTATAATAACAAATAATGAAAATAGTTTTTACAGTGTACATGAACTATCACTGTTTTGAATTTATTAAAAAATTATATATATATATTAGTTTTTGTCTTCTGATGGTTTGTCAGGGTAGCACTGAGGTGCAGGTAATTTTTTTTATGCAATTTTCCATCTTAATAAACATATGCACAAATTTGTAAATGATATACAATTAGGCCTATATATATATACAGACACAAAATGTAAATGTAGGGGTCTTCACCTATTGTTAAACATGACATATAGGCTATTATCTTTCAAAAATGTTAACTAATGCTAATGTAGAATCATAGAAAAACGTTTTAGCCAATAAGAATATTATTTTTTTAATTATTATTCTTTTACATAGCTACATAGGCTATTTTGAAAGTTTGTTGAAGTTGCAAAGACTTTTAGAAAGTTAAATCTAAACAAAACGATCACTTAGAGCATGTCTAATGAAGATGAGCAGTAAATGTTGTCAGTTTCTCAGGTGAGAACAGAGGCTTCTGGACGGTTCTAGAGGCAGAACGCACGCGGTGCTCAGGGTGTGTCACACAGCGCTCCTCCGCCTCGAGCACGGCCTGACCTAGATCTCTGACAGTAAACAGATGCCGCGCAGGCCGTAGCGCTGCTGCCATCAGCAGAATGCAGCGCTGGGCGGATCACTGTCAGATTGCCGCTGATGAGGCTCAGACCGCTGAGCAGCTCCAGCCGCCCCTGCCATCACTGCTGCTGGAGGAACGAGCTCGATGACGGCTGACTCGCCGCGCCGACGCCACGTGTCACCGACATTATGCCACGAGTGGAAGGAATGATCGGTGAAGCATAAAATCAATAAAGACATGTCATATTTAGAGATTAGATCTTCATGCTTGTTTGCCTGAAAATGTGTTCTGAGGGTACAAGTAAGTAAATAAATAAATAAATAACAATTAATGTTCTGGAATCACGGTAATTTATTGTAAATTGATCATTAGTTAATCATTTATATAAGCACATTTTAAAATAGTGATGGTATTACCATGGTTACACACACACACACACACACACACATATATATATATATATTCATGTACCATGACACTACCATTGTTTATCCAAAAAGGAAAATAATAATAATTCTAATTGTATTAATGTAAAAATATTTAAATAAATACAGATGTAAACAAATAAAAAAGCATTTATATATTATATTATTACATATAATGGAAGCTTGTTTCCGCCATGGATTAAAAAAAATAACTTTATTCCTCACATTTCTGACTGAGTATATTCAAACTTGGAACTGCAAGAAAAAAATTCACAATTACCTTTTTTATTTTTTATTCCGTGGTGAAAACAAGCTTCCATAAATAACTGTAGAAAATACATAAATACTTGGATGAGAATTGACTGTTAATTAAATAATATTTATATATAATAATAAAGAATGATTTGGTTTAATTAATTAGACTAAATAATTATGCAGTGTAGTGTTGATTATTTATAGATGAATTTGCTTTTTATTTATTATAAGTATNATGGGATAGGCAATATGAACAGGACAGAAGACAGAAACAGGCACCTGTGCATCAGAAATAGCCGCGTGTTTTCCGCAGGTGAAGTGAATGTCCTTGAAGGCGTATTGACAGAAGTTCACATCTCCGTGCATCACATAAGGCGCTTTGCGTATAATCTCTTTGAATGTCAGCTCTTGTCAAAGAGTGAGGGTAACTTTTACAGTGTGCAAGAACATGTGCCTGCTGAAACAAGATGGCGACTTAGTGCAGACATTAGTGCACATATTCATTTTGCTTCTATCTAGGTGTCATTATTGTTTGGTTATGATTTCACTACAGTATAGTGCTTATTATGGTAATAGCAGCACTGTCTAGGGTTACAGTCAGCCATAGTGCTTGAGCCCGACATTCAAAGCAGTGCTTTTCACACCTCACAGAAACATGCCAAGGTCACTTTCTACAAAACAAAACAAGAAAAACAAAACAAAACCAAACAAAGGTCACACTTTATATTAGGTGTCTTTAACTAGGTTTGGTTAGGTTAAGGTATAAGGGAAGGGTCAACTGTGTCATTATACATAAATTATAGATATTATCAGAGTAATAACCTGCCCTCATACATAGCTGTAATTACATGCAGGTATTACATTTTAAGTACAATTTAAAAACATGTATGAACACAATAAGTGCATTGTATCAAATAATTAACTTAGTTTATTTTTATAAAGTTTATAGTAGTAAAAGACACCTAATATAAAATGCATCATAAAACAAAAACAAACAAAAAACAAAACACAAAAAACAAAACAAAATAAAACACAAAACAAACAAAATACAAAACAGTAC
Organism: Anabarilius grahami; assembly: GCA_003731715.1. NCBI lineage: Eukaryota > Metazoa > Chordata > Actinopteri > Cypriniformes > Xenocyprididae > Anabarilius > Anabarilius grahami. Next base: position 956,444 of record RJVU01037426.1, on the reverse strand, counting down.
AAAACACAAAACAATACAAAGCAATACAAAACAAAATACAAAACACAATACAAAACAAAACAGTACAAAATACAAAAAAACAATACAAAACCCAAAACAATACAACACAAAACAAACATACAAAACAATACAAAACACAAAACAATACAAAGCCATACAAAACACAACAAAACACAAAACAAAAAATACAAAACAAAAACAAAACAGTACAAAATACAAAACAATACAAAGCAATACAAAACAAAACAAACAAAATACAAAAACAAAACAACACAAAACAAAACAAACATACAAAACACAATACAAACATATACAAAACAATACAAAACAAAAACAAAATACAAACCAATACAAAGCACAAAAAATACAAAATACAAAACAATACAAAGCACAAAAAATACAAAATACAAAACAATACAAAGCACAAAAAATACAAAACAAAAAAACTAAATACAAAACAAAATACAAAAAAAAAACAAAAACCAAGGCATACTAAACATTAAAATTAAATACAAATCTGTATATTTCATAAACAAATTAAAGCCACTTTTTAGGACTATTAATATTTGTTTGCATTATGACATTATTTTCATAGCAATTTAACAAATTTTCCCCTAAATATTCATTTTATATGCATGTATGTTATTTATGCATTTATTTATTGATTTTTGTATCTCCCATTAATCTCAATGATGATTCTAATTAGATTCTCATAATATGATTGTTTTTATTGTACAACAATGTGTAAAATGCCTGCAATTTATAATACTAATTTGTACATCAGAATAATTTCAAGGCGTCTAATATTATCAATATTATTTTGTATAATATTTAGTTTCAATATTAGTATTTTTTATCAGAAAGTGATTGTTGTTGTTTTTTTGGCATTACAGTAATGAAAATGGGGGAGGATGTACTTAATTTAAATTAAAATAGTGAAACAAAGCAAAAAAACAAAAAAATCTGAATAGTTCGTTTTCAAAGTAAAATTTCCTATTGTCTGAAACCTGGACCTGGCATGCCTCATTGTCTCCTATAAACTTTTCACAGTTCAGTGTAGCTTTATGGCTTAAGATGAGTGCTGGTGAAGTAGTTGCCTTGACAAACTGCACACAGATCACTGAGTAAAGTAAATTAGACAGAGACGGGGATAATCACTCCAGGATACGGATGTGAGTCTTCAAGAAAACAAACTGTGCGAAGGGTGAGCAATTAGAGATCCTACATCTCCCCCCGTTTGTGATCCAGAATGGTCATTTGTTGTAGCTATTTGACTAATATAAAACTATGACATCTAACACACTTTTTAGATCATGTAACTTATACATAGTTTTAGAGCTACTTCTACAGTGAGTGAAACAATGCAGCTGTCCTTTTTACAATATGGATTATGGCATACAGTTGCCAATAATAGGCTCTAATCATGTAATAAAAACTAATAAGCTCTAAAATCTAATTAGAGCCATTTATCATATTCAGAAAAAGCCCTAATGCCCCCGTCATGGTGGAAGGAAGCCAGCGATTTATAAATCTATGACTCATCGTGATTAATCTTTGTGTTCGGGATTAAACGCATTCATGGACACAAGCGGCCATATGCTGCTCATGTTGAACTGGTGTACTTGGGGTACTGAGGGAAATTGGCACAAAACAGCACGCCTTGTTTTAGCACTAATTAACTAATACGATTATTGACTAGATTTCCGAATTGACATTAACTGACAGAGAAATTGCAAGTTGCTTGCCAAGAGAGGAGAATTTGGCGGGAAATCTCTTTAGCAGTGCACAATACATATAAGCGGATAGTATTTTGCTCACAATACATAAATAATATGCAATATCTAACTTTTTAAGATGATATTTTATCATCACTTCAACAATATGTGCAAGATATGTTTAATACGAGGCGTTTTGCTATATGAACTGTAAAAGTATCTATATCCTTGCCTTTTTTTTTTTTTTATGTTTCAGGTCATTCCAGGTTATCATTGTTTACACATCCATAACAAGCTAAAGGTCATGTAGGGGTCATTCTACCAACCTTCACACTGGACATGTAGATGTAGGGGAACAGAAAAGGGCAGGTGGGAATGGGGCGGCACCGTTGCCTTCTGGGATTAGCCAATCCCTGCCATCTGCTAGCGGCAGCATAATCCCGTCAATGAGAAAATCAATTGTCTAAGTAAATATCAAAGGCATGTAAGCTCATTTTGGCAAGTAACTTAAACATTAGGAGGACTTAAGTTAAAAGACCATGTTAGTGCTGAGCAAGGAATAGGGAGGCTTATTCATTACGTGCAACTCGCTGCTGAATCGTCAAAAAAGGATCAAGCTGCAATTAACAGAGAACAAAAAAATTAAGACTCAGGAATAAAAAAAGTTTTTGATAAATATGTAGGTTTTGTCTTTATATAAACTAGAAATACTAAATCTCTTGTCTAATACATGAAATTACAGTGCTAAAAATATGTAGTATTTNGTGAGTTACTTTCGGTTTCCAGTGAAGGATCCAGCGTGTTATAGGCAACGGCTAAAGGCTGCAAAGAATCGTAAATATGGAGAGAACGCCATGACAAAAAATCTGAACAACCTCCGCTTTGTAGTCAGTATTTCAAACTGGATGACCACTAATACAATGTTTTATGTCCAAGAAACTGCCGTTTTCACGAAAGCCCTGGAGCTGTCAAAAGGACTTTCGCTGACAAATAAACGTGACTTTCTCGGTCCAGGTAACACAGAGAATGAATAAACATTAGGGGTGTAACAGTACATGTATTCATCCTGAACCGTCACGGTACGGATGTCACAGCTCGTTGCATGCAGTCAGACAATGAATAGAGTCAGTCGCAGGCAATCCACACTCTAGTCCAGAAGGGGGCGCGCGGTAATGCAACATTGCTTGCTAACTGCCACAACAGAAAAAAGTGCAAAAGAAGAAGAACAGACGATCTATCCATAGATATGTCAATGTGTATTCTCTCAACCAGTGTTTCAACCGCGGAAAGACATCAATAAAACGGCTTGAGAATAATATCTCATGTAGCATTACATTCACCTCAGGCAAGTCATTTAGTGTCCACAGCAATTAACTCTAAAGGGGAGCATTTCACTAAATGTATGCACCATATAAGCTTATATATTTATTATATTTAATTGACCTGTTAGTAATGTCATAATTATTTAATATTTGAATAAATTTGTCATGAAAACAAGGACAGGAACTGTGTGACAGTAAAAATGTTCATTATAATTGAATTTATTGAAAGAGAGAGATACAATTTGTTCAGTAAACCAGAGTTTAGGAAAAAAGAAGAAAAAATAAGCAATTTTATGTTTAGTTTTTTCCTCCTGCTGTACCGAACCCGTACCAAACCATGACTTCAATACCGAGGTACGTACCGAACCATTATGTTTGTGTACTGTTAAACCCCTAATAAGTATTGTTCATTTATATTGACATTGTAGCAAAACAAAGCGGAAGTAGCAAAGCACTAAGTAGAACTACTAAAATTACTAAAACTTAAATAAAAAAAAAAAAAAGAATATTAAAATATTAATAAATATATAAATAAAAAAAAGACATAAATCGAAAAAAGGCATTGGTTCCAGGTGCTTACTGCACCTCCTATAACAACAGTAAAGTGTCGTTTTGGACGTTCGCGCCTCATAGTGTCCTACTTCAGCTCCTGTTTAAACCCCATTAGAGTTAATAGGATCTGCTGCCGTGAGGATGGGGAGACGGATTGGTGTCGTAGTGCCAGACGATTTCATTAAATGTGTATCTACTTTACATTAGCCATTTACCTGATACTCTCCTAATTTGGGAGTCAGGAACAAACACAACCTTTGTTAAATAAATAATGAACTAACTGACTGAGTTATGAAGTTTACAATGCACCATGACAATATTTTGATATCATACAGTAATTCATACATTTAACTACAAAAAATTCAATTCAAACATTTAAACTAGTGCTACTTTAGTGTCCAAATACTCTTTGGGGCCATTGTATTTAAAGGTAAATAGAATAGTGTTAATATTATTAAGAAAGAAGATTAACTTGCAAATCATTCTTGCAGGGATCTTTATTAATAAAATTCACATTTTCTTTTGCAAAAGTCAAGTTTACATGATCATAAAAATAGTTTTGTTAAAATACAAAATATTGTGCAAATTCAAAAGCAATATTCCAGTGCACAAACACATCCCTCTTCAGTTTTAGTGAACTTACAGACCATTATACTCATGCTTACAATGGCCAACAAACAGAGGCTCCGCCTGTATCCCTCGCCTGCAGCAACACAAACACAAGATACATCATTTAGATACATGTGTGTATCAAACGATACAGTAGGTTTTATAGGGCTAATAATAATAGTATGAAATAATGGATTTTGTATGTGTAGTGTGTGACTGTAATAGTCCAGAGGTTGATAAAGAATATATTTCAATACCTTAGAAGTTCACAGCGAAACTCTACCAGGCGAGGGAAGGCCAGATCTGCGTTCAAAGTTTTTTCTTCATCACTCCACAACCTCTCAGCTGCAGCACAGGCCCTCGGCCTTTACAAATACAATCACCAAGATCAACATTATGAAAGATTTTGCACCAATAATAATAATATCATTAATTAATGATCTTATCTGTATATATTTGCATACCACAGACGTGGGGTCAGATTGGTGGCGTCGACATATTCACCCCACATGGCGACCTCTCCACCAATCACTAACTTCTTTTGCTCTTCGGTCCCTAAATCATACAAGAAAATTTTATCAAATACACTCTAAAAAAGGTTCTTTATTGGCATCAATGGTTCTTTATAGTGGAAAAAGCTTCTTTAGATTTTTAAAATGTTCTTCACACTAAGAAAATAATGGTTCTTTCAGGAAGTGTTCACTTAACTCTTTGGGGAATCAAAAATGTCTTTTCTATGGCATCGCTGTGAAAAACCTATTTTGGAATCTTTATTTTTAAGTGTACAACTGCTATAACTTTTTAAAACTTAATTTTTTTTTAAACAAATTAAAAATGATGCCTTGGCAACTAACTGAAAATAAGATAAAATAATGTTTAAGCACTAAAAATACTAAAAATTAAATAAAAATAAAAAGGTAAAAAGAAATATTTAAAATGAATAAATAAAAATAACTTATTTTGCTCTTCTGTCCCTAAAACATGGAAGAATATGCACAAAGTTAAAGAAATACAAAAGATATACACAGAAAATACACCACTGCACTACAAACAACGAAGCAAACAAAATGGTTGATTTCATTCATAGCTAAAGATAATAACTGATTTATCATTAATTAGAGCTAACTGACTAATTCTGTATACTGAATTTACAAAATTAACTCAACCACCAGCCCATAAATTAGAATCAACTGTATCTGAACCAGGAAATGCCCATTAATTGCCCATTTGCTTTTCTATTTTATACCAAATATTTAAACTTTGACCCCAGCCTAACATGCTGCTCCACACACCGGAGAAATTCTGGGGCTGCACTGCGTAGGAAATACGCCAGTCCTGGCCGTAGCTGATGTGGTTGATGTACCAGGGGGCAGAGAGCAGAACCCTGTGCCCAGCCTTGGTCATTTTGCTCAGTTCAGCCTGGTAATGTTCACCCTTCCAGATCTCCAGAACCGTGTCCTGTGGAATCTGAGACAGCGTACAGACAGGAAACACTGGGTCACAGGCATTATCGGCCTTTATGGATTTATCAATAAGGTCTGCTTTAAAAATCTGCATAAATGCATCCTTTTTGGGCTTTTATCACTTTTAATTGAGCGTATATTTGGGCGAGGACAGGAAATGATGAGCTGAAGAGGTGGAAACGAGATTTTAAAAATGTTGCAAGCTAGACTCACACTCAAAAAGCCCAAAAAAGCACCAGAGCTCAACGTCAGCCACTAATCCACAATTCTGACATACAAAAAAAAATATTTTGTGCATAAATGCAACATTTTTAGGCTTTAGCCAATTTTTTTGAGTGAATAATGGGGTGGAAGAGGTGGAAACGAGATTTTAAAAATGTTGCAAGCTAGACTCACACTCAGAAAGCCCAAAAAAGCACCAGAGCTCAATGTCTTAACCACTAATCCACAGTTCTGACATACCAAAAAAAAAGAAAAAAAAGAAAAAAAGATTTTGTGCATAAATGCTACATTTTTGAGCTTTTACCAATTTTGTTGTGCGTATTGTGGAGCGAGGACAGGAAATGATGGGGTGGAAGAGGTGGAAACGAGATTTAAAAAATGTTGCAAGCTAGACTCAAACTCAAAAGTCCAAAAAGCACCAGAGCTCAGCGTGTTAACCACTAAGCCACGGTTCTGACATTTTGTTTTATTTTGCTTTATATCTTCGGGGAAGCTGGGCTTGAGTTACATGTACAGACATGCTTCAACTCAAAAGTCGACTCTTGGTTGACACCTCCTGGTAAGAAAGTGCTTTGCAATGATTTTGACAACATGATTTCATGCAGCATTCTGGGCAAGAGTCAAGCTTATCAATAGCATGTTTGTTTGATTCTCACTAAGCAGGACAGACACTTTCACACTGGACTGAATTAAAATGTTAAAAAATGTTACATGTAAAAAATGAGCACTGCACTGAGACACAGCACTGCAATCTCTAGTACTTGTTAGTGTTTTGCACTCATGATCTGACCCCTAAAGGCTAGGGGCCGCACGATGTAGTAGCGGGCCCAGCTGTGAGTGGGTATCGGCAAGTCGAGGTAGAAAGGAGCCGCCAGGATGACCTTTAACCCTGCCTTAGTCACCCGGCGCATCTCGCACAGGTAACATCCCTGCTTCCAAACCTCCACCACATACTTCGACCTGGGCTAAAGGAGAAGTGTCTCATTCTGGTTAAACCACACGCACTACTTTTTGAGGTTTGAAAGCAACCAATGTAGAGCAGATTTCTACTCACTCGCTCATGGTAGTCAAACACATCCTGCCAAACAATGGAGGTTTTGTTGAGAGCGGCGGTCATGTTCATTATACTGAAGAACATAAAGAGAGACATACAGTAAAGACACAAAAACCACAGACACTGTGTTCATGTTTGTTCATAATTTTAAATCACAAGAAAATTTATTTTCTAAACACATTAAAACAGAATTGAAACAGATGTGCTTATACAATTTTTTTTTAAATGGTTCAAACATGGCTTAACACATTTTAGAAATAATAATTTTAGAATATGGGACTTGTTAAAATGTAAATGTAATTAAAATATTTCATGTTTAAAATATATAAATTATAATTATTTATAAACAGACCATTTT
>RJVU01037426.1:913548-946738 GCA_003731715.1 Anabarilius grahami | reverse complement strand
CATGACTGAGTGTGTCCAGGCGAATCAAACTCAGGTATGACTCTGATGCCCCTCATTCTAGCATGTTCAATCACTCTCATCACATCTGACTGTGTGTAGATATGAGTAAACGGATGAAAAGCTCCCTAGAAGAAAAATATATGTGTTGTTATTGGTCACTAAAACGATCAAAAATAATTAATTTTAAAAATATGATAAAAGCCTATAACAAAATTACTAAAAAATACTAAAATAACTGAAAATATAAAAGTAAAAGCTTATTCAAAATATGAATAAATATTTCAATTGTATATGGATAATACTAAAATAACACTGTAGCTGCCTTGAGATGTAGAGTATATATTATATATACAGCATATTTAAAGCCACTACAATCAATATAAACAATAAATGCATATAATAACTTTACTGCAGGCGATTTTACAGCCTCTCTACCTTATTACTGAGGTCAGGAAAGGTGCGGCTCTGATACGGAAAGGAAGGGTCATCCACGATGTGCCAGTGAAAGACGTTGAGTTTACTGTAGGCCATAGCATCCTAAGAAAAATTAAAATGTAATTTATTTTATTTCACAATACTTAATACCTTTATTCATAAAGGAATTAAATTGATCAAAAGCGACAGTATAGACATTTATCATGTTACAAACGTTTCTATATAAATAAATGCTGTCTTCCTATTCATCAAAAAATCTTGTAAAAATGTATCAAGTTTTCCAAGAACATTGATAATAATCAGAATCAAATCAGCATGTTAGAATGATTTCTGAAGGATCATGTGACACTGAAGACTGGATGATTTAAAATAAAAAGCAAATACATACCAGGGTCTTCAAAATAGCATGGAGGGGTAAATAATGCCTTGAAGTGTCCAGTAAAAGCCCTCTAAATGAAAAACGTGGGAAGTCTGTAATGTCTGTCTTGTTGACAAAATACTGCAAGGAAAGGTGGAATAAAAGAACATATTTAATATGCTAATATACTGCTTCACTATAGCAATTTATTACAATCACATGACTAAATACTGTCACACAAAACTTACAGAGCCATAATCATCCTGGTGCACAAGCTGACTGAAGGACTCCAGACCTGATTTTCATGTTTTATAAGTTGATAAAGACAAATATTTAGTTAGTGCTTTTGGGTATTCAAATATATAAAATTAAAGGTGCAATATGTAAGATTCTGTCCACTAGAGGCCTATTCAAAACAAAAGTGTAGCTTGATGACGCCATGTTTGAGCGTGGAATCTTGGGACATGTGGTCTTCACCTCACAGCTGGTGTAAATAATCGGGATAGGACTGAGTGTTGTGGGAGCTGAACTCTTTTAACTGCGGAACTTTTATTATGCCACAGTCGCCGGCGCCGCTTCCGCTTTTCCGGTCATGAGTAGGAGGTAATGCAGCTCTGTTTATCATATTAGATACATTTGAGAGTGTTGAAAATGATGTTGTAACGTTACTCTGTGCGTTTGCTCGACGGCTGCTGTGAGACACTCTTGCACACTGCAGTAAGATAGATCGATTTTAGAATATCATATTAAATGCTGGATGGCTTGTGTTGATAAATGGCATGCAATTAATTTTAAAACATATTGTATGATGGATAAAATGCTGTATTACTGCTACTAAAAATAAAGCTGCATCTGATTATGCTATGTTAGCTACTTGACAAAATAGTGTTTTTCTCTGAGGCATGGTAAAGTATGGTACTCGCCAAAAAATCAAGAAAATTGATTTAAACAATAAGACTAAACATGTTGAGCTATATAACAATAATTAGTTTTCTGTCTATAAATATATCAAAACAGTTGTTCCAGTGTCTATTAAAACATGTAAATATTAAAAGTGTCTTTGGTGTTTCCATGGTTTCTACAAAATAAAACCGGAAACCGAGGGTAACGCGGGTATGACGCAATTCACAGGCGACTCCTCACACGTCCCGGAGCCTTGGTTAAAATTGCAATTTTCTCACGATTTACAAACAGTTGCAAACATTTAGGATATTGTATGTACTCAAGTGAACAAAATATATAACACTGGTCTAGTGTTTTTTTGGATATTTTACTGCAAAATTCTTACATATTGCACCTTTAAGCACAAATGAAAAACACTATAACTTGTGTCACACCTCTCAGAGAACCCCAAACAGTCACTGATCTCAGAACAGCCTGGCCATCAGACACACTCAGGTTATCTGCAACAACAAAACATGTTTAGAACGTCATTAAAATGCCTTAAAATGACACAAACATATTTGTTTTTTGAATCTGGAAAGTGTCATTACACCTTCTAATTTAGATTCCTCTAAAATGACTGGAGAAAATAAAAGGTCAAAGGTCAGTAGGGGTTCCATCTCAAGATCACATGATCAGGAAACACTCACAGCTCTCATCTGAATCTTCGTCAGGGTAGCCGTCACATCCTCTGCTTTTGACACTCACCGACACCACAAACGGTTTTGGCTCCGACCACAAGTAACGAAGCCCATTGTCTGTTCAAATAAACGTTAACATATCAACAACACACATTATTTTTGTATTGCAAAATTGTTTTATTTGACTTGAAGAGCTATTTAGACGCCCAACAACAGTGTTCAATACGGAAGAGGATTAGGGCCAAGCAATAATAAAAAAATAAAACCATCTCGAGATTAAAGTTGTTACATTTCGAGAAAAAAGTCGAAATAAAATGTTGAGAATAAACTCATTAAAATTACGAGAAAAAACTCGTTAAATTTCGAGAAAAAAGTCATTAAATTATGAGAACAAATTCGTTAAATTATAACATTTTTCTCATAATTTAATGAGTTTATTCTCAACATTTTCTCTCCACTTTTTTCTCGTAATTTAACGAGTTTATTCTCAACATTTTATCTTGACTTTTTTCTTGAAATTTAACGAGTTTTTTTCTCGTAATTTAACGAGTTTATTCTCAACATTTTATCTCGACTTTTTTCTCGTAATTTAACGAGTTTATTCTCAATATTTTATCTCGACTTTTTTCTTGAAATTTAACGACTTTTTTCTCGTAATTTGACGAGTTTATTCTCAACATTTTATCTCGACTTTTTTCTCGTAATTTAACGAGTTTATTCTCAACATTATATCTCGAATTTTTTCTCGTAATTTAACGAGTTTATTCTCAACATTTTATCACAACTTTTTTCTCGTAATTTAACGACTTTTTTCTCGTAATTTAACGAGTTTATTCTCAACATTTTATCTCGACTTTTTTCTCGTAATTTAACGAGTTTATTCTCAACATTTTATCTCGACTTTTTTCTCGAAATTTAACAACTTTAATCTCGAGATGGTTTTATTTTTTTTATTATTGCTTGGCCCTAATCCTCTTCCGTAGTTCAAACTGCCAAAAGAACAGGAAAAACATGTTTGTGCACATTTTTGAATTTCCTTTTAAAACATCTTTTCAACCACAAATAAATGAAAACAATAAAAATGAATGTTATAGGGGTTTCATGTTTATTGTTCAACTGGTCGAGGTTTAAATGGGATTTAGAAAGTAATTAGTAATAATTAATGCAATAGTACCTTAATCTAATTACACTGTTGAAGATACAATTCAATTAATTACTTCTTTAGAGTGACTTAACCAACACTGATCCTCTTACACGGAAGTACATTTGTTTCATTCATAAACCAACCTGTTCCCTTTGTAAAGTCAGGGAATATGATGGAGAAGTATCTCTTGAAAGCAGAATCCAGGACGGAGCATCCAGTCTGTGCAGCCGAGTCTTTCCCGTAAGAGAAGGAGAAGAGCTGTGGGCTCAGACTGTATCTGTCGGCGGACTGAAGGATCTGCTGAGGCAGCGGCCAGACTCCGTCCACCTGCTCCACTGTGAGACTGACAGCTGCCAGTAAGAGCCAGACCTGCAGACGACGAGAGTACGAGCCGGTGTGAGCCATGATCCTGTCACTTCAGTCGCGTTTCAGTGCTGTCGGACTGCAGGTTTGTGTGCTCTACAAGGGAAAAGCGCTGGAACGGTGAAAACACGAGTCATATGACAGGTAGCTTGTGTGTTTGTTCAGCTGACCTGAACTCAGCTGCGGCGATTCTCATTGGCTCAGCTTGAGTCACATGGGCTATTTCCTGGATAAAAGTAACAAACAAACCCAACAGAAACTATGAATTGCGAGTAATATTGAGAAAGAATTGTGAATAATATTGTTTTAAAACTTAATTTGTTGGTTTATTGTTTGATCTGTTCGTTCTTAATTTCCTCAGTTATTTTATTTTATGCTATATTAGTATTTTTGTTAATTTCTACTTGTTTCTCCATTTTGCACAATATTATTATATTATATTATATTATAGGCACAATATTTTTATTAAATTTCTCTGTCACTGTTTATTGTTTGCGCTGATATTCTGGTAATAAATAATCAAGTAGGTCTACTTTGAAATTTAAAACTAAATATGAGAGTCAGAAAAAGCCTCTAGAGGGCGCTAAAGTCAAACAAACTTTTAAATTCTACACTTAAAGGGTTAGTTCACCCAAAAATGAAAATTCTGTCATTAATTACTCACCCTCATGCCGTTCCACACCCGTGGGACTTCGTTCATCTTCAGAACACAAATTAAGATATTTTTGTTGAAATCCGATGCCTGCATAGCCCATTCAAGATCCATTAATGTACTAAAAACATATTTAAATCAGTTCATGTGAGTACAGTGGTTCAATATTAATATTATAAAGCGACGAGAATATTTTTGGTGCGCCAAAAAAACAAAATAACGACTTATATAGTGATGGCCGATTTCAAAACACTGCTTCAGGAAGCTTCGGAGCGTTATGAATCAACGTGTCGAATCATGATTCGGATCGCGTGTCAAACCGCCAAACTGCTGAAATCATGTGACTATTCTCGTCGCTTTATACTATTAATATTGAACCACTGTACTCACATGAACTGATTTAAATATGTTTTTAGTACCTTTATGGATCTTGAGAGAGGAAATGTCATTGCTGGCTATGCAGGCCTCACTGAGCCATCGGATTTCAACAAAAATATCTTAATTTGTGTTTCGAAGATTAACGAAGGTCTTACGGGTGTGGAACGGCATGATGTGAACTAACCCTTTAACTTTGCAGCAACTTTGGGAAAGTTACAAAACACCATTATTAATCATGTCCTTTCAATTCTACATTTGATGAAAATCGTTAAATCATCGATATTAACAGTACATTTTCCTGTATTGTGATTGATTGAAATACAAATGATATTTGGCACCAGTTTATCAGGAAGCTACGATTTTTGTTCTCTTTGACTCACTGGATGGAAACGGTGCTTTATTTCGCAAAAGCTTTCTGCGAATTTCCAATTTTGAGCATAAGTTAAATTCACAACTTTGGATGGAAACATAAAGGGAACAATAATAACAAATAATAGCATATAATACTTTAAATAATTTAACTGCTATATCAGTTGGGCTTACTTTTGACTAATTAACGTTTTGTATATGAAGAATTCATATTGACCAATAACTATAGATTCTATGTAAACTGTATAATCCAATATAGGCCTATAAACTAATGAGTTAAACATTTAATAAAAATCATATTTAAAAAAATATATAAGAAATCCTTTTTTAGCTTATTATAGTAACTTTTCATTTGACTACTTATTTTCTGACTACTGGTAAATTGGTAATAGAGACAATATCGAAAATCAAATGAATTTAGTTTACTCTGCTCTTTCTACTAATGAAAGTTTTAAAGAATTTAAGTATATTCAGACTTGCCAAGAACTGATGAAAGTGCTGCCATCTTGTGGAGATTACTAGCAAAACGCTTTTTAAGTCCCTCTCTCGACCTACTGTGGGCATGATGGGTGGAGCTGCATTCTCCAATCACACCTTACCCATAACCCCATCTCTCCACCCATTAAACAGGTTAAGCTCCACCCTTGAGCTCCAGAGAGGTGGAGCCGGAGGTCATTTGGCTCTGCAGCAAGCACCACTTGCATAATTTTGACTTTTTCTTCTCCTGCCTGACCGATACCCAGTTCCATGCATTCAGGATTTTTCAGCCCTCCTGGCTGGGAAAGATATTTTCTCGAAAACTGACCTTATTCGATGATACCATCAGGTGCCAGTCTTCCATGTGGGCATCCCAAAAACAGCTGTGATAACACTATTTGGACTTTCTGAATTTTTGCGGATGCCCTTTGGACTTAAAAACGCACCACAAACCTTTCAGCGCATGATGGACTCAACCCTACAATGCCTGGACTTTTTATTTGTCAGTTTGGCTTGGCTGTTTTCAACTTTCTTGGTCATTGGATCACAAGCGAGGGGGCGGTTCCCCTGCCAGACAAAGTCAATGCCATTACCAAGTTCCTTATTCCCCACACAACCAAAGCACTGCAAGAGAGGATGGTGAATTTCTGAGCTGCATCCTTTGTACAGGGCCCTCAAAGGGCAAAGCAGGAATACACGGATTACCTGGTCAGAGGAGATGGCTAAATCATCTGAGGATGCTAATCTCACTTTAGCACAAGCAACCATGCTGTCTCATCCGATTCTAGATGCCTCAATTGCTATCACTATGGATGCCTCAGACTACACTGTGGGTGCTGTACACGAACAACTGGTAGATGGTGTTTGGCAACCCCTAGCATTATTCAGTCGGCAACTGCCTCTCCAGGGCCACTGTGCAAGTACTCTTGGGTATGGACTTTTTCCGTTTAGAAGCTGACCAGGAATCCAACCCCGAGGTGCAGGTGTACAGAACAGCTATTTCAAGTTTGAAAATAGCCGACGTCTGCTTTGCGAACGTAGGAGTTGCGTTGATGTGTGATGTCTCAAGAGAAGCAGAGTGGGTGGAGTGCAATGCAAGCGAATGGTGATCATCGAGTTTTCCTATCCTATTGTGTGCAACAATAACGCAAACAAACTTCAAATCTCAGAAACTGCTTTCAGCCTTGCACACTCACATTTAAATAACATATTTCAAATCAGTACTATTGTACTATGGTCTGAGATTAGAATATTATTATAAGTGGCGTTTAACGTAAAGGGAATTGACTTCTAATCAGCTAGAAAGTAGTCGATACGGGTATAAACATTGTGGACCTGTGAATGAAAGGAGTAGTCCCTCCCAGTTCGATTGGCTAGCCTCCATACATCACCAACATTAACATTTTTAATGTACATGTGAAGAAAGTCCCTGGACTTAGAGGGGGAGCACGCTGAGTAGATACAGTAATCTGTCTAAATATGGGTCCAGAACGCAATTAAAATCCCCCCTATAATTAAATTAGAGGAAGTGAAAGAAGTTGAGAGAAAACAGGGAATTTTGCGATGTGACCATATATTCAGGAAGAACATTTCATGCCGTTTTATTCCATATAAGACCAAATTTGATCAAAAAGACCAGAAAGTATATAATATACACACTGTCAACATAACAATCATGCTTTTTTTTTTGATTGGAGAATTGGAGAAGTCCAGCATCCATTATGACATTTTGAGTAAAAATTACAAGGTTATAAAAAATGAAAACAAAAAACAGATCAAAAATGAAACATGCGCAGATGAATTGTTCACAATAAGATCAATAATATGTATTTATAAAATAGATATGGTGAATTTTTATTTCATTCCAACTTTAACTGAAAAAAAAAGAAGCATGGCATGCTTCTTAACTTCCGTTTCCATGCTGACTCCTGAAATCTGCAATCCATAGACAATGACTTTATGTGTGTGACTTAAAGGAACACTCCACTTTTTTTGAAAATAGGCTCATTTTCCAACTCCCCTAGAGTTAAACAGTTGAGTTTTACCATTTTCGAATCCATTCAGCCGATCTCCGGGTCAGCATAGTTCATTGAATCTGATGAGACAAATAGCATCTTGCTCAAAAAAATGACCAAAGAGTTTCGATATTTTTCAAGGCCGACGGAAATCGCAACTTCTCATTTTCCGTCGGTCTTAGTACACGATGTAAATACAGAAGAGTCAAGTTTTAAATAGGAAAAAATATCGAAACTCTTTGGTCATTTTTGAGCGTGATGCTAACGGTCTAATCAGATTCAATGAACTATGCTAAGCTATGCTAAATGTGGTACCGCCAGACCCGGAGATCGGCTGAATGGATTCGAAAACGGTAAAACTCAACTGTTTAACTCTAGGGGAGTTGGAAAATGAGCCTATTTTCAAAAAAAGTGGAGTGTTCCTTTAACTCTAGGTTACCACTAGACGTTGGTTGAAATCCTCACTGGTGTTCTGGAACCGGCATATCCCAAGAGTTCAGGGTTTATGCATGGAAAGTTTATCTTGCTTTCTGGAATACCCCCCAGGTAGATTGTGTCATTAGAATCGGATGCGGACACTTTGGCAGCAGGCTCGGTTAGAGATGCAGAGGTGCTCCATCAATCCTCTTCCACCATTTTAAGAAGCATGTCCACCAATACTAAAAAAAAAAAAAAAAAGACCATAAATAACACTCTTATGGTTACCATAAAAAATAATAATTTGTGTTTTCTTGTTCACATATTCACATTATCTATTTGAATAATCTTGTTTATAAAGATGTCTGTTTTGTGACTAACTAGCTGTAAGAAAATGTCTTTTTTGGCCCATTGTAGGCTGTTTGTCTTTTCTTGAAATATCTCAACAAACATTTCTGTAGGTATAACAGATATGTTGTCCTTTGATTTTTTTTCATGAGTCATACTGGTCATGTATTTAGTTTTTACTTGTCTCTTGTAATCATTTCCCCTTCCTGTTGGGTTTTTTTACTGTTTCATTGTTTATTAATTATCATTTCTGCTTATATAGTCATTAGTATTTATAGTCATTATGTTTGCCCTGTCTTTGGTCAAGCATTTCACCAGTTATTTTGTTTTGTTTCAGTTGGTATTATTACTCTAATAATGGCAAAAACCAAACAAAATTATGAAAAAGAAAAAGAGCTGGTGTTCCACAGGGTTCTGTAGTCAGACCACATTTACTCTCCCTCTGCAGCAAACACAATCATCTTACCCAGACATAAAGCCAAGAACCTTGGCGTCACATTGTCAATGGGCCAATTTTAATTGTATCTGATAATTCAAACTAATTGCTAAACTAATGGCCCATACATAACACAGAGAAATGGATATAACAAGAGATTCTTTGTGTTAGGTTGGTAATAGAATGAGAATTACAGAAAAGTTTCAATAAAGTGACAATATGCAGTTTTAAGGCAGGAACACACCAAGCCGACGCCGACGAGCCAGTGGCGATGAAATCAGATTGGCTCACATCGGCAGCATCTGGGTCCAAAATTGCCCTGACATACCAAACTGACGCTCGACAGCCGACAGCCAAGTAGCACATCTGTTCTGCGCCTGCGCAAGATGAAATGCCTTTCCGTACCAGCAGGTGGCAGTAGCTGAACAGCCAATCAGAATGATCAGATGGCCCAACATACCGTCGAGTTCAACATGTCAAATCGGCCGAAAAAAAAAAGCCGACGACCAACTTCAGCCGACAGTGCGGAACACACTGAGAAAACTTAGTCGGCCCACAAACAAAAACTGCCTGACGGCCCACCGTCGGCTTGGCGTGTTCCGGCCTTTAAAGTTGACTGGGCAACTCTGGCCCTCAAAATCATTTGCCGGTAGTAATCCTGACAATGTGATGTCATTAGTACTCGTGTATTTTTGCGTAAAGTGTGGCTCTACCACATGTACATTTACTTACGTTTTTTTGAATACACAATGAAACATACAATATTGACGTATTGGGTTAAGGGATCTACAATTTATCTATAAAAGGGTAAAAAGGCCAATTATACAAATATCTTTATGACTAAAGATTTGTATATATTTTATGTTTCTTAGCTGTAAATACGTAATAATGTGTACGTTTAAATGTTGTCAGTACGTCTATATTGTACATTTTAAGGAAGGAACACACCAAGCCGACGCCGACGAACTAGTGGCGACAAAAGCAGACTGCGGGGTTGGCTCAGGTCAGCAGCGTCTGGGTCCAAAGTTGCCCTGACACACCAAACCGACGCTCGACAGCCGACGGCCAAGTAGCACGTCAGTTCTGCGCCTACGTAAGATGAAATGCCTTTCCGTACCAGCAGGTGGCAATAGCTGAACAGCCAATCGGAATGATCAGATGGCCCGACGTACCGATGAGCCCCTACGCCGATTCAACATTTCGAATCGGCCGAAAAAAAACCTACGAGGACCATCTTCAGCCCACGGTGCGAAACACACTGAGAAAACTGCCCGACGGCCGACCGTCGGCTTGGTGTGTTCCTGCCTTTAGCATCTATCCAAATGTACAAAAATGTATGTTTTGCACCTGAAAGGGTTACGCATTGATACCTACATATTAACAAGACCAGGCTGATCCTGAAGACCTTAATTAGGCTGTTCAGGTGTATTTGATTAGAGTTGGAGCTAAATTTTCTAGGAAAGTAGATCTCGAGGGCCAATGACGCTGCTTTTTCAAACTGTCTGTAATGTATGTGATGTTACAATCACAGAATAAAACGTGATGGCCCACTTGTTTTATGTAACTTAATTTGTATGATAGGGTCTTACCTCCTGCTGTCGGTCTTTGGAAAGGCTCAAATGAACGGCAGGCATTGATGAGCTCTTTTAGCTGTTTAGGACAATCTGTAGGAAGTGGCTCCATGACCTTCTCTACACACACTTTCTGATAGATCTGACTGTGGGAAGAACAGTCTAAAAACACAGGCACAGAACATTTAACTAATATTCAGGGAAACACAAAATGCAAAAGATTAACAGATTTTTTTTCCCCCAAAATTGATGGTGGTGTTCATACACACCTTTAAAAGGAACATCTCGTGTTGCAATCTCCCACAAGACAATGCCAAAACTAAAAAAGAGCATGTACAGTCAGTAACAGTCATACTTTATTTGAATAAGATATGCATTTGATATTCGAGTTGGTGTGCAGTACCTGTAGATCTCACATGCCTTGTCGTAAGGATGGTTGATATTCTGAAGCTGTTGTGGAGAGCTGTAATGGAAAGCACTGTTCTTTTTGGATTTATTCTTCTGAAGAGAAGTTTCTGTTCTTGCCAACTCAAAGCCTCCCAACTTTAGAAACATACAAACGAGCATATACACATAACATAAAAATTAGGATGAAACCCCAACAAGTAATATTATTCCCTTTAAGTTTAGGTTAGGTGTCCAGCACATTATGTGTTTGATTGAATATGTATTTTTATTTTTTATTTTCTTTAACTATCTGTTAGGCTAAATTGATTTGTGTGTCCTCTGTAAAAAAAAAAAAAAAAGTTCTCTAAGACCCCCAAATATGAAGAACCCTTATAAAATATAATTTTTTACTGGTACTGTTCATCCAGGGGTTAAAGGGTTAGTTCACCCAAAAATAAAATTTCTGTCATTAATTACTCACCCTCATGTCGTTCAACACCCGTAAGACCTTCGTTCATCTTCAGAACACAAATTAAGATATTTTTGATAAAATCCGATGGCTCAGTGAGGCCTCCATTGACAGCAAGATAATTAACACTTTCAGATGCCCAGAAAGCTACTAAAGACAAATATTATATTTGTAATATAAATATTATAATATTATAAAGCGACAAGAATACTTTCTGTGCGCCAAAAAAACTAAATAACGACTTTATTCAATAATATCTAGTGATTGGCTATTTCAAAACACTGCTTCATGAAGCTTCAAAGCTTTACGAATCTTTTGGATCGCATATCAATCTGCCAAAGTCACGTGAACTATTAAAATTGTGAAACACTTATGACGTAACGGAGCCTCGTTTATACTGAAATGATGTGATTTTGGCGCTCTGTACCACTGATTCGAAACAAAAATTTGTAAAGCTTTGAATCAGTGTTTTGAAACCGCCCATCAATAGATATTGTTGAAAAGTCGTTATTTTATACTTTTTGTCGCACAAAAAGTATTCGCCAAAAACTATTAAGGTATACTATATACCGTATAAATACTATATAATATTAAGGTTGAACCACTGTAGTCACATGAACTGTTTTAAATGTGTCTTTAGTAGCTTTCTGGGCATTGAAAAAGGAAATGATCTTGCTGGCAAAGGAGGCCTCACTGAGCCGTCGGATTTTTATCAAAAATATATTAATTTGTGTTCTGAAGATGAATGAAGGTCTTATGGGTGTGGAACGACATGAGGGTGAGTAATAAATGACATCATTTTCATTTTTGGGTGAACTAACCCTTTAAAGTATCTAAACCCCTTTTGAAGTGCAGCCATTCCGAACAATACAAAGGGACGTATAAGTTCACTGTGGCTATCAAGAGATACTCATGTTCGCTGAGCACCAACCCCAGGTAGATGGCAATGGCAGACTCCGGGTAAAATCCAGGGTTAAAGTGGGATATGAGATGTTGTGTTTAACAAAAACATATATGATTGTAATACTGTGAAAGTGAAAATCAATTACCTTCACTCTGTAGCCAGCTGCCACTAGAAAACTGCAGCATCTGATGGAACCGTGCACTTTAAACTTTTCTTCTGACTGATGCAATCTGTATTGTGCAAAGGATTACCACATAAGTGCCTTTACTGTAGTCTATTTTAAAACTCAAGAGACATAAATGAGAATAAATGAAGTAGATTTGGGACCTGTAGAGCCCCTGTGCCGCATCCAGACACATTTGAGTTTTTCTGGCCCAGGGCAGATTGCTATTACTGTCCAGGACTTGTC
Organism: Anabarilius grahami; assembly: GCA_003731715.1. Lineage (NCBI taxonomy): Eukaryota > Metazoa > Chordata > Actinopteri > Cypriniformes > Xenocyprididae > Anabarilius > Anabarilius grahami. The sequence continues at coordinate 934,023 of RJVU01037426.1, read as the reverse complement.
GAAGACTACCCTTCTCACAGTATTCCATGACTATCAAGTAACTTGGATTTGGTCCTGTAAGAAAACAGTGACAATCAGATGTGTGTTTAACTCAAAGTTCAAACTTTGAAAAGATTTTTAAAATTAAGTTAGCCTACCATTTTCATCCTGGACACAGATACCAAACATTCTTAAGATATTGGGTGACTCAAAGCGCTTCATGGTCTCCACCTCCTTGTTAAAAACACTTCTCAACTCACTGGAGAGAATGAACAAGTGCAACAAATCAAAATGATGACTGCAACCATATAGACTGGTCTCACTCATTATAAAAACATACTGACATGATAACATTTGACCACAAAACATATTTTATCACTTTTATGGAACAATTTCCCATAACTGGCATCTACCGTTACCCTCTACCTGGGGCTGGTGCTCAACGGGCACGAGTATCTCTTGATAGCCACAGTGAACTTGTTGTACGTCCCTTTGTATAGTTCGGAATGGTTGCACTTCAGAAGGAGTTTAACAGGGATACTGTAGGTCAGTTCTTCTGGTTTAATCTCTCTAATGTCCTGCAGATGAAGGCATGGTTTTTTCACTGCCAACAAATGACAAATAAAACTGTTCAGTTGAGCAACCATTCAAAATATTAATCCAAACAACTTTTTTTTGGCTGGGCAGTATATATATATATACACACACACACACACACACACTGGGGTGTAACGGTATATGTATATGTATATATTTATTTATTTATTAGGGGTGTAACGGTACATGTATTTGTCTCGAACCGTCATGGTACGGATGTCACGGTTCAGTTCGGTTCTCACATAGCATTACATTTACCTCAGGCAAGTCANCACTCCCATCCAGGAGTGGGCGCACACGGTAATGCAACACTGTTCGAGGAAAAAAAACTGAAGAACAGCACATGTGCGAATGACCGGTATCAAAGAATATACACTAACAAGAAGCAACACTCAATAGAACGTTCCATTGCAACACCGGCGCCCAGCAGCAGCCCTGCGTTTCCGCCATTTTGGAGTGAAAGAGACTCGGCAGTCTACTAGTTTTATGGCACTATCAGCTGCTTTGTTAAAAAAAAAACTTACATTAAAGCTGAAATCCAACCTGAATGATGACAACACAGAATAAAATACTATCACTAGTGATCATCAAATCCTTTTAACAGTTTATTTTACAGACTTTGTGTTTATGTCTTCCACTTTTTTCACAAAACCTTTGCTCTCTAGAAACCCAGTCAGTTTGGGTTAAAATTCTTTGAAGTTCAAGTATTAGCATTATAAACAATAAATTAACACCAACATATGAAATTAAATGAAGGACATGCATCAGAAAATTGGGAATGTTGGACAATAAATATATGAATATAACAGCTTGATTTTGCAGTGTTGTCTAATGTCTGTTAAAGCAAAGTGTCCAAAAGTGTGAATTATAGGATAACGGACACAGCAATGCATCATGTATTATAAGATCATTATGTTTGTAGCGTGATCCGTTAAAATGTACAATATAGCCTATTTCAATTCAGATAGTGGAGTAATACTATTATTATTCCACTAGGTCTTAAATATTTTGTTCGCTGCAAACATGATGATCTTAAATTTATTAATTATTAATTTACTATTAATAAATGTGTAAGTTGCATAAAATGGAAATACCCAATAAAGTAGGCTACGTTACCTCGGATGGATGAATGGTTGGATTCCACAACTGGTAAAATAAAACATATAAGACAATACAGCATTTACTGTGGGAGCCATACAATTTACTGGTGACTTAATTTAAAAAACTGTTCTATTGCGCTTCTGATTTGGCAGTGAAATTCGCTGATTTTGGGTGCGTAAGATGTGAAGGATTCTATGGTCCAGTTAGTATTTTCACCCCATAATGGCGGCCGCGCTACTAGAGCGCCACCTAGTGACTGTTGCCCAAAAAGTATCAGAGTGTCGCCTCTTGGGTTCTATACTCTTTGCCGGTATGTCCTCTAGATGCACGCACATGTCGAATGTGTCTGTGCTCACAGACAAAAGAAGTATATTTTGAAAGGCTTGCGTTATCAACTATGCGAAACAGAGCAGAACACGGAAAATTAAAAAAAATATATGACCTATGCAAGAGTGCGTTCTGTTAAGTGGTTAGTGCTTTCCTGTAGCTCAGTGGTTAGAGCATGGCACTAGCAATGCCAAGGTCATGGGTTCGATCCCAGGGATTGCACATACTCCGATACAAATGTATAGTATAATGCAATGTAAGTCGCTTTGGATAAAAGCGTCTGCCAAATGCATAAATGTAAATGTAAATGCTTAATAAACTATTGTAGGCTGCACTGTACCAACTGGGGGACTAAATCCCACTAGGTGGAACAAACTTGCACTACTGTCTGTTCAAAAGCATTGGGGATTAGTTGCTTTTTCTGGTAACACTTTAGTTTAGGGTCCAATTCTCACTATTAACTAGTTGCTTATTAGCATGCATATTACTAAGATATTGGCTGTTTATTAGTACTTATAAGGCACATATTAGGGGTCCTTGATTGTGATTTCACTTTTTTAACTTCAGTTAGTGTGTAATGTTGCTGTTTGAGCATAAACAACTTCTTGTAATGATGAGTTATGATGCTCAAAGTTCAGTGTAAAGGGAGATATTTTCTTTTACAGAAATCGCTTTTGGACTACAACAAACGGCTGGTAGGGACTACAACGAGCTTTTTCCTGGGTTCGTGACATCACAAACCCCAAAATTTACATAAATCCTGCCCCCGAGGACACACAACAAAGGGGGCGAGGCCATGTTGGGCTGCTTTAGAGAAGAGGAAGAGTTGTTGTAGTAGAGTATTGTTACCATGCCGTCATTTTACGCTGGACTGATTCACAAACAAGGGTCAATTCAATGCTGGATTTGGACAAAAGATTAACATGATGATACATGCTAGTCGATGAGTTGAATCAAAGAAACTACATAAATGTATCCACTAACCGTTCAGAAACGTCCAGTTTCATTCTAAAAGTTGTAACTTCTTTCTGAGTCTCTCCATCAGTGTCCGACTCCAGTTTGAACAATGTAAGGCTGAACACCGTTACTGACAATCGTCATTTTGGCTGCGTGAGATTCTCCTGCTTTGTTGTCATTGACCAATCGAAGCGCGAGCTGTTAAAGCTCCGTCCTCTTCTGGAAGTTATATTACATCTTGTAAAAGGGACATTATAGGTCCCCTATAATGCCTTATTCTGCATGACCTTATTCTATATCCCTTAATCCTACCCAATACCTAAACTTAACAACCTTAATAAGCAGTAATTAGGCATTTTATTGAGGCAGAACTTAATAGTTACGTAATAGTGAGAATTGGATTCTAAAACTAAAGTGTGACCATTTTTTGCTATTGTACTGAAATCGTACTGAACCATGACTTCGGTGTACCATTTAACCCCTACATATTATATACATATATATATATTATATATATATCCTTTCTTTTTTTCTTTCTGTTGACAGTCTTATTTGTCATTGACCCACTTGTTTTTACTTACATGACTCCAGCATGTCTTTAATGTCCTCCACATCTCTATGCGTTTGGTCAACTGTCTTCCGCACAGCGTCAACTGTCGTGTTCATTCCTTTGCTCTCCTGGGCTAAAGACTGGAGCACTACAGAAGGAAAATGTATACCCTGTAATACATAGTTGTATCCTACAAAGTAGCCATTTTATTCCAATTCAAATCCATGCAACAATATCTTTAGGTAGCCTATAACTTACAATTCCGAAGTTCCAGAGAGTCACTCTGCCTGTCTTCTTCATCTTCCCTTCGCCTCGTTGCTTCTTGAAACACTTTCTGTATACTCCCTCTGTGCTCGACCTGAAGCGCTAGAGAAAGTAACTGTGCCGCATCATTCAGCCTTTCATTTAGGCCGCTGAACTCCTCGCCGAGTTCATATGCTTTCGCGATGCGTTTCAAATAGCTGAAGGAAGTGTATTTCCTTACTACCCTCTCTGCTGACTCCAGAGTGAGTTTAAGTTGTTTAAGTCCATTTATAACCTGTTCAGGCTCAGTCCCAAAGCCATGATCCTTCACAGCTGCCACCAGCTCAGCCAGAGTGGACACGCGGTGAGCTAAACGCTTGCAGCGCTTTTTGTTGGCCTGCACCTCCCCACACAGGTTGTACAGTTTTTCTGCAATGGCCAGGATTGGTTCTATGATGTCCATCGCAGCTGGGAATAAAAGAAATTTAAAAAGAAATATTTCTAAGGTTAAGTGTCTTGGATGACTGAAGAATGATATCAAGTTGACACAATGTAAATCTACTCTTTACTGACACAGATTTTTTAAAGATGCTTTATTCTAAAGCAACTCTAAAGCAAATAAATCCAGTACAGATTATTTAACTGGTAATTCAGCAACAATGTAAAGAGTAAAAATGAAACAAACCAATTCGTGAAACAAAAATGGAAGAGATAAAAAACTTGACTACTATAATGTGTTTTAAATTAGCACAAGTTTTTATGCATCTGAGGCCTGTTGCATGAAGCTAGCTGAACAAACTCTGAGTTCAGGTTTAGAGTTGACAATTCCAGATAAATCCAACCTGGTTTAGATCAGGTTCAGCGGTCTCACAAAGCTTGGTATAAACTTTCTCTGGTTTAAAGGGTTAGTTCACCCAAAAATGTCACAGTTCATGTGACTACAGTGGTTCAACCTTAATGTTACGAAGCAAAAAGAATACTTTTTGTGCGCCAAAAAAACAAAATAATTACTTGATTCAACAATATCTAGTGATGGTCGATTTCAAAACACTGCTTCGTGAAGCTTTAATGCTTTACAAATCTTTTGTTTCGAATCAGTGGTTCGGAGCATGTATCAAACTGCCAAAGTCACGCCCCCCAGTGGAACCAATGAAATTTCGAAACACTTATGACGTAACAAAGCCTCGTTTACTTAAAATCACGTGACTTTGGCAGTTTGAGCCACGCTCCGAACCACTGATTCGAAACAAGATTTGTAAAGCTTCGAAGCGGTTTGATTCACTTCTTGCGAGAGAGGCGGTGCAATTCACTTCTCTTCTGAAGATTAAGACATTGTTATGAAAAATATAATGAAATTAAACGCATATACAAGGCAGGAATAAACACTGCTTCTGCAGTGAAAGTTTAAGAAGGCAGCTGAAAGAAAATATCTGACTATATCAATGCATGCGAATCAAAGAAATAGGCCTAATAATTTATATAGGTTCAAAAACAGCTCAAATGAATACACGTAACCTTAATTTGTTTCAAAAACTTTCTATATTAATGCATGTATTATATTTAAATTAATTTAAAAGCAAAGTTTATGTGGAGGACATTAAAGACATCCAATGAATATATGGTAAAACTTTATAATAACTGCACGCTATGAAGCATTAGTTAAGCATTAGTAAATAGTTAATTCATCACTTATAAAGCATTAATAGACATTAGTAAGAAGTTTATAAATGCAGCTATAAATGCTTTATTCTTGATTTATAAGCATATCTATAATGTGTTTAATAATTGCATTTTCATACTTTATTAATAATCAATTTATCATTTCTAAATTAAGTATTACATTATTTACAAACCAGTTATTTAGGAGTTGTCAGTGGTTCATAAGATCATTTAGGAAGTGTAAGTACATGATTAATAAACTATTTAAACATTCATTTATACATATTATTTAGACATATAGTAATAGTTACTTAGTGTGTTAATAAATGCTTTATTAACAAATATTCCTACTGCAATTCATGATTAATTCAGGTAATTATAAAACATTTAGAAGTGGTCAGTTAACTATTTTTGTGAGCTCATCTAAAGTGAGGATTATTTATGCTTTGTAAAGCTTTTATAAATGAGATTTAAAGGTTCAGTGATCTTCTGCGCTGCTGTTCTCTAATGTTTTAAAGTTAGTACTGAGGTAGTTTTGACACTAGGAATATGTGTTAATAAACCATTTATTAACACAAAGTAACTAATACTATATGTCTAAATAATAAGATGCATAAATGTACAATTAAATATTTTATTAATCATGTACTTACACTTCCTAAATGATCTTATGAACCACTGACAACTCCTAAATAACTGGTTTGTGAATAATGTAATACATAATTTAGAAATGATAAATTGATCATTAATAAAGTATGAAAATACAATTATTAAACTCATTATAGATGTGCTCAGGGCTTGACATTAACTTTTTTGCTCACCAGCCACTGTGGCTAGTGGTTTTCCAAAGTTACTAGCCACTCAGCATTTTAACTGGCCACAATTTTGATGTTGGTAAATTACATTTTATATGATTAAAGTTGACTTTGTTATGCTTAAATTACTTTATTTTGAGTAATTTTACTTGATTTAGAAGATTTAAAACCCTTTCAAAATTTTAAATGCAGATTGACCACCCAAATCAAGACTACATTGTATATCAGCAGGTATGTGCAGGTGGGCAAGAGGTGGACAATATGGGCTAATATGAGAAATTTTACAAGTTATTTGTGTTAGGCTATATAAAAGAACATAGAAGCAAATTACAAAAACAATAGTAAATTGAAAATAATCTTTTTTCAGATACAGTAGGTTTATTTAACATATAGCCTACATTTATTTAACATCTTTTGTTGTTTGCTTAACATTAATGACAGACAGGTAGGCCTATTTTGGGCTTTTTATTAATTAGCCTAATTGGGCTGCTGAATGCATGGACGTAACTGACACATATCCAGTTATTACCCACCTGTTTACGTCCACTTAAGCCATAACCGACTGTATTCACGCGAGATACTCAACACGATGGACATTTAGACATCTGTGTGCACCACAGTCTGCGGTGTGCATGTGTATTTGACTATTCAGGCGCGAAGAGAACTGATCGCGCGCGCGACAGAGTGCTTCTGTTGTGTGTCATTCAGCGCAATTCCGCCTATCCCTCCTTCACTAACTGCACGTATATAACGAATTGTGTGATTGGACTGTAATTTTGTGCTACGACGATCTTCGACGATCATTAGGCTGTAAACTGAAATTATATTCAACCCGCCAAAGTGGCTAGTGGGAGTGGCTGTCTTACCCGCCACAGCTGAAATCTACCCGCATTTGGCGGGTTGGCGGGTGTTAATGTCAAGCCCTGGATGTGCTTATTAAATAAAGAACAAAGCATTTATAGCTGTATTTATAAACGGCTTACTAATGTTTATTAATGTTTTATAAATGATGAATTGACTATTTACTAATGCTTAACTAACGCTTCATAGCGTGAGTTATTATAAAGTGTTACCAAATATATTATATGAATTATACTTAATTATAATAAATAATCAGCAGCAAAAGATGAGCAATTTTGTCTCTAAAATTCTTTCACTCTAAACTGCTTTAATTTGATGTGAGAGATCCAGGGGGAGTGGCTTTATTGCATCAGATACATGTCACTTTACTCACAGCTGATTGGTCCAATTTGGGTTTGTGATCAGGTTAGCCATGTAGTGTAAGTTACCATGGCAATGAAACCTACTAAATACCAATCCACCATCTTGACCCCAAAAAAAACAGAGTCTGCTCAAACTAATCCCAAACTTACCTGGGGTGCGTTTCCCGAAAGCATCGTTGGTGAACTATGGTTGTAAGTCCCATTGAACTCTATTGGTAAAGACGGAACTTGCGACCATAGTTCGCTTTGGGAAACGCACCCAGGGTAGCAACTGAAACCAGCTTCATGCAACAGACCATTGGACTTTGGACTCAAAACCTTAAGTACTGAATATACTGAAATGTGTCCATCATGATAACTTCCCCATGTGACAACTAGACCTAGTCCCCTCTAAGTGAAAATAACTAGAGATTTTTATTTTTCAGATATCAAATGTTTTTCAGATTACTTTTGAACTTACTCCTCCATTGCTTTTCAACAAACTTACCTTATTTTAGGATCAATGATTAGCTATATTTTCACATGACAACTTCAGTCAATGTATAGCTAACAGAGGTTCATAGGGAGCAAAGGTTTTACACAGTTTTATTATGGAGGCATCAAAACATGTTTAATTTAAAAAAAAAAAAACTGTTATAATAATAATTGTATGGCTTTCATTTTTGCTTCTGATTTATGCACATTGAATGAAGAAATGAAACAAATGCAATCATGGAAAAACAAGCTTCAGTTTAAATGTTGAAAACGTAGAAAGTTTTATGGCATCTGTTCCTCATGCACAATAATAAAAGGAGAAGTGAAACTTACTAAATCAAATCAATGCACCCCATTTCCTCGTTCCCATTAGAATCACTGTTCATGTCATTATAAATGTTTCCAATGAACGGTACGCCGCAAAATAATCAAAGAAAATGAAGTATCATTGAAAACTACTTCAATACAGCATGTTAAAATGAGACAACCTTGTCTCTCGAAAAGTTACTTTCACAAACGAATCAAGCAGAAACCACAAACAGGAAGTTCATTGTGAAAGCTACTTTCATTTTGAACTTGCCACTGCACTTACAGCACATCATCAGCTAAAAATCATGTTGCCCTTTATATTTAAACATTTTATATGGAGTAATCTAGACTTCCTTATTGACTTTGTCCTGGTAATCCTTCCCAGTCTATACTGTGTCTTTGTTTTTAAAAGCTGGTACTTCTATAGCAAAATACAACATTTCTTACAAACACTCAAATTCTTTTAGATCAAATCAAAACAGATACCATAGATACTTCAAAGTTATTGCACTGACATAATAATTGTAAGTTTTAAATGAAAACTATTATGATTATGGCACAATGAATGTAAAACACAAAATACACTATGTGTAAAGACATAACTTATGGTACTTACTTTTAAGTTACTTTATCTTTATCTTAACCGGTAAAAACCCTCTTCAGTCAGACACAGGACTTTGAAAACAGCTAGTCTCAGTCTGGGCGAGGCCAGACATGTTAAAGGGGGTGGGCCTTCGTAAAACAGGCTGGGCAAAGCATAGAGTATGAAAACCGCACGTCAAATTACCAGGGAAAAAAATATAATGCAACACAGTTTCAAGTTCAAAGTTTCAAAACAGCCAACAACAACAACCTATACTGCACTGTACACAGTAAAAAAAATTATACTTATTTCAACTTAAAAACTATAAGTATAATCAAATTGGCTGTACAAATCATTTCAACTTAAATTACATTAAAACTAACTTTAAAATCAAGTTAAATCAAGCTATGCCGATGATACTCAGTTATATATTTCAACGCAACCAGATGAAATCTCTAAATTATCCAATCTGACAGAATGTATTAAAGAAGTAAAACATTGGATGGCTGGTAATTTTCTTCTATTAAATTCAGATAAGACTGAAGTATTACTTATTGGACCAAAAACCTGTACAAAGAATCTCTCAGACTACAATCTGCATTTAGAAGGATGTACTGTTACTCCATCCTCGACAGTTAAAGACCTGGGTGTTATATTAGACAGCAACTTGTCCTTTGAAAATCATATTTCATATGTTACAAAAACAGCCTTCTTCCACCTCAGAAACATTGCTAAGATACGGAATATGTTAACTATTTCTGATGCAGAAAAGTTGGATCATGCTTTCATGACGTCTCGACTAGATTGCTGTAATGCATTATTAGCTGGTTGTCCTGCTTCCTCAATAAATAAGCTACAATTAGTACAAAATGCAGCCGCTAGAGTTCTTACCAGGTCAAGAAAATATGATCATATATCACCATTTTTATCATCTCTACACTGGTTAACTATTAAGTTCCGTATCGATTATAAAGTATTGCAAATGACCTATAAGGCTCTAAATGGTTTAGCTCCTGTGTACTTAACTGATCTTATATTGCCCTACAATCCTTCACGCTCCTTAAGATCACAAAACTCTGGACTTCTGGTTGTACCTAGGATATCTAAGTCCACTAAAGGAGGGAGAGCGTTTTCACATTTGGCTCCGAAACTCTGGAATAGCCTTCCTGATAATGTTCGGGGCTCAGACTCGCTCACCCAGTTAAAATCTAAATTAAAGACGCATCTCTTTAGCCAAGCATTCACATAATGCATCTCATATCAGATCAATCGCACATGATTATCTTTGCTTAGTGTTATGAACAGCAGCTACGCTAATTATTCTCCATTTGCTTTTCTGTTTTGCCTCGGGACACCCGTCCCGAGGTGACTAGAGAGGACTTCAGCTTCAGTTTGGATCCAGCCTCTTAAGAAGACCGCGCCAACTCCTGCGAGGACTTCAGAAGACGCTATCATCTGGATCAACATGCACATTGCACAATTTCTATATCCTGATTATTGTTAATGTAATTCATTTTTCCAGGAGCTCATTGCTTCTACGTTCAGTTAAACTGCTAACAGTGATTGTAAATTAATTGCCTAAATTATTACATTATTTGCTAACTGCATTCTTTAAATTGTAATGTTGACATGCATTCTCTGTAAAGCTGCTTTGAAATGATATGTATCGTGAAAAGCGCTATACAAATAAATGTTAATTGAATTGAAAATCTTGTGTAACTTATAAAAGATTATAAAAGAGAGTGAAAGTAATGTATGTGACTTTTTAATCATACCATTTTTTTTTTACAATGCATGAAAAAACAACAAAATGGCTCTTCCTTTTTATATCAAGTATGTCAGTATAAACATTAGGCGCATATGAATTAATGTTTAGAATTTTTTTAAACTATAAATATTTAGAAAATGTTTGTACTTACCTTTACACGTCCTCCTTCAATATTAGTCTGAAACAACGGAACTTCTGGTTAAAAACGGGGAAGAACTCATCATAAGTCTCTGTCAGTTCCTGTTAAAGGAAGCACCGTGATTTATTGCTAGCCTTAGTTTCTTGCAGCAAAATATTGGGGATTTCCAATTTGGCTTTTTAAAGTATCAACTGATTGATATTTGCTTCGCCATTTTCAAATTCAACTCCACAAACACTCAAATCACTATTACAAGATAACATTGTCGACAGGACTGATACTGATGAATCATATTTAACGTTTCATTTGGACAAGCGTTATGATATGCATAGGGAGAGGGAGAACTAGGAAATCACCTGAAAATGACCATGGAAACTTGCATTTAATCATTCTTTTAACTAAATAAATAAAATAATAGTGTGATAAGATGTTTATTATAATTATTATTGTTTATTAAATTATTTTATACATCTGTTTCGAAAAGGACCAACTTTTGATTGGGTGCGCCACAATTCAAAGTGGGTGGGCCCATGCCTACCTGTAGCTTCGCCACTGGCGGGTGGATAGTGCCACAGATAACCTGAAGGAGATAGTCATGTACTTTTACATGAGAGGAGAGTACTAGGGCTGTCGCGGAGAAGGAATTTCCCTCACGGTCTCAATATGGCGATATTATTGCCTTTTTTTTTTTTTTTGCTGTATAAATAAGTGTTACAGTGTGGTCAGCAGCCATGAAGATGATCTTTCGACATGATATCCTCTAATATTTGTATCTTGAGCAGCCATTTCCGCTCCGTACGCATTGCTTCTCTATCCCGCTAAAGACGTGAAGTGCCACATTAAGAGCTGCAGATGACGTGGTTATTTTAACAACAGTAGAAGAAACACAGAGAGCAGCAAACTAGATACTAATTCAAAGCAGCCATATCACCCTGTAGCCCAAGATTGGTTGCCCACTGAAGCTAAGCAGGGTTGAGCCTGGTTAGTACCTGGATGGGAGACCTCCTGGGACAACTAGGTTGCTGCTGGAAGAAGAGTTAATGAGGCCAGCAGGGGGTCTTAACGCCCCAGTATAGTGACACTATACTGTCAAAAAGTCCTTCGGATGAGATGTTAAACTGAGGTCCTGACTCTCTGTGGTCATTAAAACTCCCAGGATGTCCTTCAAAAAGAGTAGGGGTGTAACCCCAGCATCCTGGCCATATTTGCCCATTGGCCTCTGTCCATTATGGCCTCCTAATCATCCCCATATACCAGGCATGGGCAACTTCGGTCCTGGAGGGCCACTGTCCTGCAGAGTTTAGCTCCAACCCTAATCAAACAAACCTGAACAAGCTAATCAGTGTTTTAGGATTACTAGAAAGCTACAGGCAGGTGAGTTTAATCATGGTTGTAGCTAAACCATGCATGACAGTGGCCCTTCAGGACCGGAGTTGCCCATCCCTGCCATATACTGATTGACTTCATCACTCTGTCTCCTTTCCACCAATAGCAGGTGTGTGGTGGGTGTTCTGGCACAATATGGCTGCCGTCGCATCATCCAGTTGGATGCTGCATATTGGTGGTGGTTAAGGAGATTCCCCCTTCCATATGTAAAGCGCTTTGAGTACTAAGGAAAAAAGCGCTATATAAATGTAACAAATTATTATTATTATTATGATACACGATGCCATAGAAAAATCACATCATCGCATGGTACAAATTCCATGAGAAAGTGCAACACAGCAAAAGTAAAGGAGCAATTGATAAACTATGAGCTGGACTTAACGCTATAAAATGCTGTAGACATAGCACAGGGACAGCTCAAATCTATGACCGGAGCAGTGTAATTCACACGCCGCAGGTCGTGCATGCCATGTTCAAACAAGGCATTAAACAAGACCGTAAAAAAACTTCCATCAAACCCAAAAGATATGCCATGAAATCCACAATGTGTGGACGATGGGAAAAGGAGAAATGCCCAACCATGGGTAGACAATGCAAAAGGTGCGATAAACCAAACCATTTCACAAAGGCTTGCAAAACGCAACAAAAAACTGAGGAGACAAAGGAGAACTGTTAAACAAAGGAGAACTGTGGTAAATGAATGTGGTAAATGAACAGGCTTTTGCCAAAATTGAGGAAGGCTCAAAACCACACAAAATTAAATTAGACACTGAAGTGCAAGTAACAAAATCAGAGATCTCATCAGCATCAGTCAACTAAGCCCAGCAACAAGAAAGCCGTCAAGATACGGTTGTCACGGCGGTGTGTAGACAGACTGAAGCAGGCAGATGATCAAATATAAACACAAACTTTAAAGGGGGGTGTAATGCCATTTCATGCATTCTGACTTATTTACACTGTTAAAGAGTTGCATTCTCATGCTAAATATGGCCAAAGTTTCAAAACACGTGTTGGACGTATGACGGAGTATTTCCAAATGACTACTTCCGGTTTTTTTTCTAGTATAGCCCTTTATCACGTAATAAAGGGCGGAATTCCTTGTATAGGCACTTCTCTCTGATAAGCGTGCGCACACACCACCCAGAGCAAGAGCAAGAGCACGCCCATCAACGCATTTCGTTCGGGATACGGAAGCCGAGAGACTTTTCAACAAAGGCTGTGTCCCAATTCAGGGGCTGAATTTTTGAAGGCTGCATACATCATCGAGGCAGTCTCATTTAAGAAAAATAACCGTTAGATTGCAACATAGGAAAGAAATTATAGTATTTTACACCTCACAATGAATATCAGTAAATTTTATTATGGTTACTTTTCTTAAAAATGACATCCTTGATGACGTATGCAGCCTTCAAATGCGACCTCCGGAGGGCGAAGCCTCCGAAATGAGACGCAGCTCCTGTAAACAAAGGAGTGTGTTTTTGGTTGTGAGGGAAAGATTACCTTTTTCAGCTTCCCAAAGAACCCAGCGCCAAGGGAACAGTGGATGAAGTTTGTTTTTCCGAGGCAGCAATGGAGTTGTGCATGTATGTTTGTTTGTTCCCGGGATTTTGGTGATGAATGCTTTGTAAACAAGTCCCAGTTCGGCGCTGGATTTGCAGATCGGAGGCGGTGAGTAAAGCTGCATCAGATGTCTGTGTTTTGTTGGCAATCGGTGCGCAAGTGCATATAATGTAAACAACACAAACGTTTTTGTTCCCTTTTTGTTTATAATGATTTCGCAGCTAGCAGACGATCTCTACGCAAAAGCTGCGCGCGCTCGTGACTCTTTAGCTCCGCCCACAGCACTGACAGCAGACACGCCTCCAGGATCTCTGCTTTTTTTGGGAAAGACTCGGTTTAGCGTATCTATCTTTTATAAATATGACAGACCTAAAGACTTTTCGGAGATATGAAGGATGCATTGTTACTCTATATGTACTCAAGATTAACATGAGTTTGGCAGAAACTGTGTGTGATACCCCCCCTTTAATAATAATCCACAGATCAGTAGTGCGTGTGGGCGGCCCCTCGTGGAAAGTGCACTGCACCAGAAATTAATCTTGATGGCACTCGCAAGGAAATTGATAAGTACATAATCAAATTCACAAATATTACACCAATATTTGTGAATCAAAATGGTGTAATATTTGTGAATCACATTCACAAATATTACACCATTTAAACTATATTACAAATACATACTGCATTACTAAAACAATCTTTGTCATAGAATACACTTGCTTGTCCAGAGTTTGAACATTCTTGTTTCCATATGTTTTATTTTAAGATCTGAGGTGAATTATCCATTGTTGCTTTTAGTACAGCTACAAAGCTGAGAGCAGTAAATGATATTTAAAGTCACATTACATGCTTTTAACATCAAATAATGCTGCGTTCACGTCACCTCGTATTTACCGGAATCTTGAAATGACAACACGTGACGTTATATTCGGAGCTGTTCATGTCCTTTTGGTCCTTGGACTGGGAATTATGCGTTTCCATGGCACCACTATCAACGCCTAAATGAATCTACAGCGGTCAGGTGGTACAGCGGCCACGTGGTACATGTGGAAGCTTTCAGAAAACTCCCATCTTACAAGCTGTAATTACGAGCTCTACGAGGACGTGAACGCTTTTTACAAGCTAGAATCTCGTAACTACAGGAATGACGAGGCCGCGTGAACGCACCTTTAGGCACATAAACATTACCTGAGATTATCATTGCCATAATTTGTGTTGTTGTTTCAGCCACAATGTCACAGAAAAATAGAAACCGTTTCTACAATAGAATCGTTGCATGCCACGGCTAGTTATACAAAAACTCTAATCAACATGGAAAAGATACCTTTTATCGCCTAGCGGACTCACGTCGCGTCTTGTTAGGACATGGTGTAACATAAACGTGACCAGACCGAGAATGAACGCGAGGTTACAACTTAAATAGGAACTCAAACAAGATAGGGCAGCTGAAACTGAAACAAACTCATAATGATGGTGACCATTTAAACTAATGAGTGGTGGGAAATACAAACAAAGGAAAACAGGAACTAATAAAATACAAACTAAATGTCCATGAACTAAACTAAACTGAACATAATGGTGACATTACTCCCCCCTCCGGCAAGGCGCGACCTCGCACCGTAACATAACAACAAAGGGAGGGATGGAGGGGGTTTTGGAGGTGGATGAGGAGATGGCGAAGGGATGGTGAGAGTCTGAAGTGAAGGGATGGTGATGGGAGTACGGCGAGATCCCTGCATCTAAGATGGGAGCAGCCCGATGGCACAGACCCCGAGCTCTCCAGTGCTGACAGCCCAAGGCGGAGTCGAGGGAGGGAGGAGCCAAGATGGTGTTGTGGTGGCTGACGGCATCTGGGGGACCACCGATGAAGACTGAGCTGTAGAATCCGAAGGCGCAGACGGAGGGCCGATGGAACTGAGTGAAGTCGCAGGTACTGGAAACCTTGGCGAAGCCGCGGCAACAAGCATCTGAGGCGATGCCGGTGTGTCTGAGGACAGAGGCGAAGCCGGATCGCCCACAAGTCCGTGGCGGAAGTAGAGTGACTAAGGGGGAGCCGGTGGGATGAGGTTACCCAGTGGAGCTGCAAGACTGAGGGTCTACGGTGGAGCCAAAGGTGGGAGGAGCTAAGGCGGAGCAGACAGGTCCATAGGCTGAGATGGAGCAAAGGAATTAGAGGCAGGATCCTCTCGCATTGGCCCTGTTGGAGGCTTGATGTCACAGCAGTGCCTGGGTTGAGGACTGGCTCTGTGGTGATGGTGGTAATATGCAACTAGACAGGAAAAAGTTAAGTATGACACAGTCCATAATGTTCACAATGTGATTCATAGTCCGAACAGATCAATGAAACGGTTGATTCACAGTCCTTAAACAGCGAAGATGATTCAGATACCAGGTAGGATAGGGTGGGAGTTAATACATCCTCACTGAAGTTAATCAGCCAGTCCTCAGTGTTCCCTCGGCTGCTGGTGTCGTGGGCTCACGCCCCTGGTCAGACTCACTCTGGCGTTCCTCTTCTGGGGCAAAGGTGAGCACTGTCCTCTCTTCCTCTGGCTCGCTCGTCGTGGCGGGTGTTTCCTCAACATCTGCAGGGGGCACACGCGCTTATTCTGCGTTCGAAGGTGGTAATTCGGGCTCTGGGTCTGGCTATGTCCTGGATCGGGAATGACGTTCTCCAGACACCAGATGATGTCTTCCTTCCAGTTCAGTCCAGTGGTGTCTGGGATGTCAATGGGATGATGGTATTTTGCCCCGATCCAAAACAGTGACTTCAGGGTCTCGTCATCATAAGGGAAGGTGACAGCAAGACGACAAAACAGGTGACAGCTTCTTAAGAGCGGCTGCACGATGGGGACACAGCTGCTTCACGATTGGCAAATCAACCGCATGACAAGGATCACGTGTGTTTCATGTTTATTCTAACACCTTCAGTTCCACTACTGCACACAAATCTGTATTTTTTTAACAGTAAAAGCTCTTTTCATGTAGTCGCGATATCACTTTGGGTCATGTTCATCAAAATAAAACTCAGAAAAAAACGTAGACCCAACTTGATATTTAAATAGTAGGCTGATGTTATAGTAGTTATGTTGAACTTTATTTTTGTATACAGATGCTGTATTAGGGGGAGTAGTACAGAGGTGGCCATCAGGTCGGACACTTTGTGCCTTCCATAGTGTGCTGAACCAACATCATTCATGGCAAACCACGCGATTTTTGCATTGATTGTAGTCGAAAAAGTGAATGCGACTGAAATTCCCATGTTTTGAATATCAGATATTTCATATCAAGATTGGTTAAATACAGGAACTTATCTAAGAAAAAACACGCAACACATGTTGTCCTTGTCATCACAGAATCTGACCAATGAGAATCAAGTGTGTTGTGTTGTCATCGAGGCTTTTGCAGCCGAATTTGACCTAGGCGGCTGGTCTCGTTTTGCTCTCGAAGTATTTCACGAGTTCACACTTACAAATAAGTCAGGTAAATTAATTGGTAAACGTATTTGGCGTGCTGTCCGGGGAGAGGGCTCCGAGCTCGGTAATCGGCCTGAACACAGAGTTCAAAAAGCACGATGAGAAGCGACTTGCTGAGGACACAGCTCAATGCTTATTGGTTTAAACAACCGTGATGCATTGATCTCTTTTAAAATGTTTGATTTTAAAATGTTTTTATGTGTATAAATTATGTGTGAATATTCCCAAACTCTCTGACAGTGTGATCTCTCTATGGGTTATGATTGCTGTCATATTTATAAAAAATATATAAAATCATCTATAACCTAATAGGTTGTTTGCACATGGCATGATCATTGCTGTGGCTCGAAATGCGGCTGAAGGGCATGAAATGATTTTTTTATTACAAACTCAAAATTCCTGTTTTGCGTCGTTTGGTTGCTCAGATCGATCAAACAGAGAAACCACAAGGAGCTTTTATAGTTTATGTAACTATAAAACTTTTAACTTTAAAAGTTGTCGCTTTAATAGCGTTTTGCGTCTGCTAAAATCATTTGGTTTTGACTTGGTTTCACATTCTTCATGGTATCGTTTTTCAGGGAAGAGAAGCTTTTATCCCATTGATCACTTGGTGTTTTCATTTAAGTTTTGTAGAATTCCATTCACAATGTTGATCTGGTTACCGTGAGAACTGTGTCACATGCTGGACACGTGCTGCTGCTTCAGAAATCATAGAAAATGTCCAAATAAAAACAAGCTTGTTCAACAAGCTGTCAGAAGTCGATCCATTTCTTTGTTGGAAGTGTAAATGTAACTAGTTTTAATGTTGTCTTTGTAAATATTCACTTTCCCATATGGCCACGGAGGAGAATCGGAGGGTCACATTCAGCCGGAGAGACACAGACACACTATTTTTTATTTATTTTTTTCAACAAATGACAACCAAAATCAAACCCATAGAAGCTTGTGAACAGTTTTGAAGTGGCTGTGCAAGTTATACTCATTCACAAGATGAGTGAGAGTCATCCCTGTTGAAAAAAAAACAGCATATGCTGGTTAGGTATGTTTTGAAACATGGATGCTGGTTTGAGCTGGTGGTCTATGCTAGTTGTGACTAACTTAAACAAGCTTATGACCAGCGTAAACCAGCTTCCATGCTTCAAAACATACCTAACCAGCATATGCTGTTTTTTTTTCAACAGGGATATACTCACAAATGTAATGTTAATTATTAAACCAAAACAAAATACAAAACTTTCAAAAACACGCAGCTGTGATTATAGGCAGTGGGTTTAATCAGTGACGTTACTAGATTTGCTATGTATATGGCGTCTTCCCATCATCTCCTCAACCTTAGTGTTTTACATGTAGAAAAGGCGAAAAATTGTATTACACCATCCAGTTTTTTCCCTGAACGATGATGTGAGCTCCTGTTGCAATTCTCGATTCAGCATAACTTACCTACAATGGCGACATTTTTCACAATCACGACAGAAAATCTAAATACTACCCTAAACTCACTAGCTGAAAGACAGCGCAATATAAACAAACCAGAACTCATGACGGCGGCTTCATATTCTCTATCTACCGCCTCGATGGCAGGCAAGTCTTTCAAAAATCGCTCATGTTCATAACATTAGGATCACGTCCAACATATGTTGTGATTTTCTGTTTATACCTTTCTAAACTAGCACAGTACGGACTTTTCTCCATCTCTTCCATTCTAATTTTCACTGCTTGCCCTCCACCTGAATTTCGCGCGTCACCAGAACCACGTGATTGCAAGATATCATTTAAAGTAAAAATGATAGATAAACACGTCTTTCGTATGGAAATAAATAACAAGTACTTTGAGTGTCTTGTTCATTATATTTATTTTCATATAAAAGCAATAGAACTTACAATTACATTCAGTTTACCAGCAACAGAGCGCACGAGTGTGAAACCCGCGATATCCGCCTTAGGTGTATGATCCATTGTGAGAGGAGAGAACTGTCCGTCTAGCCTGCACTTTTTTCACTCCTCCCTTCACTGCAGCCGCCTACTCTCATTTCAGGCGATGCGATGCGAGAGCTGGTGCATCTCACACGAGCCATTTCTGTTTGCGGTCAACGCAAAATGAACGAATCACTCTCTGAGACAACTCGTTCGTTACCGAGTCATATTAAAGATTCGAATCGTTCACGATTGACCCATGACTAAAATCAATCGCGTGTTTACCTTGGTGGATTTGGGTGCAACATTTAAACAAGTAATTTGGGATTAATAATATTATTATGGAAGCCCATTTCCGCCACTAAAAAAAAAAAACTCCACAAAAAAATATAAAGTCAGAATTCTGAGATATAAAGTCGCAATTGCGTGATATAAAGTCGGAATTCTGAGATATAAAGTCGCAATTGCGTGATATAAAGTCGGAATTCTGAGATATAAAGTCGCAATTGCGTGATATAAAGTCGGAATTCTGAGATATAAAGTCGCAATTGCGTGATATAAAGTCGGAATTCTGAGATATAAAGTCGCAATTGCGTGATATAAAGTCAGAATTCTGAGATATAAAGTCGCAATTGCGTGATATAAAGTCAGAATTCTGAGATATAAAGTCGCAATTGCGTGATATAAAGTCAGAATTCTGAGATATAAAGTCGCAATTGCGTGATATAAAGTCAGAATTCTGAGATATAAAGTCGCAATTGCGTGATATAAAGTCAGAATTCTGAGATATAAAGTCGCAATTGCGTGATATAAAGTCAGAATTCTGAGATATAAAGTCGCAATTGCGTGATATAAAGTCAGAATTCTGAGATATAAAGTCGCAATTGCGTGATATAAAGTCAGAATTCTGAGATATAAAGTCGCAATTGCGTGATATAAAGTCGGAATTCTGAGATATAAAGTCGCAATTGCGTGGTATAAAGTCGCAATTGCGTGATATAAAGTCGGAATTCTGAGATATAAAGTCCCAATTGCGTGATATAAAGTCGGAATTCTGAGATATAAAGTAGCAATTGTGTGATATAAAGTCGGAATTCTGAGATATAAAGTCGCAATTGCGTGATATAAAGTCGGAATTCTGAGATATAAAGTCGCAATTGCGTGATATAAAGTCAGAATTCTGAGATATAAAGTCAGAATTCTGAGATAAAAAGTCGCAATTGATCTTTTTTTTTTTTAAACACCAAGAAAAAAAGAAAGAAAAAAAATCCCCCCGCCCCAAAAAAAAAGATTAATTGCGACTTTATATCTCAGAATTCTGACTTTATAACTCGCAATTGTGAGATATAAACTCGCAATTGCGAGTTAAAAAGTCAGAATTCTGAGATAAAAAGTCGCAATTAATCTTTTTTTTTTTT
>RJVU01037426.1:887822-913520 GCA_003731715.1 Anabarilius grahami | reverse complement strand
TTTTTTTTTTTTTTTTTTGTGGCGGAAACGGGCTTCTCACATTTATTTTCTCACATTTAGCCTAATAGCTATTGATATGTGTGCCTTTTAGCCTCCATGATGGGAGAATGATTGAAAAGCGTCTAGGTTTGTGAGTAACTTATTTTGTTTTACCGATATGGATACAGTCAGCACAGAAATAGATGATATAAAGGAGTTTAATTTCTATATAGTTTCCTTTGTATTAACTGTAACTTTACCATGAGCTCTATTAACTCGGATCAACACAGCCAGGCGCGCACACAATGGAGCTGATTATCAAAACTGGAATTGCTCTACTAGTTACATACTATACAAAGGCACGTGTGTATTTGTAACCCGCCCTCTCTCTCTCTGAGCCTCTGAAGGAATTTGATCACACTCTTTCCTCATTAAACTGGACTGGAAACGTCGCCTTGGATGGTGTCGTTGAGCTTCTAGAAAACAGGTAGACCACCGGGAAACACAAACGGACAAAGGATATTTGCTCGTGTTCACGTATGTCTCATGAATAAGTGAATATTTTGGGACGATGAAGCGTACAGGTGAGTTATTTATTTATTTATTTATTTATACTAAGTCACAACTGCAACCATTTTATTAATAGGCTACAGTAAGCTGATGTTACCTTTTTAATACAAGTTGTATCATTTAAAAGACAAATTTTGCAAAATATATCTCAGTCACCACTGGAAAGTTTCGTTTATTTTATACTTGGTTAAACTGACTTTTTGAAGGCAAGAGCAAAGAGAAACTGACTAGTTGTCACACGGATATGTCAAAATATTTATGTAACAAATTAGTTTTCTCTAGAAGTGGTTTGTTTGAGTTCAAGCACCTTACCTCACTGGATTATAGAATCTGACAGTCCATGTATATTAAATGTGTATGTTAATTTAACAAAGTTATTTAGTAGAATATGCTATATAAATCTTGCTGAATTCCATAAAAGCTAGGGACTTTCCACGTAGCCTACACATTCCTTCAATGTAGTGATGAATGTAGGAAATGAAAATGACAGCACCTTAAATGTTGTTAAAATAGTTATTATAATCTTTCAAGTCCTTATCCTTTATGTTTTAGCTTCTGACAGACCCCAAGCCTAATGTTTCAGAAAATACATCAACAATAATGACAATAATACAATGACACTTAATGACTTTTAAATGTTAAGAACTTAAAATAATTTTTAGTTATAATGCTAACAACAAAAGTTATGAAAATTTTACAGTATGTTTCAGAAAAATAAAAACATGAATTTTCTATTGTTTTGCCCAGCTGCCTGCTGTATATATTTATAGTTTGTTTTTGTTGTTCTTGTCATGATTATTTGCTTGGATAAAAATCAACATAAAACATGTTAAATCTTTTACTAGATTTTAATTCAGAGAACAAAATATTGTATTGTTGTTATTAGTACGATTTTTAAAAAGAACAACAAACAGCAAAATGTGTCTTAGGGACACAATTTGGTTTAATGGTCAAAGCAAACTAACTGTGTTTCAACCAAAGTGTTCTTTCTTTGTTTTTATGTCTCCTCTTATGCTTTTTTTTTTTCTCAGCAGGTGATCAGAAACCACCTTTGGCTCCAAAACCAAAGGTTTTCCCAGCTTCAGTGCAAACAGAACATCCACCTGCTCCCATGTTGTGTGTTTACCAACATACCTCACCAGATGTTAAAAGTAAAGTTAAGCCTGATGTAGCACCAAAACCAATTTACAAACCTTCCCCTCCTTTCGATTCAAAACATCTCACATCTGAGGAGGGCCATCAACCTATTTTACAACAAAAGTCTGACATCACAAAGAACGCTGGTGTTCTAAATTTCAGAAATGGAATGCACACTGGGAACATCAAGCCGGAGTGGGATTACATAATTCCAATTTGTGTATGCAATGACCGAAATTGTGCTGATTGCTCACCGAAGGAAAACAACCAAAATGTTAATCAACATGGGAACAGCCTTGATCCGTGTAAAACAGGAAATGCCAAAAGTCCCAAAAAGAGTTTATCCAAACCTCCGCCAAGAACACCAGAGGAAGAACAGCATTTGGTGACACCTATTTTGTCAAAGTGCATCTCTGGACACATCTCGTCCAATAATAATCATTTCCATCCAACTGAAAAACCTCAGAGAACATTCCAGATCCAGAACAAGGAGCCTTTGAAGGCACATCAGAGTGGTTCTGTGATGCAAATGACCAAGAAACACCAAAAGAACATTGTCTCTAGTGTTAATTCATCTGTTGATAGTGGTCAAACACCAGAGTCTGTGAAATGTCAGCAATCTGGAAGTAGTGTGCAGTGTAGTCCGTCTCCTACTAAGCCTCTTAAGAATGCACCACCAGTAGCCTTACCACGCAAAAAAAAGATGGCACAACCCAACGTTATCCATCAGGAGTCAGCAGGCCTTACCAAGACAGAGTTTACTGTCTTACCTGTTGATGCAAACAATCCAGATCCATTACAGAGAGAAAGTCCTAATGCTGTAAGACATTCTAGAGAGAACAAAGGTTCTCAGGTCATAAGGAATTTTAAAGGTACCCAGTGTAACAGCCAGGGCACCCCAGCACCTGTCCCACACCGGAGGATCCCTAAGCTGCAACAAAATAAAACCCAGGAAATTGGTGTACAGGGGACTGAAAAGAAAGTACAAAATCTGGATGTACCTCCTGAGGTATCAAGCAATACCCGTCTGAAGAAGTCATCCCAGAAACCTCAACCTGATGACCATAAGCACGATAACATTGGGTCTACAGAACCTTCAGCAGATAGACTCCCTAAAAAGACTCTGTCATTCAAAAGTCCACAGAGAAATGATGGTCACATTGATGCAACAATTCCTGAAGGCCATCCCCTGCTCGCATTTGAAGGACAAATTGACAATCAGAACCAAGCAAGTGCTGTGCCAAACAAGAAGACCGGCTTGACTCTCAAGCCTAAAACCAAGTCCTTATCCTCAGCAGATATACATAAACCTGATGGCCTCAAGAAGATCTCAAGAAGACCTGATGGCCAAAGGCACGATAACATTGGCTCTACAGAACCTTCAGCAGATAGACTCCCTAAAAAGACATTCAAAAGTCCACTGAGAAATGATTGTCACATTGACACAACAAATCCTGAAGGCCATCCCCTGCTCGCATTTGAAGGACAAATTGACAATCAGAACCAAGCAAGTGCTGTGCCAAACAAGAAGACCGGCTTGACTCTCAAGCCTAAAACCAAGTCCTTATCCTCAGCAGATATACATAAACCTGATGGCCTCAAGAAGATCTCAAGAAGACCTGATGGCCAAAGGCACGATAACATTGGCTCTACAGAACCTTCAGCAGATAGACTCCCTAAAAAGACATTCAAAAGTCCACTGAGAAATGATGGTCACATTGACACAACAAATCCTGAAGGACATCCCCCGCTCGCATTTGAAGGACAAATTGCCAATCAGAACCAAGCAAGTGATGTGCCAAACAAAAAAACCGGCTTGACTCTCAAGCCTAAATCAAAGTCCTTTTCCTCAGCAGATATGCGTAAACCTGATGGCCTCAAGAAGACCTCCTTTCTAAGGATCATGGATCTTGACCCTGTCAAAAAGGTTCCCAAGTTATCTGTCAAGAGTGGGCAGGCCCTTGACCTCACTCCAGTTATCAATGAGCAGTCAGTGGATACAGAGGAAAGCCAGAATGAAATCTGCTCTCATGAACTGGCGTCACTGCACAGTGGTCACCTCGATGGGAATATACTAGGAGTTGAGCAGAGTGTAGATGAAGATCTTGCAAAACATCTAGAGAATTCTGGTGAATCTATACATGCATATGAAGATATTCCAGAATATGAAAACCTGCCTCCTTTTAGCACTTCAAAGGCACAGGATGCCAATGATGACCAAAATCAGTCAACCATGTATGAGGATGATGATATTTATGAAATTCCAGATGTGTTCCCTGAACACTGGGCAGACACCAAAAATCAGCAGTTTCTTAAAAGGTAAAATTTTAGGCAATACAGATAAACCAATAGTTATTTTCATATTTTAACTGATAAATGGCCAATATTAAAAGTAATTACAAGATTTAGTTTCTAGTCTAAAGGGATAGTTCACAAAAAAAAAGTAAGAAAAGAAAATTATCCCTTGATTTACTCACCCTCAAGCTATCCCAGGTGCATATGACTATCTTCTTTCAGATACACAATCGTAGTTGTATTTCAAAAATATGCCAGCTCTGTCAAACTTTATAATGGGAGAGAAGGGGGCGTGAGATTTTTAAACCCAAATAAGTGTATCCACATGGAAGCACAGAGTAAAGAGCAAACAAAACACCGTTCATGAATTAGAAGTCTAAAATGAGAATTTTTAAAGAGAAATGTTGAAGGATTTTGATATGAGAAGAGGAGCTTGAATTTGTTGCCCAGCTTTATTTGTTTGAACCGCAAGAGGCGTCTAAGCTTACACTACTCCTACATCCTACGTTATACATCGCATCAGAAGTTACTATTTTGGCGGAAGTCAATTTGCATAGACTGTCTGCTGAAAGCTAGTTATTATAGTTTATAATATGGATATTTTTCTTACAAAAACCCATTGATTTGCTTCAGAAGGCTTTTATTAACCTCCTGGAGCCATATGGATTACTTTAATGATGGATGGATGCACTTCTTTGTGCTTCCAAATCTCACGCCACCTTCACTACCATTATCAAGCTTGGAAGAGCCAGGATATTTTTAATATAACTCTGATTGTGTCCATCTGAAAGAATATCATATACACCTAGGATGGCTTGAGGGTGAGTAAATCATGGGATAATTTTTATTTTTGGGTGAACTATCCCTTTAAGTCAATGTTATAATGCTTAACTGAAGGCATACTATCAGGGCTTCTCAACTCGAGAACCACTTTCCTGCAGAGTTTCGCTTTAAGTTAATAAAGGTCTTCAGAATTATTAGAATGTTATAGACAGGTGCGTTTAATCAAGGTTAGGGCTAAAGCAGCAAAGTGGACCTCGAGGGCCACAGTTGAGAACCCCTCCTGTACATTTTATATGTAATATAGTTAACTTTGAATTTTGACATAAATAATTAATGAGAAAGTTGAATAGAGGAATTGAGATGAGGAAATGCTCAAAATGCAGAATTGCAGTTCAAATTAGAATTTAAGTAGAAATTAATTGAACTTCAAACTAATTTGCTGAAAATAACTGCCATATTTAACTAGAAAAGTTTTTGGCAAAGGCTTTGAAGTAAAAAAAAAAAAAGTAAAAATCCTTACGGGCCTTATGGAGGGACAGACATTTGTACTTCGATTATATCATCAAATTTACAAATTTATAAAATAAATCAATACCAATAATAATACAAAAAAAAAATCCCCTAGTTTAAAAATATACAATGGCGCTAAAAGGTATTTGGACAATTAAACAACACTTAAAAATTTATGAATGTATTTTTTTTTTTTTTTTTTTTTTTAAAAAATNGATATTACGCATCAACAATATCAAAAACAAACAGATTTCATTGGAAATGAGCCATGGTTATTTTTTACATGCAGTCTAATTTGATTCAGGACTGTTTTCTTGTTTACACTAATTAGATACTTCCTGGCTAATAGCACCAACAAAACATTAGGTCAATACAAAGTAAAGAAGTTTAGTATGACACACCCATTTGATATGGAATTTAAAGAATGGTTACCAGCATTCTAAACAGGTGTTGCTGAGTCATTCATTTTACCTTTGACCGACATCTCATTCATAGTACAGATTCTGAGACATTACTATTGACTCTTCCTGTAGCTATTATGGTGGGAAGGACAGAAATGTGGTGTTTTTGGGATGTGACACCCCTTCAGTTCCACTCACATGCTTTTAAAATCTGGGAGGCATTTTGATTTCTTTTCAGAAATGTTTTGGAAGAAGCGCAAGAATTGAAGGAGATGCATTCAAAAGAAGTTGAATGCAGCTCAGAAGAGGAGGATAACACCATCAATAGAGAAAAACAGGTACTGTATTCACATTTAGAGTATATTAAGAAATATTTAAGGGTGTTTTCACAATTGGTCCTTATCAGGGGTCTCAGCAAATATGTAAACACTCCAAATGATCTCGAACCAAACCGAGACCATCTCAGGATGTGTTTGAGTATGGTTCGCTCTCAGCTAATGCTACGATTCACTAAAAATGTACATTGTGAAATCGCTCCAGGATCACATGGTTTTTCCATTTGTAAATTCTGATTTATTTTGGTCATCAGATGGCTGCTTCTGCTGGCAGATCTCTCCAGATTATTCATTCAAAACAAACACTTGTCTATTGTCATTCCAACCGCTTCCAAACTCTGTGAGAGAGACACAACTGTGTGAACGCCTTGTTTATATTTTTGTGTTAAACCCACAAGATATTTAATTATATTATTAAACTACTGCATGTAATGCTTAACATAATGTATGTTCAATTAGGGCTGTCAAAAGTACCAACTTCGGTACCAAGTCGGTGCTGAAATTTTAAAGATGTGACGATTACCCCCTATCATTTTGAGAAGGATTCTTAAACACCTCTGATTGGCCATTGTGTTCACATACTCAACAGATATGTTTGTGATTGGCTGCAATGATCAACGCTTCAAAAACATGTTGTAAATTAACATATTTGACGCTCTTCACTGAGCGCCTACACAGATACCCATGGGAGCATTTGAAAGCAGGCATCTATCAGCGGATCCGTCTATCAGCAGATATATTAGGGATCCGCTGATAGACGCCTGCTTTCAAATGCTCCCGTGTGTATCTGTGTAAGCACTCGGTAAAGAGTAATAAATAATCCGCTCAACAGTGCTCAAAATCCTAGGGGGAAATGCTGGTATCGTCACATTTTTTAAATTTCAGTACCGAAATGTTACTGAAGCCCTATTTTTGACTACCCTATGTTCAATAGTAAATGGAGCAAATACTTGCTAGTTTTCATAATGCCCGATTTTACCAGTAAATTTTAAAGGGGACCCTATAATGCCCCTTTTACAAGATGCAATATAAGTCTCTGGTGTCCCCAGAATGTGTCTGTGAAGTTTCAGCTCAAAATACCCCACAGATCATTTATTATAGCTTGTCAAATTTACCCCTATTTGGGTGTGAGCAAAAACACGCCGTTTTTATGTGTGTCCCTTTAAATGCAAATGAGCTGCTGCTCATGGCCCGCTTTCCAGAAGAGGGCAGAGCTTTAACAGCCTGTGCTTTGGTTGCTCAACAACAACAAAGCTGGAGAATCTCACACAGCCAAAATGAGGATTGTCAGTAACAGTGTTCAGCCTTACATTGTTCAAACTTGAGTCGGACACTGATGGAGAGACTCAGGAAGAAGTTACAACTTTTAGAATGAAACTGGACGTTTCTGAACAGTTAGTCGATAAATTTATGTAGTTGCTGTGGAGTTGATTCAACCTATCGACTAGCATGTGCCGTCATGTTAATCTTTTGTGCAAATCCAACGTTGAATTGATAACAACACTCTACTACAACAACTCTTCTTCTTCTCTAAAGCAGCCCAACATGGCCTCACCCCCTTTGTTGCCTGTTTACAGGGTTTATGTAAATTTTAGGGTTAGTGGTGTCACTAACCTAGGAAGAAGCTTGTCGTAGTCCCTACCAGCCGTTAGCTGTAGACCTTAAAAAGCGATTTCTGTAAAAGGAAATATCTCCCTTTGCATTGAACTTTGAGCGTCGTAACTTTGCAGATGTTGTTTATGCTCAAACAGCAACAGTACACGCTAACTAAAGTTAAAAAAGTGAAATCATAATCAACCACCCCTTTAAAAAGCAACAGTATAAACACAAAATGTCTGAGTCCCATTTTTACTTAAGTGGACCAAAAAAGTATCCGAGTCCTCTTTCAGAGACAGTGTGAATGTAAGGAGAACTGTGTCCTTTTTCGCTTGGTTCACCTCTTGGTCCACTTCAATGGGTCTGAGTTTGGTTCTTTTAAAGAGGACTCAAGTGTGAAATCACCCTAAATGTTATGAAATCTTATAACACTTTATAAGATATAACATTGTATTGTTCCTATAAGACAAAATATTACAGAACAGCATATGCAATAAATACTTTCTATATAGTTTGCTTAATTAACTAGAGCTAAATATTTTTTTATGTTAATACTTTTTTTTTTTCTAGACTGAAGCGAAGAAAACCAATGTTGAGCACATTGTAAATGAGATCTTGTCTTCTGAGAAAATGTAAGTCTGTTTCATCCAGTCAGATCATCATTTAAGGAACATAAAAAAAGGGAAATTCTGTATTATTTACTCACCACATGTATGACATGATTTTTTACTGTGGAACATAGGAGTATAAATTTAAAGAATCTTCACACAGCTCTTTTCCATCCAGCCCTTTTGTTTATACCACATGTGTCAAGTTTTGTGATATGTGGATGTTACTGTCTGGAAAAGAGTTTCATCAAATTCTCCTTTTGTGTTCCACGGAATAAAGAAAGTCATGTTTTTGGATCTTCATGTTTGCATAAATTATTCCTCTTTTAATAAATGTATCATTTCTCTTAATTATACCTTTTCTCTCTATTTATTTACAGATTTGTGCAAGTACTGAAGCTCCTTCATGTAGTAAGTGTTTACTATAACATGTTGAACTGATTTAGGTGCAGTCACATTAGGTAGGAAACATTAGCTCTGTTTTTTCACCCAATTCATGAAATGTGATTTTATCAGTCACATGGGTTCTTTTCTAAATCTGCTTTTTTTTTTTTGCTTTATCTAATTCTTACTTTATTATTGAAATCACATTTGCATTCTGTGTTGGGAGTCTGTTAGTTTCACTGCATCAGAGTTTTGTTGGAATTTTTGAAATCAAATGGCAATTCAGTAGCTACAATGTGGGATGTATGGCAGTGATGTTTAGTGGTAGTAAAGTTCTTATATAGGGATGTATGAGTGCTGAAGCATTAGGCGAGTTGTGCTTAATCAATGGTGTCATGAATTCACACATCATTGTGAGATGTAATACAAAATCTTGAAACAGAAGATGCTACCTTCTCATTCTCTGCATTGTTGGGCACTTTTCATGACATTGACTCTATACATTCTCCCAAGGTGAAAATCGTTCAGTGGATAAGTATTTCACCTGGCGTTAACACTTTTGGGCACCTGTGGGGGAGTTGAGTAACACTACCCTTCAAACATCAGGGCTTTCAAGGATGTCATCCTCCAGGAGTTAAAGGGATAGTTCACCCAAAAAATTATCCCATAATTTACTCACCCTCAAGTCACCCTAGGTGTATATGACTTTCTTCTGTCACAGTCGGAGATATATTTAAAAATATCCTTGCTCTTCCAAGCTTCCAAGATTTTGAAGGCCAAAAAAATTCATCCATCCATCATAAAAGTGATCCATACGACTTCCAGAGGGTTAATAAAGGCCTTTTGAAGCGAAGCGATACGTTTTTGTGATAAAAATACCCATATTAAAAACTTTATAAATTTAAATAACTAGCTTCCGGCAGAAGACCGTACACACACTGCGAAAGTCAACTTGCGGCAAATGAGTAACCCCCTGACATGATGTATAACGTAGGATGTAGGATTAGCGTAAGCTTAGACGCCTTTTGCGGTTCAAACAAATAGGGCTGGACAACAAACTCAAGCTCCTATTCTCTCAAAATCCTCCAACATTTCTCTTTAAAAATTCACATCTAATTCATGACCGGTGTTTTGTTTTGCTACTCTGCGCTTTCATCATTACGTCATGCGTCGGGTAAGGGGTTACTCTTCCGCCACAAATCGACATGTACGGCTGTCTGCCAGAAGCTAGTTATTATAGTTAATAAAGTTTTAAATATGGATATTTTTCTTACAAAAACCTATCGCTTCGCTTCAGAAGGCCTTTATTAACCCCCTGGAGCCGTATGGATTACTTGTATGATGGATGAATGCATTGTTTTGGCTTCAAATACAAAGAGCCAGAATATTTTTAAAAAAATCTCCGTCTGAAAGAAAATAGTCATATACACCTAGGATGGTTTGAGGGTGAGTAAATTATGGGATAATTTTCATTTTTTGGGTGAACTAACCCTTCAAACAGAATGACTGTGAAAATTGTCATTGAACATGTCATGAACTCTTAATAGTTTATGGCTTTAGTTTTTCAGGGCTATTTCCACTCCAAAATCTGTGTACTGAGTAAATAAACCAAGTTTAGGCATTGTTTCCATAAACAAAGAGCTCACCCTCATGTCGTTTTGAACCCGTATGAATTCTTCTGGTGTGGAACACAAAAGGGCAATTTGTAAAGAATATTCTGGCCGTATATATTAAAACTAATGGAAACTGGGTCTGCCAAGCTCCAAAATGAACAAAAGCACCATAAGAGTATCACAAAACTAGTCCATATGATTTTTAGGACTTTCAGCAAACAACTATTTACATTTTGTTTTAATCAAAGATGAAGGCCTTGGAAAAATTGGAATATTCTTGAACAAGTCTTTTGAACAACTATCATGGTGTGTTTACGGTGGCTTTGTCCATTATCATTGCTTCTGTTGTTGATGGTAAAATGTCATTATAGTGACTCCTTAAATAATGATTTACTTTTCTATATTTTAATCTCACTTCCCTGAACCTTGCAGGATTTTCGTGAAGCGGTACTGAAGGCCTCCTGTCAGGCGGGAAAAGCCGTAATCGATGAGCGAGTTGTGAACCAGATCTTGTGTTCTTTGCCTCAGCTGTACGAGCTAAATTGCGACCTGTTGAAAGAGCTGGAAGAACGGGTTGCTCACTGGTAATGCAACTGCATCAACATCAACAAATACTAGAAAGCAACAATCCTGCATGCCTTCTTATTTATATTGAAAGGGATAGTTCACCCAAAAATTATCCCTTAATTTACTCACCCTCAAGCCATCCTAGATGTATATGACTTTCTTCTTTCAGTCAAACACAATAAGAGTTATATAAAAAAATATTCTGGCTCTTCCAAGCTTTATAACGGGAGTGAACAGTAACCGAGATTTTGAAGCCAAAAAAAAGCACATCCATACGGCTCTAGGGGCTTAATAAAGGCCTTTTAAAGTGAAGCGATGCAATTTTGTAAGAAAAATATCCATATTTAAAACTTTATAGACTATAATCACTAGCTTCCGGTAACGTCCGTCCATGTGTTCACGAGAGAGTCGAGTTCCAGCGTATGACGTAGGATGTAGGAGTAGCGTAAGCTTAGGTGAGAGTAGACGCCTCTCACGCTTCAAACAAATAGGGCTGGGCAGCAAACTCAAGCTCCTCTAACATTTCTCTTTAAAAATTCGTCTTTTAGACTTATAATTCGTGACCGGTGTTTTGTTTTGCTCTATCCTCTGCTTTTCCGCATTAGTCAATACGTCATGTGTCTGGTCAAAGTTCACTCTTCCGCCGGAATCGACTCACATATGGAAGCCAGTGATTCTAGTTTAAAAAGTTATTAAAATTGGATATTTTTCTTACAAAAATGTATTGTTTCGCTTCAGAAGGCCTTTATTAACCCCCTGGAGTTGTATGGATTACTTTTATGATGGATGGATGTGCTTTGTTGGCTTCAAAACCTCGGTTACTATTCACTCCCATTATAAAGCTTGGAAGAGCCTGAATATTTTTAATATGACTCTGATTGTGTTTGACTGAAAGAAGAAAGTCATAGGTGAACTAGGACGGCTTGAGGGTGAGTAAATTATGGGATAATTTTCATTTTTGGGTGAACTATCCCTTTAAACAATGAGAAGTCAGCCTTACCGTAGCTACAATGAATTTGTAGGTCTGGCTTGATTTCATAGAAAATGTCACTGTAGAAACTGTAGAAAACCACATCATGTTTGTTATAAATGGGTCAATGACATATAACAGTGGCATATAAAAGGAAAAAAATGTGTAAAACAAATGTGTCAAGTTCTTAGAAATGGGGAGGATGTGCTCCCTTTTGGGCCACTTCTCTTATCAGGGCCCTTGGAATCGTCCTAACCTTCCCCACGTTACAGTGCTCAGCTTAGAACGTGTTTTCAAGTCTTTGCATTTATGAATTTAATTTTAATGTAATCTAAATAAATGAATAGAAGAGAATGAAATGAGACCACATTTAGAAAAACATGAGTAAATGATGCCAGATTTTTATGTGAACTAGTCTATTTATAGAAGTTTCCTTGTTTAAACAGGAACAAGCATTGCGGTGTAGCGGATATATTTGTGAAGAAAGGACCTTATCTTAAAATGTACTCCACTTATATTTGTGAGTTCGACAAGAATGTGGCACTTCTTGAAGAGCATTGCCGGAAAAACCCAGCATTTGCCAAAGCTGTCAGAGAGTTTGAGGTAAAAGAACCACTCCAACCTGTTTTTTCAGTTTAATTCATACCATAATACTCTTGCTGACAGCTTTTGTAGTGATGTAGTCTCTTGGGTTTTTTTTATTATTTTTTTTACATTCTTAAAAACTACTGACAAAAATTCCCCTCAGGCCATCATCTGTTTTTCTTTCTCAATGATACAGAGCAATCCGTGCTGCGCTAACCTTGCAGTGAAACATTACATGCTTAAACCTATCCAGAGGATTCCACAATATCAACTTCTCCTAACTGGTGAGTTTTTACACTTTAAAAAGATTTTATGAAGGAAATAGGAGTGCTTTCCCATACAAAAATCACTGCCACAATACTAGTGTCACAGTCTCCGTCTGTCCTGGACTCCATCTCCCATCATCCTCCCTGGCCCTCACCTGCACTCACTCCACCATCAGCTGATCACACACACCTGTTCCCTGTCTGCACCTCATCACACAGGTCTTTTAAGCACACCACTCACCTCCCTCAGTTGTCAAGTCACTGTTGTTGTTGGATGTGTTTGCCTGCATTTGTATTTTGGATGTGTTACTTGCCTTTTTGATTTATCATTAAACCTTTGAGTGTTATTTGGAAATCTGCTCTCCTGCCTTCTTCCTCCCGTGGTCACATACCGTGACAACTAGGGTGTTGCTATGCAGTTGCTAAGGTGTTGTGACTGTGGCAGTGCAGTTGCTAGGGTGGTTTCCAGGGTGTTGCTATGTGGTTACTAAGGTTTACTGAGTGGTTTTTAGCACATTATGGGGTTTTGGGTGGTCGCCAGGGTGTTTGTATGTGGTGTTCCAAGAGGTTTTAGCTCATTGCAATTTCTAGAGTATTGTAGGTTGTTGCCAGGGTGTTGCTATGCAGTTTCTAAGGTGTACTGAGTGGTTTTTAGCTCATTGTGGGGTTTTGGGTGGTTGCCAGGGTGTTTGTATGTGGTGTCCCAAGAGGTTTTAGCTCATTGCAATTGCTAGAGTATTGTAGGTTGTTGTTATGCAGTTGCTAAGCTGTACTGAGTTTTTTTTTTTTTTNTTTTTTTTTTTTTTTTACATTTTGGTGTGATTGCTAGGGTGTTGGGTGGTTGTCATGATGTATCTAAGGTGATATGAGTGTTCAAGCACATTGCAGTTACTAGGGTTTGGGGTGGTTGCCACAGTGTTTTTATGCGGTGTTCCAAAGGGTTTTAGCTCAGTCCAGTTGTTAGAGTATTGTAAGTTGTTGTCAGGTTGTTGCTATGCAATTGCTAGGGTGTACTGAGTGTTTTTTTGCAACATTGTAGTGTGGTTACTAGGGTGTTAGGTGGTTGTCATGCTTTATCCAAGGTGATCTGAGTGTCAAAGCACATTGCAGTGCAGTTATTAGGGTTTTTGTTGATTGCCAGGCTTTTTATGTGGTATTCCAAGGGGTTTTTAACTCATTGCAGTTGCTAGAGTATTGTAGGTGGTTGCCAGGGTGTTTCTATGCAGTTGCTAAGGTGTACTGAGTGGTTTTTAGCACATTGTGGTGTGGTTTCTAGGGTGTTGGGTGGTTGCCAGGGTGTTTTTATGTGGTGTTCCAAGAGGTTTTAGCTCATTGCAGTTGCTAGAGTATTGTAGGTGGTTGCCAGGGTGTTTCTATACAGTTGCTAAGGTGTACTGAGTGGATTTTTAGCACACTGTGGTGTGGTTGCTAGGGTGTTGGGTGGTTTTCATGCTGTATATAAGATTAAATGAGGTTATAAGCACATTGCAGTGCAGTTTTGGGTGGTTGCCAGGGTGTTTTATGTGGTGTTCCAAGAGGATTTAGCTCATTGCTATGCAGCTTTTAAAGTTTTCTGAGTGTGTGTTAAGCACATTGAAGTGCAGTTGCCAGGGTGTTGCTTATCAGAAATATACAATGCAACCAGTGTAGCCTGTAGATTCCAACAACAAATAACTTTTATTAATTAGTTCTTTTAAGGAATACTTGAGGTACGAGTTTGAGTCTGAAACACTGCCCTGAATAATTTATATTATTAGCAGAGAGAGAATTTCTTTAATATGCAAGCAAAATGGATAACTGAAATATATACCAAAATGATTCAGAATTCAATCAAATCGAATTGAATATAAAATCAATGTAAATGAGAATCGAATCTGGTTTAGTGATTTGTGTGGCTGGGAATAAACACAGATTTCCTAATGCTTGACTTGGCAAACACCACAAACAATGACACGCACACTTTTAGATGACCAGTTGTAAGATATCTAAACACAAGGACATATTTTCAGAACATTTTTGTATGATATGTCAGATATGTTGGCATTAATGCTTTTATTTTACCACAGCAAACACATAATCAGATTAACAAAGCATAAATCTGATTTGTGTGCCATAGGCCACATGTTCCTTCATGTTTTGTGCGGTGTAATCTGTACAGGCTTAATGGTACAAAAATGTGAAAAATGTATTTATTAATGCTAATGCAATGATTACATACGTTTTTTTTTTTTACTAAGAATTATTGTAGATTATTAAAATTACATTACAGTCGACTTCTATTAAATGGTTTGAAACAAAAGGCAGCATCATGGATTACAGTCAGCATTTGCAACACGTGACGTGACAACGTTTGCGGAGTAAAAGTTTGTATCAGATGCAAGCAGGATAATGGCCACTGAGCTTAGAATGGAAATTGGCTAAAAATGAGCTAGTGACATGGCTACATGGCAACTTCTAATTGTTTAATATTAGAAAAAAGTATATAAAATTGTATACATTTCAAATATTTTTACATTTCTCTCATATTTATATTTAAATATTTATTTTTTCCTCAGATTATTTGAACAATTTAGATGATGAATCCCCGGACTACAGAGATGCAGAAGGTGAAAATAAATGCTGTTGAAATCTTCCATTATTAGTAGGGGTGTAACAGTACACAAACATGACGGTTCGGTACATACCTCGGTATTGAAGTTACAGTTCGGCACAGCAAGGAGAGAAAACTAATCGTAAAATTGCTTTTTTCTTCTTTTTTTTTATTAAGTGGTTTACTGAACAAATTCTCTCTCTTTTTTTTCTTTAATTCAATCATTTAAAATTTTCTTAAAGATAAAAAAAAATCTATCCCAGCTAATGCTGTAAACTATATACAGGGAGCCCTTTCTTACACATTACTATACAATTAAGGGTTACAATTAACAACAGAGACCAAATATAATGAATATACAGTGGGGAAAATAATGATTTGATCCCCTGCTGATTTTGTAAGTTTGCCCACTTACAAAGAAACAAGGAGTCTATAATTGTTATGGTGGATTTATTTTAATGGTTAGAGACAGAATATCAACCAAAAAATCCAGAATAAACACATTATATAAAGGTTATAAATTGATTAGCATTTGATCAAGTGAAATAACTATTTGATTCCCTACCAACCAGCAAGAATTCTGCCTCCTACATATTGTTTATGTGCCCATGTCGAGCACAGATTAGTCCCATCACTTTAAGAAAGTACTCTTAAAGGGATAGTTCACCCAAAAATGAAAATTTGATGTTTATCTGCTTACCCTCAGGGCATCCAAGATGTAGGTGACTTTGTTTCTTCAGTAGAACACAAATGAGGATTTTTAACTCCAACTGTTGTGGTTTGTCAGTCGTATAATGCATGTCAGTGGGAACTTCGTATATAAGAGTAAAAAAACACTTGCACAGACAAATCCAAATTAAACCCTGCGGCTCGTGACGACACATTGATGTCCTAAGACACGAAACGATCGGTTTGTGTGAGAAACCGAACAGTATTTATATAATTTTTAGTTCTAAAACACCACAATGTCCAACTGCCTTGCACGTCACGAGCCGCAGGGTTTAATTTGGATTTGTCTGTGCATGTTTTTTTTTACTCTTATAGACGAAGTTCCCACTGACAAGCATTATACGACTGACAGACCGCAACGGTTGGAGTTAAAAATCATCATTAGTGTTCTCCTGAAGAAACAAAGTCACCTACATCTTGGATGCCCTGGGGGTGAGCAGATAAACATCAAATTTTCATTTTTGGGTGAACTATCCCTTTAATGTCAGCTCGTTATGTGTATAAAAGACACCTGTCCAAAGAATCTGCATCTTCCATTCAAACCTCTCCACCACCATGAGCAAGACCAAAGAGCTGTCAAAGGATGTCAGGGACAAGATTGTAGATCTGCACAAGGCTGGAATGGGCTACAAGACCATCAGCAAGAAGCTTGGCGAGAAGGAGACAACTGTTGGTGCGATTATTCGGAAATGGAAGAAATACAAAATAACCATCAATCGCTCTCGGTCTGGAGCTCCATGCAATATCTCGCCTCATGGGGTAAAGATGATGATGAGAAAGGTGAGGGATCAGCCCAGAACTACACGGGAGGAGCTTGTAAATGATCTTAAGGCAGTTGGGACCACATTCACCAAGAAAACCATTGGTAACACACTACGCCGCAATGGATTGAAATCCTGCAGTGCCCGCAAGGTCCCCCTGCTCAAAAAGCCACATGTACAGGCCCGTCTGAAGTTTGCCAATGAACATCTAAATGATTCAGAGAAGGCTTGGGAGAAAGTCCTGTGGTCAGATGAGACCAAAATTGAGCTCTTTGGCATCAACTCAACTCGCCGTGTTTGGAGGGAGAGAAATGCTGACTATGACCCCAAAAACATCATCCCTATAGTTAAGCATGGAGGTGGAAACATAAGCTTTGGGGCTGTTTCTCTGCTAAGGGTACAGGACGACTTCACCGCATTGAGGGGCCGATGAACGTGGCCATGTACCGTAAAATCTTGGATGAGAACCTTCTTCCTTCAGCCAGAACACTGAAGAAGGGTCATGGATGTGTCTTCCAGCATGATAATGACACAAAACATTCCACCGAGGCAACAAATGAGTGGCTCAAGAAGCACATTAAGGTCATGGAGTGGCCTAGCCAGTCTCCAGACCTTAATCCTATAGAAAATCTGTGGATGGAGCTGAAACTTCGAGTTGCCAAGCGACAGCCAAGAAACCTTAAGGATTTAGAGAGGATCTGCAAAGAGGAGTGGACCAAAGCCACTCCTGAGATGTGTGCAAATCTGGGGGCATATTACAGAAAGATCTTAACTTGAGAGTCCTATTTTATCTGTTTGGTAACCATGGCAATTTCAGTTAGGACTTCATTTAGGACAAAAGCTATTACAGAATAACATTTCTTAAGTGCATAATCTTATCTTAACTATGGATATGAAACGGGTATTACAGAAGCATCCTAACTCAACAAAAAATCCTAAAAGCTGTCTTAACTTTAGGACAACCCCACTGGTGTCCTAACTTCAAACCTTTTTGAAATCCAACGGTAAATATCACAGTATATCAGACTTTTTCAAGAATGGCGTTACATTTATTAATTATACAACACAAAGAGCAGCGACGGTTGATAGTGGAGAGATTTTTGGAGGACCTAGGGGATGTGCTGCGCTTTTGATGATAAAATATTTCTATATTTTCGTGAGTGAGGGGAGGTGAAAACTTGACGAATAAAACAGGCTTTACCTTTTCAACAGAACACTGAAATTAAAAGCGCGCCATTGTTTCTCCATTTTGATTTTAGGTTTACCTCAGAATCAGTTTGCGTGTCGTTGGTTGCTTGGTAACAGACCTGACAGTTGATTACCGAACTCGATGGAGCGGTTTAAGATTTCCTAACTAAAGATGAGATTTTGTAAGATAGGATAAGAATCCTAAATCAAGTTAAGATTTGCTTCTGTAATACGAATTTGTGGAAAATCCTAAATTAAGTTATCATATCTTAAGTTAAGACCTAAGATAGAAATTTTCTGTAATACGCCCACTGGTGACCAACTACAAGAAACGTCTTACCTCTGTGCTTGCCAACAAGGGTTTGTCCACCAAGTACTAAGTCATGTTTTGCTTGGGGATCAAATACTTTTTTCACTCACTGAAATGCAAATCAATTTATAACCTTTATATAATGTGTTTTTTCTGGATTTTTTTTTTTGATATTCTGTCTCTATCCATTAAAATAAACCTACCATAAATATTATAGACCCCTCATTTATTTATAAGTGGGCAAACTAACAAAATCAGCAGGGAATCAAATAATTATTTTCCTCACTGTATAAGCTAATATAGTGCATATATTTAGAGAAACGCTCCCCTCTAAAGTTCATTTCTCTAGTGAACTAACATGCTGTGGACACTAAATGACTTGCCTGAGGTAAATGTGATGCTACGTGAGATATTATCCTCAAGCCGTTTTATTGATGTCTTTATGCGGTTGAAACACTGGTTGTGAGATTACACGTAAACATATCTATGCATAGATTTTTCCTGTTGTTAGCAAACACGTTGCATTACCATGTGCGCCCCCTTCTGGATTGGAGTGTGGATCGCCTGTGACCGACTGTATTTGTCGTCTGACTGTACACACCGAACTGTGACGCCCGTACTGTGACCGCTTGGAATGAAGACGTACCGTTACACCCCTAATTATGAGGCACACCTTTAAATCATCTAAATACATGCAGTACAACAAAAACTTGATCTGAATCTTCTATAATATGAAAAAATTACATCTTTATACATCTTTACAGCTGCCCTAGTGATAGTAAAGGAGGTGGCTAATCATGCAAATGAATTCGTAAGACAAGAGGTAATTCAGAATCAATGTTTTACTTTCTAAAAGAACTGTAACTCTTTTTTGGTAAGTCTTGAGAAATGCAAAGTTTTGTTTTCAAACAGGATAACTCCCAAAAGCTCTATGAGGTTCAGTGCCGCTTAATTGGGAATCACGTGCTTGTCCAACCAGGAAGGGTAGGTTAACAATAACAGTTCACTCTCGTTGAACTATTAACAACAGTAAATGCTTTTGTAATATATCAATGTTTGTATGTTTCTTTAGGTTTTGTTAAAGGAAGGGATCTTGATGAAGCTTTCCAGGAAAGGGATGCAGCCTCGAATGTTCTTCTTAGTAAGTGACAGTTGTCATACTTCTCATTCGAGTTTATTAAAAATGAAAATCGATAAATAAAATGTAGAGTCATTTTATTAAAAATGACTCTACACTCTATTCAGTGGGCGGGGCTTCATTTTACCATAGGACATAATTTGATCATAGATGTTAGGCTATTATAGTATTAGTGAATATAGAATATATCCACCTTATTTTTCAGGTAAGAGATGGCACAGCCAAATTTAAATTGAATGTGCCTGGCTTCCGGTGTCCTTCCCGGTGAACGTGATTTCAACAAGTACAACATGTTCCTGGATCAACATCTTTGTTGATCCTGGAAAAACATTCCAATCAACCAATCAGATTTGTGGGACAAGTTTACCATTTATGTCAAGTTTAGGCTTACAACCTGGGTTAGGTGCTTCCACAACAGTGTTATTCAACTATCATTTCCCTCTGATTTTAGGGATAAGTTATGGGTAGGGTTAGGTTTAGGGGTTGGGAAAAGGTTAGGAAAACATTTTTGGATAGTAATGTTGTTCCAAGATCAACAAAATATGTTGATCCAGGAACATGTCTTACTTGGCAAAATCACGGTGACCTGTCATTCCCTTCCAGTTATTTTTAGCAGTACAAAACAGCTTGTTATGCTACTTGATATTAAAAACTGGTATTTCTTACCATATTATTTTAATGTATTGTCTTAATTATAAACGCTAGTTTGTATAGCAAACACTTTGATATTCTTTTTGTTATTTTCCTATAGTGGCTAATAAATCAGAAGTCTCGCACATTTACAGAAAACACCTTACTTCCCCGTTGAAAAATAAGGTGCATAGAATACAAAAAAGAAAATTGAATCAAAAGCAGAACTTGTTTTTTCTATGTTGATTTTATGTGAACTTTTGTACAGTTACTTTTATTTATATATATATATATATAAAAACAATCCTCAAATACCTTTGTTAGTTTTTCTTGCTCTATAAAAACATATTTCCTTTTTATTTGAACAGTTAAACGATAGTCTTCTTTGTACCACGCCAGTAGCATCGGGCAATTTCAAACTGAACCACATACTGTCATTGGCTGAGATGAAGGTAAGATGTTTATTCTGAATTTATCATAGTAAAATGAAACAGTTATTTATTAGGTAACGCTTTTTTTATGGTGACGTAGTTACTGAAGTTTCATGCACTTACTATAGTAATAACCAGGGGTGCACATAAGTGGTACGCATGCACGGTAAAAATAAACGATGCGCACCAGAAAA
Organism: Anabarilius grahami; assembly: GCA_003731715.1. NCBI lineage: Eukaryota > Metazoa > Chordata > Actinopteri > Cypriniformes > Xenocyprididae > Anabarilius > Anabarilius grahami. The sequence goes on along the minus strand of RJVU01037426.1, from coordinate 892,950 downwards.
CATGGAGGGAAGCGCTTTTGAGTACCAACATTTTTGAGGACCGGTTCACAGGGACACGTTATCTTACTGGTGTAGGATTTTTCTCCATCTCTGGTAAGATAGCAATCATGATGATAAGTGTGTTCTTTAATTATTAGGTGTGCAACGGATCGCAGTTAAAGGTGCTACAGAGGATCTTTTCGTCGACTGAGAAACCAAAGACTGTTAGTGAGTTTTTGAAATGAGCGCATGCGTAAGAACAACCCCCCTCCTGCACAGCTCATTTCGAGTGAACGCCTCCTAAAACTCGTGCACGAGTATTGGAACACGTGTGTTTACCACCGGCATTCGCTGTGTCGTGTTAGTGGATTCATTATGTCGGACTCACCGCAGGTAACTCATAATCTGCAGTTGTTACTCCTGTCTCCTGACAAAAACATTGCATGCGGCGCCTGTGGAGTGTGGAAAGTTACTGGAGCGCGCAGCCGCGCGTCTCTCACAAGGAATGTCATGGCAGTGATTGACAAGCCAGAGGGCCAATCCGCACACATCTCTCACAAGGAACGTAATGGCAGTGATTGACAAGCCAGAGGGCCAATCGTTTACGCGATGATCGCGTAAACGATTGGCTGATGTTTTTAATGCCCTACCTCGTGCACAGATGAACCTAATAGTCTTTTATCAGTTAGTAAAGACAGTTTCAAGTAATATTGCAAAAATGTATAAAACAAAACATCCTCTGTAGCACCTTTAATCCTTGATCTGTACGGATAAGGTCCAACGGTTCGGCACACATGTGATTCACGGATTAACTGCTAAGTTTAGTTTATCATTTGGACGTGTTTTGCCTCGCCAATTAACACATTCAAATGATTTTAAAAGCGGAAGAGGCGAAAATCGGGACTCGCAAGCTGTTATCTGTGCGCACGGCCTCACACCCCTGAAACATGCGCACGCAGAGAGAGAGAGAGAGAGACAGTCAGACAGCACTCAAACACCGAATTAATACCTTTTTCGCGTTTACTTGCACTTGAACGGACACATACACACAAAATTACATCAAAATACCTGTCTCAGCAAGTATTCTCTCGGTTATGTCATAATTGAACAGTTGAGAAAGAAACCGGATGTGTGTTAGTTATTCGGTTCGTGCTTTCCTTCTTAAAGTGACAGCAGCCTAATATTCTTGCTGTTGTCTGTGTCATTAATGTTAGTAAAATAAAAATAAAAACTACCATGTTCGAGAGAAAAGAAGATAGTGAGGAGAGCAGTCAGGAGGAAAGTGATGAGGACAGCTTTTAGGATAAGTGTGTCTCGTAAAGTGTGAGTACCAAGCAACATCTCCAGGTGCTCCCTTGAGAACCAGATCAAAAAAGTTATCTGCACCTCTGGTAATAACAGTAATTGATGCATAATGACAGTCAGTTAAACCTAAACCTAACCTTAACCCTAACCTTAACCCTTTAATAAGTACATGTAGTTAATTAATATTACTCAGTACTTATTTGTGTTATTACACTGTAACAACTTCACCTTAAAATAAAGTGTAACCATTTATTGTTTTTTATTTGAAATTAATTAAATAATTGCCATCAATAATTTTAGTAAGAAGTGCAATATTTATATATATTTCAGAATGCCTTTTTTTTTCCTGTTATTCTCTGTATTTTCCTCAGGTTAGTAAACCTAGTCAAGAGGGATATCAAAATGAGCTGAACATTGAGAGTGTTAAACGATCTTTCATTTTATCTGCCAGGTGAGAATCTTTAAAAAGTTTTAAATCATGTGAGTTGATGACGTGATGCTCATTTTTTGTCCTATTCATAAAGCAAGAAGGTTATACAAGTTTGGTATGACAAAAGAGTGAATATATTATGATAGAATTTCTTTTTTTTTTGGTCAAGTGTTCCCAACAATGTGTGAATACTTACCCTTATTTATTTCATGTCCCATAACAAATCCATACAATTGAATGTGTATGTTTCTGATTTACAAACTCTCATGGTTTTATCTGCAAAGCTCTGCTGCATGTCGAGATGAGTGGCTACAGGCTATTTCTACTACAATCGATGATTATACAAAGAAAGAGACCACATTTACCACAGTTAGAAACCCTGAGATGGTAAACCGACTGATTGAAATTACCTGTACCTGAGTTTAAATCATAAACTTTATAATAATTCTTCATGTGTGCAATTTTGCTGTCAACTAAATCAATGAAATTTTCCAGACAACCCAAGACGTTGTAGACACTGGGGACCAGCTGGGAAACAAAGCCCCAATATGGATCCCAGACTCGAGAGCCACTATGTGTATGATCTGCACCTGTGAGTTCACCCTCACCTATAGGCGCCATCATTGCAGAGCCTGTGGGAAGGTGAGAAGATCTTGCTCCCTTTAGTTAACGAAGAACCAATTTACATCTGATATTAAATTCCATTCTTGGTAGTCCGATCATAAGCAGCAAAACCAGTGTGGCAATGCATGACCACTGTGTGATCCATAGGGCTGGGCAAAAAAAAAAAATCTATTTTTCTTTTTTTTCTTTTTAAATGTGGTCAATTCGATATTGATTCTCAAAAGCCAGGAATCGATCTTTATTTCCGCAAACATTTAAAGGGTTAGTTCACCCAAAAATGACATTTCTGTCATTAATTACTCACCCTCATGGCAACCTACACCCGTAAGACCTTAGTTTGTCTTCAGAACACAAATTAAGATATTTTTGATGAAATCTGAGGGTATCTGATCCAAACATAGGCAGCAACGACATTGCACCTTTAGAGGTCCAAGCCAGTGATTCTAGTTTAAAAGTTATAAATATGGATATTTTTCTAACAAAAAACGCATTCCTTCACTTCAGAAGGTCTTTATTAACCCCTAGAGCCATATGGATTACTTTTATAATGGATGGATGCGCTTTTTTGGCTTCAAAATATCTGTTACTATTCACTCCTATTATAAAGCTTGGAAGAGCTTTTTTTATTGTTATTTTTTTAACAAAATTCAGATTGTGTTTGACTGAAATAAGATGGCTTGAGGGTGATTAAATTATGGGATAATTTTCATTTTTGGGTGAACTAACCCTTTAAATATATTTGAAGAAATATTTAAAGATTGTAAGGAAAATATTACTTTTTACTTGTGTAAAGTTTTCTTTCAATCTTTCTTTTGCATTGTAATTGTTCACTGGTGTTTATGTGTGCATGCATTCTTTTCTCTTGGCATGTAGGTTGTTTGTCAGGCCTGTTCAGCCAACGAACATCCACTGAAATATCTGAAGAATCACCTTGCACGAGTTTGCAATCTCTGCTTCTCCATTTTGCAGCAGAACAGTTCAGGTTCATCATACATTGCAAACACACTTACACAGAAACTCTGTCTGCTTTAAGCCAATGTATTTGTATTGATTTGTATTGCATGTGTGACTCTTTACAAATATTAGGTGACCAAGCATCCAGTAATATGCCTCTTTCGCCTACTAGCAAGTCCCCTGGTTCCTTTCCATTCAGAAAGCAGAAGAAAATACCAGCAGCCCTAAAAGAGGTGATGATCCAAAGAACTGTGACTGTGTTTCATATGCCAATCAAAGCTGACTTAATCTGACCTAATATGATAAAGACAGTTTCCAGTTCGCAGTGTGTTGAGGTTTGTCTCACTCAAGCCATTCACAATTGTCTTGTGCCACCTTTAGCATCTTAAAGACATGTAATATGTGATGTGTGATATGTAAATCTATAATTTTGTGAAAATAATGCTAGTATGTGTTTTATCAACCATGCTTGAGCGATTGAAGTCAAACGTGATATCTGTTTACAAGCATTTTTGGCAGGTTAAAATATGCACTCTGACCAATGTATAATTAAATTTTTGTGGTTACTGAAGCATCTGAAAACCCTGTTGAAATGAAGGGTGTTTCTTCAAAGGTAGGCAGAAAAAAAATCTCAAAAAATTTGGATGAGAAATAGGCCCGGTTTCATAGACAGGGCTTAGATTAAGCCAGGATTAGGCCTTAGTTCAATTAGGACATTACAGTAGCTTTTATAAACGTGCCTCAGAACAAAAAGAAAAAAAAACATAACTGGTGTGCAACTTGAGACAAAACAATGACACTGACATTTTAAGCTCTTTGCTTTCAGTTAAAACAGCTCAAACATGCATTGTAGTCTGGGACTAGGCTGTAAAACCCCGGGATAAAGTAATGTAACATTGGTAATGATGTTTCTTGAGCACTAAATCAGCATAGTAGAATCATTTAATTCTGAACAAAAGTGTACGTGTCAGTAAATGTAATCTATTCATTAATTTTAGGTTTCAGCTAACACAGATGGGTCCTCGATGAGTGGCTACTTGGAGAGGACGAAGGCCACCAGGAAACAGTGGAAACGGTTCTGGTTTGTCATAATGAACAAAGTTCTGTACACTTACGCTGCTAGTGAGGTAAGAATATATAAATGCAGAAATTTAAATATAATGAAAAACTCAGCATAAATGAGTACATCCCCTCTGAAAATATATATATATATAAATGAGTACACACTTGATTACAGGGTTAGTTCACCCAAAAATGAAAATTCTGTCATTTATTACTCACCCTCATGTCGTTCCAAACCTGTAAGACCTTTGTTCATCTTCAGAACACAAATGATCTTTTTGATGAAATCTGAGAGCTTTCTGTCCCTCCATAGACGGCCTACACATTTGAAACTTTGACGCTTCAAAAAGTGCAAAAAGTGCTCATTGATTCTTGCGGAAGCTCAAACATGCTGCTTAAATTGTGAGAATGGACCTCACTGGTTCCTGCGGAAGCTGAAATGTGCTGCGCAACACACAAGAATGAACCTCATTGGTTCTTGCAGAAGCTCAAACGTGCTGCGTAACACACGAGAATGAACCTCATTGGTTCTTGAGGAAGCTCTAACGTGCTGCGTAACACATGAGAATGAACCTCATTGGTTCTTGCAGAAGCTCAAACGTGCTGCGTAACACACGAGAATGAACCTCATTGGTTCTTGTGGAAGCTGAAATGTGCTGCGTAACACACGAGAATGAACCTCATTGGTTCTTGCAGAAGCTCAAATGTGCTGCGTAACACACGAGAATGAACCTCATTGGTTCTTGCAGAAGCTCAAACGTGCTGCGTAACACA
>RJVU01037426.1:867691-884588 GCA_003731715.1 Anabarilius grahami | reverse complement strand
GAATGTTTGGTAGTTATTCAGTGCTTTTCCTTAATTTATCTATTAATGTTTTTGCGTGATATTGTAAAAATGCTTATGCTTATATATTTTTGCTTTATGACCACACTTCATCATATTTAATCATCCACTCTGTTACCAGTTCATTGCACTCGACATACGTATTTTATACACTATAAATATATTAAGTTCAAAATCTTTATTTATTTTGCATTTATACATTATTTTATTTGTTTTATCCAGGATGTAGCAGCTTTGGAAAGTCAACCCCTTCTCGGATTCTCTCTCCAAACAGAGAAACCAGAATCTTCATTGCATTTTAAACTTTATCACAAAAACACTCTCTACTACATTTTCAGAGCAAGTGACTGGCAGATCTGTGAAAGGTGAATGTACTGACAAAAAACATTTGAAATAGGTAGACATGCAATACTCAAAGCATTTAGTGTTTGTCATCTTTTTCAGGCATATAAAAAATAATCACATATACAATTTTTTCCTCTCATAGATGGATTGAAGCTATCCAGGAAGCCACGGTTCTCTAACCTAAACAACCGGTGATGTTTCAGACCAGATCTTCATACAAAAGAAACACAATACCATATTAAAGTTATATCATGACTAAGTTGTTTATATTTGTGGCTCACCATATTTGCATCTCCAATTGTTACAATGAAAAGTGTTGAGAGTGTTTTTAGTTATTAAATATCTGATAATGCTGAGAATACAGTGAAAATCATTTTATCAAGCAATCATATTTATGCTTTATGGCAAATTCATTGTAACCAGTTGCACTCAATAAATGTATTTTTTATATATTTTTTCTTTCATTTCAGTATTTTGTCATTTAATATGTTGTTTTAAAATATTTTTACACTTTAGAATATTTTATATTGTATTAGTCTAATATAATTGTACAATTATACATTTATTTTATCCAACTACTTATTATCACTCATCTGGCTCAGGTGAAAGTATTTACAGTATTACAAGCCTTACGTGTCACTCCAAGAGAATAACCTGAGGTAATACTGTGGTAATACCTCCAGCAGGACAGGTAGGGGGTTGAGACTGATCTGAACTGGGTCAGGGGTCAAACTGCCTACGTCACAAGCTCCTAAGATGGCGTTTTGATGACGACGGGAGAAGTAAGGACCCCTGCCCTTGTTTAAAAGGTATTTGAAAATAAAATATATTTGTTTTAGCTTATGTGTGATATAAATAAGTGCATTGCGTTGAACGGAGGAAGTAATATTGATTATTAAAACACAAACGGCATTAAATGCATTTCGCGATCCGCTTACCCACAGCAGCCTTTGCAAGGTATCATTTCCTGTTGTTTTTTTACTTTAAATGAGCTTTAAAATTGTTCAGTCTTTGTCTCTTTGAAAACATCGGTACTATTCAGGCGTGGCAGAGAGTATAACATTATTAATTTGACATATAAGCGCGTAAGCACGTCTGTAAAGGCTCAGTGTCCGCAGTTCCGCATTTATTAAGATACAGATACGTGTATTTTTACTTCGACCCACCGTGTGCTTTAACGAGCCCGGGCTTGTTATTCACCGACATGTTGTTTTCGACGAGTATATGTTGATGTTTTCTTTCATAACCTTTTGAAATGAAACCAAAACACATTTTAAAACGCGTGTGGTTTCGCAATTTTAATCAAAGACCAGCCCCAATTAATTAGCACATGCGCGTTTGGTCGTAATCTGTAACCAGTAGTGTTTAAATGTTGGACTCTTGTTTATGGATCAATACAACACTATACCTGACTCAAAAACGGGCGATGACTGTTAATATACTTTAATTATAGTCCATTATGCTCATGTCCCATTTAAAATTACCATAGTTTCTGCTAAAATGCTGTAGTTTGTGCAAATAGTGTAAGCTTTATACATTTATTATTGTTAACCCTTTGGCTAAAGTAACCAATGTTTTAATTTAGTAACAATAGCTTGAGTGACTATTCTGGAAAAAACTGGTTACCATTGGTGTTTTTGGTAAGAGACATTTTTCTTTTCTCTATCTTGGAGACATTTTTAGCTGTAACATACACTTTTCAGGCCAAAAGCATTGTAGTTGGTCACTACACTCTCAAACTACTCATTTGGAGTACATGTGAATATTTTGCAGTCAACTTTTGTTTAAAATCACTGACTTAACATCAATAATTTTCTATTGAACCATAATTTCTGATTCAGTTATGTCATGGCCAATGATTTATGGGAGTGGTTTGCATTGTGAAAGTATTAAGTAGGCATGAAATGGAAATTTACCTCATTTTCTAAATACATCTTAATTATTTTATTGTGAACAGTTTTCTTTTTTTGATCATTTGATTCACAATATGGAAGAAGTTATCTGTCGCTAGTTTCATTTAGGGTTGGTTCGATACCACAATTTTGGCACAATTTATGATACCAGAATCTAATACCTCAGTATCGATACTAAATACCACTATTAAATACTACCATAGGTGACTGAATTAGAAACAATTTTATTAAGAACACTGCATTAAACTCTGCAGTAACAAATGTATATAAACAGCATTTTACAGTGCTCCATACTCAAAACTGAAGTGATACATTTAAAATTGTATTTTTTTTTATTTTTGAACTATTAAATAATTCAAAAAGTGCAATCTTCCTATAAAAAGTAACACTATACCTCACAGAACAAGGGACAGATTCGTTAGTTTGCATTTACGTTCCAAGACTTCATACACAATCTATTTTGACTTACAGTATCAGGTTTTTTTTTCTCATCTGTTGCTATGGTTATCAATGTCAATCATCACAGTTCTGGATTCAATACACCATTTAAATAAGGTGGTCAATCCAAAAACTTTGAAATGTGCAGTTAGAAGCCTGACAAATGTATATAATATAAAAAAAGCGAGTAAAGAGCTCTCTCATTATAATCACTGAAGCTCATTAAAATTACTGACTTAGCGAAAACTCCCGTTATAATCCATAAATCTGACAGCACTGCACAATGAATCTCTTTACATTGTGTTATTTTTTTATACAATGAAAGGATTTGCAAACTTGCTTTGGCTGAACTCTGAGCTCGCTCTAAACAAACTCCAGCATTTTCAGCGGTGTTGAGTGGATTCAGAGCAGCTTAAACGCATCTCATTGGCCACTATGTTCACACGCTCAACAGATATGTCTGTGATTGGCTTCAATGCTGCAAAAACACATTGTAAATCAAAAAATTTGACGCTCTTCACAGAGCACTTACACAAATACACACAGGAGCATTAACATTATACTGTTATTCACGATATTCTTTTATTTTATATCATCAGCACAATATAGTGGTGCAGGTATGACATCACTTTCGTGCCACTTTTTGTGCCAATCGGCACTTCCTGAATCATCCTGGGAGCCTCAGACCTATTTCAGCCATTTAACCAAAATCCCATTTAAAAAAAAAACAAACAAACAAAAAAACATTTTTTCATGATGATGGAACCAGAAGTGCTAAACTAAATGCTAAGTCGTTTCCGTGTTTTGGCCTGCAAATTGATGTCATACCTGCACCACTCTATTATCGTGTAGAATGAGTTTTTATCTGTTTGATCCATGTCGTTCCTCGGTTGTCACATTTGCTGGTTTCGCATCGATTTGGGTAACATTGCCGCATAGCAGTGAACTGCGGAACAGCAGTGTATCAAGTACCGAAATGAAAGAAATCATGATGATTGTACCGTTTGAATTATAATGGTATTTTTCCAATACCGGTATACTGCGCAACCTTACTTCCATTACATTGCGAACCTTTACAGTTGCGAATACTTTTTTTTTTGCTTAAAATCCAAGATTGTTTCTAAGCCCTGATGTATCTCAAAGCTCAAAAAGTCTTGTTGTTGGCTTTTTTTTTATTTATTTTTTTACGTGAAAAATACACAAGACAGCACTGCTTTACGCAACAATTGTAATTCGTCAGATAAAGTGACATGTATGGGTAGTAATTCAGCACTCGCGGCTAATTCATTAGAATGAAATAAAATAATGTTAATTTAACTGATCAAACGTAACTGTAACAAAGAAGGTGGACATTAAACGTAACTTTAATTGGACCTTTAATCGTAAAAAAAACAAACAAAATGAAAGGAGCAGCAGCGGTCGACTACGGCATATAAGCATAATAAAAATGCCAACATTAAATGTCCCAGGCTCTTGGCCCCACTCTGCTTCATACCACAGTAACGTTAATAAAACTTTAATACGTTAGCTCATCCATGAACGTGATATGTGCCTGAATCCTGTCGGATTGCTTTCCATCGACTGGCTGTGGAGGTGAAGACATGTCCCATGATTCCACTCTCATTCACAGCGTCATCAAGCTACACCTTTGTTTTGAATAAGCGACCCCTAGCTTCGAAAATTACATATTGTGCCTTTATTGACTGACTTTATTTATAACTGCATAATATGAAGTGAAGTTGCATTCTTAAAATAAGAAATCTAAGCATTTTATCATCTGCTTGTTGTTCCCTAGTGTTTAGCCATCTTCAGTCTAGCTCGCTAATAATTATTGTCATCATAAAAAAAAATTTATTACAGATAACAGGCAATAGCAACATTAGCAAATTGTTTTGTGTCGAGACACGACAACTTAGCGGAGCTTTTCGAGCTTCAGACACACAATAAAGTCCTACCCTCACCTGTGCCACATGTCGTAATTGGCTGGGGCTACACCCACTGGCCAAAGGTTGTAGTCCAGAAATGTCCCGAGCACAGGAATTCAAGAAGAAAATAAGAAATTGCAGGCAGAGGACAATGTCTCTGTTGACACAAACACCACCACACACTTCTAGTGGATCATAAGTAATGATTGAGAGAATTATTTTTGTATGAGTCTATACTGGGGCAGTCGTGGCCTAATGGTCAGAGAATCAGACTGGTAACCAGAAGGTTGTGGGTTCGATTCTTAATATTGGCAGGAAATGACTAAGGTACCCTTGAACAAGGCTCCTAACCCCCAATCGCTCCCGTCGCTACTCCTAATGTGTGTGCACTAACTGGATGGGTTAAATGCAGAGGACAAATTCCGAGCATGGGTTACCATACTTGGCCTTCACATGTCACTTAAGTTTTTCCTGAAATCCTGCATAGTGCACCTTTAAGATGTTATTGATTATCAATGAGGGTTTGCGTCACACCAAAATAACATCTAGTCATTCTTTCTTACAGTGACACCAATGCAAAACATCAAGGGTAGGCGATGGAGCTCCCCAACTACGCCAATCAACTGCTTCTCCAGCTCAATCAACAACGCTCCAAGGGCTTCCTGTGTGATGTCATCATCATGGTTGAGAATACGCTCTTCCGAGCCCACAAAAGTGTCCTCGCTGCCACCAGCCACTACTTCAAATCCCTTGTCCTTCATGATAACCTCATCCACCTCGACCCTGATATGGTGGATCCAGCTGTTTTCCAGCAAATTCTGGATTTCATTTACACCGGTAAATTGTCAGATGAGACTTTTGAGGGACTGGATTTGAGCTCTCTGCTCACCACAGCTAACTTTCTCCAGCTCAATGACCTCGCAAACCTGTGTTCCAGTAAGATGAACCAAAATGGATCCCTCAATAGTGTAGCTTGTGGGAGCTCCAAAACTTCATTTCGCCAGTACGAAGACCACTCATCAGACACTGAAACATACACATGTATGACTCCTCCCAAAAAAAGGCATAATGCTGAAAGTAAATGTATTGCAAGGAAAAAGCAGGAATTGGGGTTGGATTTGTCTAAGAAAAAATTTCATTCTGAGACAACAGTCAATGATGAGTTTTTTCTTTCTAGAAACATCTCCAACAATATGCAGCTAGGAATAAATGGGAAGTGTGTTCCAAAGAAAGAGAAGTGGATAATTCCTTTGGATGGAGCTCAGGAAAGAAAAAGGGAGGGATCCCGAAGAAAATCCAAGGTCAATGGTTACATTCCTCTTAGCAGGGTTGGAAGTCAACTAAGCCAGAATCAGACTTTCACTTTACAGTTGTCTGTAAAGAAAGAGAAAGGAATTGGAGGGAAAAAAGACGAAACTGACGGCCAAAAACCAAACAATGGCAGCACCAATTTTGTATACCAAAAGGAGACCTTTCTCAAAGATGCTGAAGGGGACAACCCTTACGTTTGTATACCATGTGAAAAGGGTTTTCCCTCCTCTGAGAGTCTCAAGTCCCATGTGGAAAGTCATTTGGATGAAGACCTGGATGTGAAGGTTGAGGATGAGGAGGAAGAGGAACGTGATGGAGACCCTGGAGTCACCAGAGTCTCACATAAAGCTGCTGAAAGCCTGGAGCAAAGTCCGCTAAAGTCCCTCAAAGATGTTGACACCTTGCGTCCATTCCCTTGCAACATTTGCGGCAAGATGTTCACACAGCGTGGCACGATGACCCGCCACATGCGTAGCCACCTCGGCCTAAAGCCATTTGCGTGTGAGGAGTGTGGTATGCGCTTCACCAGGCAGTACCGTCTCACTGAGCACATGCGTGTCCATTCAGGGGAGAAACCGTATGAGTGCCAGGTCTGTGGTGGGAAATTTACACAACAAAGAAACCTCATTAGTCACATGCGGATGCATACCTCAGCATCTTAGAACAGGTCAAAGAGCCCTAAACTTGGATAATGCAGATACCAACAGTTCTCCAAAGTGCTTTGGTTTAGGTTCTTTTAACTAGGGTTCAGTTTTCCCACAAGTTCTCCAGAACACTACAAAGTTTCATCTAGATCTTCTTTACAGAGGTTACTTTTTAGCTACTTTTAGCTTCTTCCAAATATCGTCTAGATTTCTAAAAAGAGTCCTCTAGCTCAAAAAGGAAATCTCTGTAGTCTAATCTAGGGTACAATTTTGGCCACAAAAATTGGATTTTGGATTTTCTCTGCAGAGTTTACTTTATCTAATTTAGGGTTCATTTTCAGCCATAACTTCTTAAATTCTACAAAGATTCTTCTAGCTCAAAAATGATACCTCTAAAGATCTAGAGTTGGGCTATGTTCACACTGTCTGTCCAAATCCTATTATTCGTGTATCCGAGTTGAATCCAAATTAGTGACTGTCCACACTGTGCATCGCAACTGTTTGGATCTGATTTGCGTGTACTGTGGCTCTTTCATTTACCGGAATATCTGCATTGGTTTCTATAGCCCTATTCGGACAGGGATTAGTTTTACATGGGGAGGTTTTACATTACGGGCAATGTCAGTAAAGATTACGGCGACTTTTACCTTCTGTAAAAAGGTCCGGAAAAATTACCTCAGGTAATACTAATCCCGTTCGAATAGACCCGCTGTAAATATATACTGTAAAATTCCGTCATTTCCTGTTTAAAAGTAGTATGGAAGCGCTTGAAGAAACATTCATTTGTGTTATAGGTGGTGGGACAAGTCTTTGGCAAACCTCAAGTATTTTCTACATACCATTCAGAGCAAAAAGATCAAAGCATTTGTCAGAGGCACAAAACTAATTTTATCTTTAGCTAAGTGCCTATTACCATCATAATCCAATCAGAATTTAATTAATAAATCGGACCTAACTGTTATATATAGTTTATATATTTAGATTGTGTTTGCGCACATGGTATCAGGAAGCAACGTATACCCACATGACAACAGGGAGGTGACTGCAGTGGGTAAATCACGTTACCGCTCCCACTTCTGCTAGTTTTACTGAGATGTCTTGTCCCGTGCGACTTGGCCAATTAATATTACAGGCGTCCTGAGGTAAAATTACTTTACTCCACCTCCCCATGTAAAACTAATCCCGTCCGAATAGGGCTTATGACAGAGACGTTGCGTTAGTAGGCATACGCCAAAACAACAGTAATGTGGAGCAGTTTGCAATATAGATGTCTTATTTACAGCTTGACAATTTGTAGCCGGTGTGCAGGACTACTGCATCTTGTGAGGAAGCGGCAGATACGTAGGAGGCTGGTATGAGCAGCTTTATTCCATGCTGTCGTCTCCACCGGTCTCAAAACATGTATATTGTCATTTTCTGCTCGTCCGGCACTTTGTAACAACACAACTTTGTTTCTGCAGTGACTTTCAGCATGTTTCTTATAACAACATGTTTACAAATATGATTCTAATCGGATATCCATAAAAATCAGATTTGGACTGACACAAGAACAAGGCTTATGAGTAGCCAACTTGGAGGGCTGCCTTTCTGCAGACTTGGGTTTCAACCCTGCTCCAATCAACTGATTATCTGGATCAGGTGCATTTAATTAGGGTTGATTAGCCCTGCAGTAGCAGGGTTCCTCAAATCTGGCCCTGGAGGGCCGCTGCCCTGCAGAGTTTAGCTCAAACTCACCTACTTGTAATTGAAGACTTTGAAGGCTTGTTCATGTGTCCTTGATTAGGGATTGAGCTAAACTGGGCAGAGCCGGATTTGATGAACCCCAATCTAGAGTAGGGGAGCAAAACTCTGTTCCTGCAGAGTTTAGCTTAAACTCTAATTAAATGCACCTGATCAAGCTAATCAAGTCATTCAGCATTATTTTGTATGCGTGTTTGAGCAGGGTTGGGACTAAACCATGGGTGTCCGAACTCAGTCCTGGAGGGCCACTGTCCTGCAGAGTTTAGCTCCAACTTCCCTCAACTCACCTGCTTGGAAGTTTCTAGTATGGTTNNTTGGAGCTAAACTCTGCAGGACAGTGGCCCTCCAGGAGCTGAGTTTGGCACTCCTGATATAGAGGGTTCTTTGTAGAATTCTCCAAATTTGTGGCCAAAATGGAACCCCAGATTATCTCAATAGGAAACCTCTGTACCCTATTCAAGGGTTCAGGTTTGGCCACAAATCCTCTAGAACTCTATATGAAGATTGATTTAGTTTGCCTTTTGAGCTAATCTAGTATTCAGTTCGGATCACAAGTCCTTTTGGATTCTAAAAAAGAATCCTCTTACTCTTCTCTACACTCATTTCCTTTTTGAGCAAATCTAGGGTTCATTTTCGCCCACAAATTCTACAAAGATTCTTCTAGCTGCAAATGAAACTTCTGTAGTGGAGATCTAGAGCATTATTTTTAGAATTCTTTTTCTACTCTCAAAAAGAAAACCATTGTTGTCGAAACTAGGGTTCAGTAAGGTTTCTCTACAGTTGACTTTTTTTTTTATAGTTAATCTAGAGTTCGGTTTTGCCTGCAAATCCTCTAGAATGCTACAAAGAATTATCTTGATCTTCGTAGAAGTATGGCGATGCCATTTCCTGATAAGTATAAAATTGCCAACTTCAGCCAATACCTGCTGTTATACTTCTTTCTATAAACCTTCTTATTCTTCTTGTGCATGAGTTATTGTTATTGTTAGTGTGTAGCTAAACAAATATCAAGTTTATCCACTTAGTGATTGTAGTTTGATCTATTAAAACGAAAATGACCTCAAATAGCTAGTAATTCTCTCAGAACTGAAACAACCGAATGTTCCTGGTGATGCCAGGTATTTTACAGCAGTGACTTGCGATACCTCTCGAATGTAATTTAGGAATCATGATATAGTTTAGGCTTCAGAAACGGACCGCTATAAAAAGCTTTCTGGTTGTTTACTTGAATACACAATCTTGCTACCTCAGATTTAACCAAACCCTCTGATTAGCCTGTATGAGATTAAGACTACATGTTGGACAAGATAAACTACATGCTGTCTTCCATAATACATTCACTCTGTCTAGTTTAATGAATGAGCTTAATCTGATCCAGAACAGAGGAAAACACACTGCCTGTTTTAATGTACACTTTTCAGGGGGTCAGGTAATACTTCACTGTAGGGTTGCGATCTGAGCTGGTGAAGTCATATTGCTTGAGCAATTAGGGTGTTTTGATGTACAGTTCCAAAGAAATATTGAATGTTGAAATGCTGAAGAAATACTGTAAAACTATATAACCAAATCTATATTCTTGCTAAATATTTAAGTCTAATTTATGCTTTTTTCAATTCAGGTTTATATTATAATCATTTTTCTTTTCTTTTCTTTTCTTTTCTTTTCTTTTTTTTCCAGGGGTTTTCCTTCGGGTTTTTAATTATTATTTCCCAATGCTTCAACCAATGGCTTAATTTATGCAGCATGTTGTCCATATTTTCTTGTGGCATGTGCATTGTTCTTACGAATTTAAAAATGTTAGGTTTAGCAGATTGCATTCACGCATTTAGTGTTGAAATGAGACCAAAAGCTTAAAGTCAAAACCTACTGTAAATATCTTTGGGTATCTTAATGTAAATGACGTTTTATTGGTATCAGTTGATATATTACTGAAACTTTTACTTGTTCAGATATGAAATGATTTTCTTACTGTGTTTTAATATCTCTAAACCATGTTTATTTTAAACTACCTCTGGTTGGGTATTTTGTACATTGTACCACAGGTTTTCATCATGCTGGAGGGCTTTTTAAACGATACCTAATTTTGAGTTTGTTTTGTAGCTGGTTGCCTGTTCTGGTAATATCAAAAATGGTACTTTAAATAATAGATCAACTAGTCAGATTATTATTTCATTTGCTGAATTGCCATTACAGGCACTCTTTGTCCAGTTTGTGCTTGCTTTTTTCCCTTTCTTTTTGCTTTATATTGAGATGATTATTTGACATTGTCTGTAAGTCAATACAATTCTAGAATATTCAGGAACTTTTTATTACATAATGGGACTTGAAACGGAACTTCAAAACTGTGACAACACTTTCATTTGCATCCTCTGCAAACCTCAGGGAACATTTTAGGGACACATCCCAATGAACTTTTTGAACCATAAAGCGCCATTAATCAATGTTTTTGCAGCTATTTTTTCTTTCTTTTTTTTTTTTAGACATGTTTCAAAATTCTTTACAACTGACACAATGCGCCTTCAGAAGCTTTGGCAGCTCTTTCCATTAGCAGTACAGGTTTGTGTGTGTACATGTATAGTTTTGGTGTGGTTTTGAAATGTCAAGTACTTTGTTCAGAAATAATGATACTAAAGTATTTGCAACCTGTTTATGAAACCCAAAGCACATTTTCACTCTTTGAAGAATTTAAGGTCCTGTTGTGAGTAACATTGTTCTCAGTTATGACATGAAATAAAATTAAATGCTGATCAAATAACTGCACCTTCCCTTTTTCTTTTTTCTTTTTTCTTTTTGTTGATGTGGGTTTGTAAAATAAAGATTCTGAAATATAATATATGTATAATCTGACATTGTATGCAAATATTATGGCATCTTAAACTTTGCCACCAATAATTGACTATCAACTATTCTACTTCAGCTATTTTGGGGAATAATTAATGGCTGTTTTGAATAACATATTAATAAATAAATAAACATTTTCTAAACCAAAAAAGTAAAATATCAAATAAAATATAAAATATAATTTTTGAAAATAAAAATTCATAAGCTCAGGGTATGTTTACATGACAACGATGTACTAAAAACAAAAAAGTTTTTCCTTTGCTTTTTTACATGTACATCAACAACATTGTCAAAATGATCCCCCCTTATGAAAACAACTAAAAACGTTGTATTCTGCTGTCAGGCCAGTAGTTGGCGATGTCACTTTGTATAGAAAAACTGCACCTATAGACTGAACACGTAACACGCAATACGCATGTAATAGGCCCCCAAATGTATTAATATATCTCAGATTGTGTTCATCAGAAAGAAGAAAGTTATATACACCTAGGATGGCTTGAGGGTGAGTAAAGCTTGGGCTAATTTTTAATTTGAAAGTGAACTAATCCTTTAAAAAGTTTTCCGTGTTTAGTTGAAAATGGTGTGTAAACAGCCCCTAAAAAAAAACAAAAATTTTTAAAAGAGATTTTACTGATAACTTGCATGTTGAATGAAAAAATAGTCGAGCGCACTAAAAAGTTGGAATAGAAATTAGGCAGTATACAGTATGTACTGCACAAAATGCAGTACACTACATTTCAAACAGAGCCAATAGCTCTAAGTAACAGTGTTTACATATCTTGTCCAGTGGGTGGCAGCAAGACTCCACACAACTGCTGGAAGTTAGCACCATTATTCATCAAGCTTTGAGAGGAAATTGTGAGCTTTTGGAGTGGGAAATTTGGGAAATTGGGAATACTATAGTTTGAGAGCTTCTTTGTTGTACTGACAGCCTCACTGCAGCCTTCATCCGCTAGTAGAGACCTACCTGTTAGAGATCTGCATCCCCACACAAGCAAGTTGAGTCCTCTTGTCCTAAACCTTCACTGAACTTAAGATAAGGCCCAGTGTTTTCACATGTAAATAGCTGCGGCGTATTGTTAGCACAGAGTGCCTCAGAGGGGTTCTGTCAAGCTTTCTTACGGCTTCAGGGTCTTATCTGATGGTGTGCAGGCCCTGCAGTGTAGGACAAGCAGACAGGGTTCAGAGAATGTGGCAGGCACAGGTCGCTCAGAGAATAGAACAGCTGGCAGCATCCCACGTGCGGCTTCCAAAAAGAGAGAGCAGACACTCTGAGCAGGGTGGGAACTTGCATACTAAGAAATCTACAAACATAGAAATCCCCTTTGTGGCATTATCAGAGAGCGGACAGCTTGTGCTATGCACACACAGACAAGTACACAGTGAAAGAAACATTCAGACCAGTTGAATAAGAAGTCTTTGCTCACTTTGTTCTTATCTCACTTTCGCATAGTCTGCGCATAGTTAAAGTTTCAGTGACCCACATTGTTTTGGTTTCTGATTTTAACCTTTCAAACTTAAATTTAAAAGGTTAAAGATGCTTATTCACTTTATTTTTATTTATTTATTTATTTTTTGACATTTTATGTCAGACATCATTTTCACAAAGGAGCCCGATACCTTGTTTTTATTCACTGGTTCTTTACATGTTAAAGTTACATATGCTACTTATATGCCTTAAAGACCCCAAAAACAAAAAACACTGATTTGTCATATTTATCATTCATATATATATATTGTGTGTGTGTGAGTTTATGTAAAATATGAAGAGTTCAGATGCAAAAGCCTCTAAGTGCCATCTGAAATGTTCTTCTAAAATGAGCATTTTTATCAAGCTTGTATGTTTAGGTTCAGTAATTTCACTTTAATGTCAATTAATAGGTCATTTTCATTGCCATTAAAGTGAATTAACTGAACATAAACATACAAGCTTGATAAAAATGCTCATTTTAGAAGAAAATTTCAGACGGCACTTAGAGGCTTTTGCATCTGAACTCTTCATATGTAAACTGAAACAAAAGAATCCACACAGATAAAAAAATAAAACCCATTAAGAGATGCATGAAATGATTTGAAAAGAAAAACTGACTTTATTATTGAACATGGGTGCAAAGAATAAAGAAAGCTTTATTTTTAAGAAGACACATTTTTTTAAAGAAGCTTTATTCTTAAGAGACTCATTTTCCTATTATAAATGTACAAGGACTTTTTTGTATCAACAAAACAAAAAAATATAGCTGCGAGCAGCAATTATCGAGGTTCAAATGCTTTAAGGCCTTTACGCACAAGTGTAAAAAGGTATTATGTTTTAATTAGCAAGCCTGTAACCATCTTGATCATAGATGGAGAAGAACATTTACAGCAAATACAGGCAATTTACCATAGAAAATATAGTTTTTAAAGTTTGTTAACATTAATCGAATGGTTGAGCTAGTTCGCCAAAGTTGTTTTTTTAAATAATCTCTAATATTTAACGAACGATTTGATGGACAGAGGTGGTCCTAAAGGCAAAGTTGCTCAGAATGAGGAGTTCTACCATGTGGTCCAAATGTCGTGGGCATGTGTGAAAAATCGTGTGATACACGATACTTCACGCATGCGAAAAAACGCAAAGGTGCCCCCCATGGCCAATTTCTTTCAAATTTCTCACAGGCCTCTAGGGTCGTTTGTTAACTGCTCAAAATTCATTGGCCGATGGCTGCCATGTTTTTTGAGATACGTCAGTGTCCTCACATACGATCATGGCCCTTTGGACGAAGACACTGCATGCCAGTTTTCAAGACAATCGGACAAACGGTGAAGTAGTTATAGC
The DNA here is from genome assembly GCA_003731715.1 of Anabarilius grahami. NCBI lineage: Eukaryota > Metazoa > Chordata > Actinopteri > Cypriniformes > Xenocyprididae > Anabarilius > Anabarilius grahami. Next base: position 870,601 of record RJVU01037426.1, on the reverse strand, counting down.
TGTTTTCATGTTTTTTTCATGTTATAGCACCACCAAGTGGCTAGTTGCCACGTCCTTTATCACACAACCACAGAATGAGCTCTTACATATGTGTGCTGAGTTTGGTGAAAATATCTCATTCTGTTCAAGAGTTATAGCCATTTTGGTAAAAACGTTTTGGCGGCTCTTAGGGACTGTGAATCGAAATTTCAAATTTTTGTAATAATTATTGACAATGAGACTCCAGAGAATCTCACTACTGGTTTGGTTCCGATAGGGCCAAAAACCTAGGGCTAGCACGCAAAAGTAGTTTTTTCAAAAAATCCCAAATACCCGAAAATGCGAAAGATGATAAATGCCATTCAGAGACATGCAGTTGTCCGTCCTGAGCCAAGGATTCCAACAACATACACCAAGCCGACGCCAACGAACTAGAGGTGATGAAAGCAGACTGCGGGGTTGGCTCACGTCGGCAGCGTCTGGGTCCAAAGTTGCCCTGACACACCAAACCGACGCTCGACAGCCGACGGCCAAGTAGCACATCCGTACTGCGCCTGCGTAAAAAGAAATAGCTTTCCATACCAGCAGGTGGCAGTAGCTGAACAGCCAATCAGGGGTGCGTTTCCCGAAAGCATCGTTAGCCAACTATGGTCGTAAGTCTCATTGAACTCTATTGGTAACGACGGAACTCGCGACCATAGTTCGCTTTGGGAAACGCACCCCTGAATGATGAGATGGCCCGACTGACTGACGAGCTCCGAGCTCCGAGCTCCGAGCTCCGAGCTCTGATGTCAAATCGGCTGAAAAAAAACAGACGAGGACCAACTTCAGCTGACGGTGTGGAACACACTGAGAAAACTTAGTCGGCCGATGAACAAAAACTGCCCGACGGCCGACCGTCAGCTTGCTGTGTTCCGGACTTAAAGGAACACTCAACTGTTTAACTCTCCTAGAGTTAGATGACTCTTCTGTAGTTACATCGTGTACTAAGACTGACGGAAAATGAAAAGTTGCGATTTTCTAGGCCGATATGGCTAGGAACTGTAACTCTCATTCTAGTGTAATAATCAAGGAACTTTGCTGCCGTACCATGGATGCAGCAGGCGCAATGATATTACGCAGCGTCTCTCACAAATGTCTCCATGGTTGCAAGGCATGCTCCCCATGGAAGCAGTGGGTCACAGGCGCTGCATAGTATATTGCACCTGCTGCACCCATGGTATGGCAGCAAAGTTCCTTGATTATTACGCCGGAATGAGATTATAGTTCCTAGCCACATCGGCCTAGAAAATCGCAACTTTTCATTTTCCGTCGGTCTTAGTACACGATGTAACTACAGAAGATTCAAGTTTTAAATAGGAAAAATATTGAAACTCTTTGGTCATTTTTGAGTGAGATGCTAACGGTCTAATCAGATTCAATGAACTATGCTAAGCTATGCTAAAAGTGGTACCGCCAGACCCGGAGATCAGCTGAATGGATTTGAAAACGGTAAAACTCAACTGTTTAACTCTAGGGGAGTTGGAAAATTAGCCTATTTTTTAAAAAAAGTGGAGTGTTCCTTTAAGACAGCCTTCGCCTAACAATATAGGAGTTATAAGCCTTTTCGTACTTTTCACCATTATAGCGCCCCCATCAGGCCGATTGGGGCGAGCATTGGTGACGTTGTTGGTTGTGTGAGTAATACCAGCCCTCAAAGTCTCTACGATTTAAGGTTTGGTCTGCCCGATCACTTTTAGGATAGAATGCTGATCCTTGGAAAATCAAACAATTACAATAGAGTTTCAACGCTACGTGCTTGAACCCCAAATGAACAAAACTGAAATACAATTACCTTATATTTATTATTTTTTTTCTTTAGGTTAAATCAAACAATGTTTGAGTAGACTAAAATGGGCCAGAAATGAGCAAAATAAATGACACTTCTAACGCTGTGAAAAAGTGAATGTGTTGTCGTTAGAGAAACAAAGCAGGCAGCGTCTCAGTGTCCTGCAGTCGGTATGCATTGACAACCAATGTCAATTTACAACAGACGCATCAAAGAACTATCGAATGTCACTTTTGTCCAGTGCATTCCAGGTTGCAAGGTGGAAACTGGCTGAAAAAGACAAAAATTTGCTGTAATTGGCGCTCACACAATAGAGGATAGTGTAAGGGTCAATGGGGCTTATTGTAAAGTACACAACAAAAGCACATTACAGGAGCTGACATAATGCAGAGTGGCTGCTGGCAGTAAAATCAGAACGTGTGTGGTTTCAAATGATCAGTGTTACACTTTATCAAGGCCCTGTTCTTGTGTCCTCATGATATATGAGTTTCAGTATCAGTAATAAATGCAATGTGCTGTGTGCGCACTAGCCGAATACTCTTGTGTAGAACGTGTTCTCGAGCTCACGCAGACGCATTTATCAAAAACACCGCTTTATCAGCATACTGCTTTCGGTTCTCTTATAGATATTCCTACGGCCGAAGTGTAGCTAGGTCAGAAACACACAAGCACAAAAGAATATGGAGAATAAAAGGCAGAAAGTGTAGCGCTGATGCGGTTTTGAGTTGTGCTTTTGTTCCCGGCTCTAGCCCGGGACACCCTCCCCTCAGCGGGACAACGGCGCGGAATGAAGGCCTATTCAGCGGAGGGAGTGGTGCTCCGCGAACACCCCCCGCATCTTCATACCCTCGGCCCGTCCTGGTCACCAGCAACTCTCTCTGTTTGAGCCTGTCAAAGGGGCCGGAGGGATCCACCCCTGAACTCAGCCATCTCTCCACGCGCTGTGTCTACACTGCAAGTGACTGACGTGACGTGACACAACTAGAACGCTCCCATTATAAGCAACAAAGCTGTGTACAAAAAAATACGTTTTGAAAAGGACTGCTTTAGCATCTGCGGCAAAATGAACAAATATTTAACAAATAAGTTTTGTAATAGTACAC
>RJVU01037426.1:819337-866361 GCA_003731715.1 Anabarilius grahami | reverse complement strand
TGGATCGGACTTGTTTGTTCAGCACATCCCACAGATGCTCGATTGGATTGAGATCTGGGGAATTTGGAGGCCAAGTCAACACCTCAAACTCGTTGTTGTGCTCCTCAAACCATTTCTGAACCATTTTTGCTTTGTGGCAGGACACATTATCCTGCTGAAAGAGGCCACAGCCTCCAGGGAATACCATTTCCATAAAAGGGTTTACATGGTCTGCAATGCTTAGGTAGGTGGTACGTGTCAAAGTAACATCCACATGGATGGCAGGACCCAAGGTTTCCCAGCAGAACATTGCCCAAAGCATCACACTGCCTCCGCTAGCTTGCCTTCTTCCCATAGTGCATCCTGGTGCCATGTGTTGCCCAGGTAAGCGACGCACACACACCCGGCCATTCACGTGATGTAAAAGAAAATGTGATTTATCAGACCAGGCCACCTTCTTTCATTGATCCGTGGTCCAGTTCTGATGCTCACGTCCCCACTGTTGGGGCTTTCGGCGGTGGACAAGGGTCAGCATGGGCACCCTGACTGGTCTGCAGCTATGCAGCCACATACGCAACAAACTGCGATGCACTGTGTATTCCGACACCTTTCTATCAGATCCAGCATTAACTTCTTGGGCAATTTGAGCTTCAGTAGCTCGTCTGTTGGATTTTATTTCTTTTTTTGTCTAAATGTTAAAAAACTCAGGCTTTACAGGGTTAATTCTTCATAAAAAATGTGTTATTTGATTCAGATTGTAAAGTTGTCTAAATAGTGATGGGACTACTTTTCTTTGCGGATGCACTTCTGGTTATGCATTACTAATGTAATTAGTCAGTTTAAATCTAGACTAAAAACACATCTTTTTAACACGACACATTGTCAATTTCTACTCAAATCCGGCGAGAGCATCAAAGTGACAGGAAGTCATTCATTTTCAATGTGAGACGGCGGCGAGCTCCGGCGAGAGTGGCGCGTCTTGGATAATGAGAGCGTCGAGGAGAGTTGATGGTCAACTTTATGGTAATGAGCTATGACGCGGTTCGGCGACAACCAATTGGAATGTAGAGGTTCTCGCTTGAGAGGATTCCAATTAGTTGCCACAACTTAGTTGTTTGAACGCACAGTACAGCGTTGTTGGCAGGGCAGCCAGGGCGAATTTTGACACTCTCATCGGCGTCGGTGTGAACACACAGTTAGGCTGCATAAAGGTCAACCAGGGCTGCGTTTTCCAAAAGCATCGTTGGTGGCAATAGAGCTACAATCAACTTAGGCTTACGATGCTTTTGGGAAACGCTGCCCAGAACCGGAACACTTCCTATAACACCCAATGTAGACTACTTATTACATGTAGAAGAATGGCATCTACGCTAATATTAGTCTGTCTGTCTCATCCTTATCCCGAGGTTACCATAGTCAGCCGGATCCAGTCCATATCCACATCAGATGGTGGACCTGCACCAAAACCCAGCCCTGAATGTCAGCAGAGACCGTGTCTACTAGACAGTCCCCTGTGAAGGCCTCGTCGACATGACAGTCATCAGCACAGATCCTCAAGAGACCACAAGATTCAGACATGTCCTCTGCACAGATCCTATGGCCAGCTTCGGCTCGATACCGGCGTGATGAACCCAATCTTCAATCAAAAAGAACTGAATGAATATTTGAATGCTACCGACTGAGCCGGGTTTCTCCCAAGGTTTTTTTCTCCATTTCTGTGATGGGTTGGGGACACTTCATATTCAACAGTATCATTGATCTGACTGTACTGATGCTGTTGTATGAGAACTAAATCTGGATGATGACATTAGATTAAATTAACTAATTTAATAATGGATGGTCTTTACAACAGAACTGAATCAACACTGAACTGACTTCAGCAGAACAACAGCTGAAATGCATCATTTTCCTTTTATTACTGTAAAGCTGCTTTGAAACAATCTCTATATAAATAAAGGTAACTTGGCTTGACTCATTTCCATGGTTGTATTTTCTCTGTGTAAACAGCTTCTTTCTCGTACATTTGCATATATCATGTCAAAGTTACTATGTGTGCTCATATAAAGTGTTGGGCAGAATCAGGCTAACAGAAGAGGCTGTGTTATGACCTCCTCTTATTCTGGTTATTAATGACCCTCTCCATCACCACTAGAACCCTAAGCCATCTGGAGGTCTCTTCCCTCCTGTGTGTGTTTTTCTGTCTGTCTGTTTGTGTTTGTGTGTAGTTATCCTTTTTTATCATTTCTGACTGGTTAATTTCAAATCTATTGCTGAATCATGGCACTTTTTAGACTTTGTTCTTTTCTTAAACTTTGTTCGCTTTCCCCCCAAAAGTAGATATATATACTCATCCTTGTTCAATAAATCAACTATTCTGTCCTCTTTTTCCCACAGGTATGGGGATGAATACAAGATGAAAAAAGAGGAGATAAAGGGGAAGCAGGATGGATATTTTTAGCCTAGACCTTGTTTCTGATTTGTGACCACCAAAAGCAGACTCGTGTAGCATAGCAGACATGAATAACCATTATAAAAAATAATATAACGTGGAATTTTATTGGATCTGTGGTTCTGTATAGTGAATAGTATTGTGGCATTATGCTCAAGAGGAGGATCAGTTCCTGCATGCGACAGACCCCTATCCCATCTCCCAAATTTGTTTGTCTTTTGACTTGAGTATATTGTAGAAGGGTCATTCAGTTTGGTGGTTTTTGGTTTGTTGTGTCCACCCTGTTACATGACATTTTTACAAAGCAATGTGTAACAGGGTGGACCTTAACAGGGTGGACGATTTAAGCTAATGAAGCCCATTACTAGCTAGGGAAGAACAACATGCCAACAGAAGATTAACATTTAAGAAGAATTTTAATAGATATATGTGGCAAGCAGGACGAGGCAGAGGACGAGGTCTTAAAAAAAAAAAAAATAAAAAAATCAAACATTTTTATGTCCAATATAAATTGACACAACAGGAACGACATGTTATGTTTTACGTTGTTAGATACGTCTTTTAAAAATTAGGAAAAGATAATGTATATTACCAACTTTTTATAACTGATGTTACTCATGCGAGCACCAATGTAACAGGGTGGACTTGAGTTTGAGAGACAAACTTATTTAAGGGGGTATAGGGGTATAACGGTACATGTATTCGTGAATGCAGTCAGATGACGAATACATTCAGTCACAGGCAAATCCAGAAGGCGGCGTGTGCGGTAATGCAATGCTGTTTGCTAACCACCACAACAGGAAAAAGCGCAGAAGAACAACAGAAAATCTATGCATAGATATGTTTACGTGTAATTTCTCAACCAGTGTTTCAACCGCGGAAAGACACCAATAAAACAGCTTGAGAATAATATCTCACGTAGCATCACATTTACCTCAGGCAAGTCATTTAGTGTCCACAGCATGTTAGTTCACTACAGACATGAACTCTAAAGGGGAGAATTTAATTAAATATATGCACTATATTAGCTTATATATTCATTATATTTACTTTACCTGTTAGTAATGTCTTAATTATTTAATATATGCTTAAATAAATTTGTCATGAAAACAAGTAATGATAGTAACTGTGTAAATGATTATTTTTCAAAAACCCGTAATGAACCGGGACTTCAATACTGTGGTACGTGATTATTATTTACGTAATTATGTTTTAAATTATTTATATAGGTTCTAATCAGTCATTATGAATTTGTGTTAATTGGGGTACATCTATAAAGAAAACCATGCTGCATGACAGCTGATTAACATTTGATGTATATATACTTTTATGTATTGTATATTCAGTGTTGTTTCATGGCGACAAACTGTAGGAATCCACTAAACTGTAGGAATGACCCAGAAGGCAATAGGGCAATTAAAAATACTGTTAAGTATCTCCATTTTCAGTTCCAGTTTCCATGTTTTAAAAGGGAAACAAAAGGTTAGCGAATATATGAGTCACATCCAGACATGCTTTCTCTTTACAAGTTACTTGATCAGCCAACATCTTTTGTGAGATCTAAAGTTCAAAAAACCTTTGTTTCTTTGCCCTTATACTTTGTCACTCCGAATTTGGTCGTCTTCCTGTAACTGTACTTCAAGTAAAGGTTACTATAGTGATCTCCGCAGCTATTTCCTACAGACAAAAGCAGAACAATGCACCACTTAAGAGAGATGTCTTGCTTAAGCTTTGACCTGCTTTCTACCCCAAAGAGGAAGAGACTGTGCTTGCAGACACAAGGCTGAACACAATGGAGTCGTAAAATATCACAGGGTAATACACATGCACCCACACGCACCAAAACAAAGTGGCAACCCCCAGACAAATAAGCATCAGTAAATATTGTTGGTCAGGGTGGCAGCATGCTGAACTTCTGACCCCTTGGATAACTCCAGATGTCAGTAATTTAAGATAATTTGGTCATTATTTGCATGTTACTGATGCATTGCGAACACAGACCCAACCTATTTGTGTACTATCCCTACTAGATTAGAAGTAGTGCATCTGAAATCACAGTACATGAGACAAATTGTCTGGATGATGGTGGATTTTCAAACTTTGTGAGCAAATGGGAAAGGAGTAGCTTGCAATGTTTCTCTTTCAACTTTTTTAGTTGAAGAAATTTGGCAAGGAATGCGAGGCCCAAAGCTGCAATAACAGTTATTCTATGTATAAACCTAGCATCATTAAGCTAAATGCTAGAAGAACGCAAACCCAAGTAATACGTGATAACAGGGACTTTCATATCCAGACACTATGGTAGTATAAAATACTGTGTATTTACCTACTAAACATTGAAAATTACATTTCCATCACCAATGAAGTACGTACAGTTGTAGCCAAAAGTCATGTCCGGCATAGGAAAATTGACAATAAGAAAATTGACAACAAATTATAGATTTTGTAAGCATATTGTGTAGTTGTGCAAGGCGTCGATTGTTTTATTTGTGATATCACAAAAATTGTGCGGACATAATTTTTTGCCAGGCTGATTATGTTGTAGTCAATGTATGCTTTGAGCCTTTTGTTTTTCTATGCATTTTTTGCATAGTAAAATAAAACTTGTAGCTGCAGTTTGCCTTTTTTTGCCATATAATTTTGTCAGATAAATAGTAAGTATACCTTAACAATGTTTAGTGTTTTGTTCTTCCTTCATATCTAAAATATTTTAAAAATATATTAAATATTTTCCACATATTTTGGTAGTTTAATCGGACTTGTAGGGTCATTAAAAACCAATATCACTTTTGGCCACTACTTTACTTTTAGCGTGCAGGAAATAAGCAAACGCAGGCGTTTCTAGCTACACAAGGTCACATTTTTTATGTCTCTCTTATTTGACACACCCATCTGAGGTCTTGGAGTCCCTAATCATAAGTTAAATCGGTAACACTTTACAATAAGGTTCATTAGTTAACATTAGTTAACTACATTAGTTAACATGAACTAATAATGAACTGCGCTTATACAGCATTTATTGATCTTTGTTAATGTTAATTTCAACATTTACTAATACATTATTTAAAATCTTGTTAACATTAGTTAATTGTCACGATCACCAGTCTCTTGTTCATTGACATTCACACATGAACTACATTTCCCATAACTCTCTTGGAGTAGTGTGTTCATAACAGAAGACTACGCCCCAAACCAAATGAGAACACAGCTTAAATAGACAAAGACAAACAAGCTAATGAACCAGAGGTGTAAACAATCAGGCATGATGAGAATAATGGGAAGAGAGTTATGGGAAATGTAGTTCATGTGTGAACGTCAATGAACAAGAGGCTGGTGATCATGACAAGTTAATGCACTCTGAACTAACATGAACAAACAATAAACAACTGCATTTTCATTAACTAAATACAGTAACAAATGTATTGCACATGGTTAGTTCATGTTAGTTAATACATTAACTAATGCTTGGGGTTGGGAACTTCTGGTCTACAGCAAACGCAAACGCAAGCATTGCTATAATAAACCCATATAAAAAGTATCTGCACTGGGCGTATTTTGACGCACCACAACCGTTTGAGGCTGAGTAGACATTATGAAATTTTACATTTGTTTTTCTGAATGATGATGTGCAAGATGATGCTGTATGGTATTGAAGTGGCCATTGTAGTACGCTGCATCCAACCTGATCTCACTGCAATTCGTACGTATTTTACAAGGTGGCTAATTCGTACAAATTCATACGACCTCACTCGAATGAATTTCTTACCTTTTTTGCTAAATCGTACATATTTTACGAGTTGCCAAATTCGTATGAATTCATACAAATGAACTACCCCTAACCCCGCCCCTAAACCTACCCGTCACTGGGGTTTGGACAAATTCGTACAAGTGAGGTGGTACGAATTCGCCACCTCATAAAATACGTACAAATTGGTTGTGAGATAGCGTTTGGTTGCATCACAATGCCTCATTCGCTTTGACGTGTTCATGATCTGTTTAATTTTACAAGCTTAAAATGCAGTGAATTTATATTCCCCTCAGAATTCTGCAAGTCAGATGAGGTGTCTAAAAATTCTTGAGAAAAACACAGAATTGACCCTTCGCTGGGAGTTTGATTGACAAACGATCTAAGCAATCATAACGCCGAATCCGCCATTTTGTCCGACAAAGCAGTCAGGAGTTAGAAGATTAACCTCGGTGGACTTAAACTTGAAAAATGATGTGTATTTACGTCTTTCCGCGTTTGAAACAACATTCCTTCTGATGTTCATTCATGTTTATTTGATGCTATAAATTAACTAGTAGGAAGAGATGCTCGGTTCACGAGCCGTTTGAGCTGAGGCGCTACAGCAATCTGTCACAACACATTAAAGAGCCACAAAACGGTTTTTAACTAAGGGGGGTGGGTCTTTGCGAAGGGGCAATTGCGAGATTCTGAGAAAAAAAGTACTAAATGTGAGATATAAACTTGAGAGAAAGTAAGAATTGTTAAAAAATTGAATAATGAATATCAAGTTTATTGTTACAGGCCTTTAAAGGTCATAGGACTCTATCGCCCCCTTGAGTACTGGCATTTGTTACTGTCATAGTAACATACAAAACATACATTAATGGAATACTTCTACCAAAAATGTAATTTTTGGATGAACTTTTCCTTCTGAAATATGTTGACCAATTATTAATGTAAACTTACTCTACTCAGAAGCTACTTTACTGGCCTATGTATGCAAATGAGGATGTAGCCTCAGACTGATACTGGAAGAAAAGAGCTACTGAAGACGCTGAAATCGCAGCATCTGTTAGGACATCTGATAGGGTGCTTCAACACATCAAATGCTCTCAGACAAGACTGAGAGAATAAGAGATTTACTGAGAGGATATTTATTCCCAGACAAAACAAATGCTACTTGTGACTCTCTAAACCAGGGACCCAGGAGGTGGAGGGGGTTTACATAGCAGAGCTCAGCTCATCCTCTTAATTTGCAGAACCAAGAAAGTTTGTGAAAGGGGGGAAATCTACATGCTGGGGGCTTAGGACAGCGGCCACTCAATGGATCAGTTTAGTCATCGCAGCAGGACTGGGGGATTTGTGATAGATCCGAGTCTTTCACTCATCGATACCAAAATGCATCCATTTACTTTCTGTTTGGAATTCAAGAAGGAAGATTTCTCCAACAACTATCTGAAAACATCTTAGATCAACAAAACCACCTTCGAGGCCTTTTTGTTTGCGCATCAGTGCATTAATCTGTGCCTCCAAAGTCTCTCCCCTCAAACGCTGGTAGACCACCACTCCTCTCCCTCTCCGCCCAAGGCAGCAGTGCCAAGCCGAGCTGCTTTCTCATGTTAATCACACACTTTGTCCCAGGGTGGATTATCCTGCCGTGGCTTTTGTTCCAGCCCCTAGCAGAGCCCCGCGAGGTCGACCTCAGCCTCCGCCTCAGATACAAAGATCCCTTGCGCATGCAGCCCAGTGCTGAGCACGTCCCTCCACACACAAATTAGTCAGGTACAATTCAGCACTCACTGAGAAGAGGCCCCTCGCTCGTTAAAAATGACTGCACATACTCCCCGACCGCCAGCGTGAGATGCAATCAAATGGGGGCCCATTTTGAGGAGCTTGTTATGGCAACGCACGGAACAGATCTGCAAGCTGATGTGTTACTGCATCCCATGATGCATTGTAAAAGCTCTCTAATTACTACACTTCTTAAAAGAATCAGATGAAATCTCTTTAATGTCTCAAATTTCTTGTGTTGATGTTTCTTGTCTCTTGAAAGACTTTCACTGAATTTCAGATAACATCTTAACAGCCGATCAGAATCCACCCGACTTTAAAGAGCTGAAGCATTTAAAGCTGCAGATGACATAACTGCAACATGTATATACTAAGCAGATAATAAAAATGAAAGGCTTAAACAATAATACTTAAAGGGTAATTTATTACTCACCCTCATCACCCACCCTTCGTTCATCTTCGGAACACAAATTAAGATATTTTTTATAAAATCCGATGGCTCAGTGAGGCCTCCATTGCCAGCAAGATATTTAACACTTTCAGATGCCCAGAAAGCTACTTAAGACATATACTCACCTAAAGGATTATTAGGAACACCTGTTCAATTTCTCATTAATGCAATTATCTAATCAACCAATCACATGGCAGTTGCTTCAATGCATTTAGGGGTGTGGTCCTGGTCAAGACAATCTCCTGAATTCCAAACTGAATGTCAGAATGGGAAAGAAAGGTGATTTAAGCAATTTTGAGCGTGGCATGGTTGTTGGTGCCAGATGGGCCGGTCTGAGTATTTCACAATCTGCTCAGTTACTGGGATTTTCACGCACAACCATTTCTAGAATGGTGTGAAAAGGGAAAAACATCCAGTATGCGGCAGTCCTGTGGGCGAAAATGCCTTGTTGATGCTAGAGGTCAGAGGAGAATGGGCCGACTGATTCAAGCTGATAGAAGAGCAACTTTGACTGAAATAACCACTCGTTACAACCGAGGTATGCAGCAAAGCATTTGTGAAGCCACAACACGCACAACCTTGAGGCGGATGGGCTACAACAGCAGAAGACCCCACCGGGTACCACTCATCTCCACTACAAATAGGAAAAAGAGGCTACAATTTGCACGAGCTCACCAAAATTGGACAGTTGAAGACTGGAAAAATGTTGCCTGGTCTGATGAGTCTCGATTTCTGTTGAGACATTCAGATGGTAGAGTCAGAATTTGGCGTAAACAGAATGAGAACATGGATCCATCATGCCTTGTTACCACTGTGCAGGCTGGTGGTGGTGGTGTAATGGTGTGGGGGATGTTTTCTTGGCACACTTTAGGCCCCTTAGTGCCAATTGGGCATCGTTTAAATGCCACGGCCTACCTGAGCATTGTTTCTGACCATGTCCATCCCTTTATGACCACCATGTACCCATCGTCTGATGTCTACTTCCACCAGGATAATGCACCATGTCACAAAGCTCGAATCATTTCAAATTGGTTTCTTGAACATGACAATGAGTTCACTGTACTAAAATGGCCCCCACACTCACCAGATCTCAACCCAATAGAGCATCTTTGGGATGTGGTGGAACGGGAGCTTCGTGCCCTGGATGTGCATCCCACAAATCTCCATCAACTACAAGATGCTATCCTATCAATATGGGCCAACATTTCTAAAGAATGCTTTCAGCACCTTGTTGAATCAATGCCACGTAGAATTAAGGCAGTTCTGAATGCGAAAGGGGGTCAAACACAGTATTAGTATGGTGTTCCTAATAATCCTTTAGGTGAGTGTATATAAAACAGTTCATGTGACTACAGTGGTTAAACCTTAATATTATAAAGCGGCAAAAATACTTTTTGTGCGGCAAAAAACTAAAATAACGACTTTTCAACAATATCTAGTGATGGACGATTTCAAAACACTGCTTCGGAGCGTTCCGAATCTTTTGTGTCGAATCAGTGATTCAGATTGCGTATCAAACTGCCAAACTGCTGAAATCACTTGACTTTGGCGCTCCGCGCACAAAAAATATACTCTTCGCTTTATAATATTAAGATTGAACCACTGTACTCACATGAACTGATTTGAGTATGTTTTTAGTACCTTTATGGATCTCGAGAGAGGTAGTACCATTGCTGGCGATGCAGGCCTTACTGAGCCATCGGATTTCATCAAAAATATCTTAATTTGTGTTCCGAAGATGAACGAAGGTCTTATGCTGTATAACGTCATGAGGGTGAGTAATAAATGACATTGTTTTCGTTTTTGGGTGAACTAATCCTTTAAACCCATTTCAGTGAAAGTGGCCCTGCCTACTTCGAACGTTTTGGCGTCCCATCACGAGCGTGAATCACTGAAATTCTTTTGGCAACTTTTTGCCATGAGGGTATCTAGATGATGCATGTCAAGTTTCGAGTGAATCAAACAAACGGCCAATGATGAATTTGAAATAACAATAATCGCACATTTAGAGATTTAGAAGAGATCTCAACAATGTCTCAAACTGTGCTCAGATTCAAGATATCATTTTGATGGAATAATTGGTCTCTCCCATTGGTCTCCATTGCTTCTCCCATAGAAATTTAAGAGAAACAACTAATGCAAAGTAGATACTTCAATGAAACAAGAATAAGACCTCCAGAAAGTAATATGAGCTTTCAAAGAGAGACCTCTGAGCAAGATTCCTTATAGATGTCACATTGTGCTCTCAAAGAATGACACTTCTTATACTCATCATAACTCTTTTGTATTCGCTGACTCTTTTCCCTGTGTGTTTGGCATCAGGGCAGATCCAGTCTTCTCCTCTCAACCCTATGGTGCTTGAGAACTGCACAAGCTCTCACAGGTTTGTTAATTAGAGACATGTTGAGCCCTCAGGTGGTACACAGAGAACCAGGTTCTGCACAGTAGCCTTAACCTTACTTGAACCAATGCAGGCTGAGAATGAAGGGACTACAGAGTTCAAGTCATGTGCTGTAATAGTGTTCAATCACAGCAGTTTTAAGCACTGACTGGAAGTTTTGTTCGACTCACATTTTACTGTTGGCAATTATATATATTTATATATTATAATTATATATATATATGACAGTATATTACATTGTTTTCAAAATGATTAAGGCATGCATTTATGTATAATTATGAAAAAAGGATAGAGCAGTTTTGTTTTATCTTGTAAGGTAACTAAAGGATGTGCACTGATTGTGAGTTTTATGTTATTCACTACTGTTGGCAACGATAGATTTTGGCAACTATAATGGATTGTCTTACGAAATTAGCACAATCAAAGTATGCATGTAAAAACAGTTGTTATAAAATGATGACAAAAAAATTCAGACTACTTAGATTTTCATTCAACTTGGCAGGACAAACTAAGACACCAATAAAGACTTAAAGGGTTAGTTCACCCAAAAATGAAAATTCTGTCATTAATTACTCACCCTCATGTCGTTCCAGACCCGTAAGACCTTCGTTAATCTTCAGAACACAAATGAAATCTGAGAGCTTTCTGTCCCTCCATAGACAGCTACATAACTACCACTTTGAGGCTTCAAAAAGTTCATGAAGAGATTGTAAAACTAATCCATTCACATATAAACATTCATCAACTCATACATCAGTTGTGGTAAACGAAGCTCAAGCATGTTTGCTTGACATGAGCGAGAACCAATGAGGTTAATTCTTGTGTGTTACGCAGCATGTTTGAGCTTCCAGAAGAACCAATGAGGTTCATTCTCGTGTAACGCAGCACGTTTGAGCTTCATCAAGAACCAATGAGGTTCATTCTCATGTTACGCAGCACGTTTGAGCTTCCACAAGAACCAATGAGGTTCATTCTCGTGTGTTACGCAGCACGTTTCAGCTTCCAAGAACCAATGAGGTTCATTCTCGTGTGTTACGCAGCACGTTTCAGCTTCATCAAGAACCAATGAGGTTCATTCTCATGTTACGCAGCACGTTTCTGCTTCATCAAGAACCAATGAGGTTCATTCTCGTGTGTTACGCAGCACGTTTAAGCTTCTTCAAGAGGTTTGTTCTCACGTGTCAAGCAGTTTCAGTTTCATAAGGATTAGTTTTACAATCTCTATATGAACTGTGGAGGGACAGAAAGCTCTCAGATTTCATCATAAATATCTTAATTTGTGTTCAAAAGATGAACGAAAGTCTTACGGGTTTGGAACGACATGAGGGTGAGTAAATGATGACAGAATTTTCATTCTTTTCATTCTTACCCTTTAAAAATAGGGTAGGCAATGTTTTTCATAAACACCTTTTGTTATACTGGTTGAAACTCTCTTCACATCCTGATAGCAATCAATAATAGAAGTCGTCTAAATATTAAAAAATATCTTTATCTTCTATGGAAGTCTCAGGACCAAAAAAATGTTCATTCAATCATTGCATTCGGTCCTGTCAACGTATATATTTCCATACCTCCCCGCACCCTGCTTGCGCAGACATCACACGTCATCAGCGCATTTCATGAGGCTATGCCTAGTGCCGCAAACAAACAGCAGCCACCTTTTACAGTTCCTCCTGAACCAAAACAACATGCTTATGCTGCGTTCACGCCATGCCGTAACTACCGTAATTACGAGATGGCAACCCGTGACGTCCTGCTTGGAGGGATCTTTTGCTTCAAAGCTAGCTTGCTATTGCTAGCCTCTACGAAATTGCACACCCAAGCTTCAATATAAATATGTTGACAGCTTGTTAACAGACAGTGCTTGAGCAAAATTATAGAGAAATAAAGACTAGACAATAAAATAATCTCCAGGTTTCTCCTTAATGACACAGAAGTATGTCATTCTTTTAAAGTAATTGGCCACCCAGGCTTTCACTTCATTGGGGTGTTTTTTTTTTTCCACACACGTGGATATCCTCATTTTGCAAAGAGTTACCCTCCTGCATAGCCAACCAACAGATACCAGAGTTACCATGGAGACGCAAGGAATGAAAACAAGGGTGCCAGAGTTCTTTTGACTGGTTTTAAATGCCATCTTATATATATTTTTAAATGCTATAAATAAATAAACCCATCCAAACAACTTTTAAATAAAAAAAAATATATTTTTTTTAATTACTATGGGTCATTAAATAGTAATTAAATGACCCATAGCTATTTTCCTCTTAGGAAGTGGACGAGTGCAAAAAAAGTACTCTTTTTGCTTTTAAAAAGGGTATTTATTTTCAAAAGTTTATATATATAAAAAAAAAAACATTAAAAGACTATACAAACTGAATGTAATGTTGCCAGATATTTAGTTGCATGTTGATTGCAAAAAAAGGAAAAAGAAAATGTACAGTGGGTACGGAAAGTATTCAGACCCCCTTAAATTTTTCACTCTTTGTTATATTGCAGCCATATGCTAAAATCATTTAAGTTCATTTTTTTTCCTCATTAATGTACACACAGCACCCCATATTGACAGAAAAACACAGAATTGTTGACATTTTTGCAGATTTATTAAAAAAGAAAAACTGAAATATCACATGGTCCTAAGTATTCAGACCCTTTGCTCAGTATTTAGTAGAAGCACCCTTTTGATCTAATACAGCCATGAGTCTTTTTGGGAAAGATGCAACAAGTTTTTCACACCTGGATTTGGGGATCCTCTGCCATTCCTCCTTGCAGATCCTCTCCAGTTCTGTCAGGTTGGATGGTAAACGTTGGTGGACAGCCATTTTTAGGTCTCTCCAGAGATGCTCAATTGGGTTTAAGTCAGGGCTCTGGCTGGGCCATTCAAGAACAGTCACGGAGTTGTTGTGAAGCCACTCCTTCGTTATTTTAGCTGTGTGCTTAGGGTCATTGTCTTGTTGGAAGGTAAACCTTCGGCCCAGTCTGAGGTCCTGAGCACTCTGGAGAAGGTTTTCGTCCAGGATATCCCTGTACTTGGCCGCATTCATCTTTCCCTCGATTGCAACCAGTCGTCCTGTCCCTGCAGCTGAAAAACACCCCCACAGCATGATGCTGCCACCACCATGCTTCACTGTTGGGACTGTATTGGACAGGTGATGAGCAGTGCCTGGTTTTCTCCACACATACCGCTTAGAATTAAGGCCAAAAAGTTCTATCTTGGTCTCATCAGACCAGAGAATCTTATTTCTCACCATCTTGGAGTCCTTCAGGTGTTTTTTAGCAAACTCCATGCGGGCTTTCATGTGTCTTGCACTGAGGAGAGGCTTCCGTCGGGCCACTCTGCCATAAAGCCCCGACTGGTGGAGGGCTGTGGTGATGGTTGACTTTCTACAACTTTCTCCCATCTCCTGACTGCATCTCTGGAGCTCAGCCACAGTGATCTTTGGGTTCTTCTTTACCTCTCTCACACAAATCAAATCAAACACAGCTGGACTCATATGAAGGTGTAGAACCATCTCAAGGATGATCAGAAGAAATGGACAGCACCTGAGTTAAATATATGAGTGTCACAGCAAAGGGTCTGAATACTTAGGACCATGTGATATTTCAGTTTTTCTTTTTTAATAAATCTGCAAAAATGTCAACAATTCTGTGTTTTTCTGTCAATATGGGGTGCTGTGTGTACATTAATGAGGAAAAAAAATGAACTTAAATGATTTTAGCAAATGGCTGCAATATAACAAAGAGTGAAAAATTTAAGGGTGTCTGAATACTTTCCGTACCCACTGTATTATTGTTTAAATTTATATTAAATGCAATCAGCTGAACTTTTTTGACCCTCTTAAGTAGGACTAAAGTACATATTTATATGTAATTTCAAAATGACTTCTATTGTATTAAAATGTGGTATATGTGTACTGCTTAATGTACTGTACTGACATACATTTATGGTAAAATAAAATATACTTTAATGTCATTTCTATTGAAACCTGTATGTTACGTATTCTCTAATGAGGAAGTTGCAGTTCAGCTCATTTTAAAAAAGTAATATCAAATAACCCTGCAGTTAAAACTGAATATCAAGTACTTAACATGTGAATTAGTGTGTTAGTCAACACATCAAAATAAGTGTACTTATTTAAAGCACAAAAAAAGATTATTAAGTGCACTTTTTTACAAGGGTTTAGGAACCATTTAACAACATGATAAAACCCACTCAAAACAAACTTAGCTAAGTGCTAGCATTGTGGTGATGAGTTTTGCACTGGCAAGCACCACTCACTTTTTTTTCAGAAAATGTAAAAATTTAGATATAAGACTTACCTCAAGACCTACAACACAAAATACTGTGATTTAACGGCAACCTTTTAAGAATAAGCTTAAGTGATTTTGTGCGGTTGGAGGTCTTAGAACTTCTCAGACATCCTTTTTGTTTATTAGATTAAATGAAACCAAGAACAAAAGCTTCAGGTTTGCAGGAATGGTCTTACTTGATCTCAGACACCCCCAGAGCAGCGGGGTGATAGATGAGCCAAGAGTCCACCTCATAATTTCATTAGTAAATTAGAGCAATGACATAATCCGGTCACCCAGAGACCCCTTTAAGGCAGACTTTACAGGTCACCATTATTCCTTCAAGCTTACTGAAAACATGTTTGGAGTAAAAGGAGAGTAATTTGATTGCTTGGTGGCTCCATATGGCACCCTGGATGTTTGTTCTTTTAATGGCCAGCTTCATGTGGATGGTGTGGCACCGCTGGCCCATCGGAACACAACAAACGCTGTTCAAATGCCAAACATCCTCCCCCAAACCTATAAAAACATACATGACGAATCTGGTTAGGGAATAAAAGATGGAGAGGACAATGGTGGGTGGAAAACTGGAGGATTGGCGTGGGGTGAAAGAGGGGGTGTCAAGCGATCCACAAAACAACCTCAATGGAATAACATTGGGGCACTATGGGACACACAAAAACACAGCCACCTCTTTTCTGCTCCGCACGACTGAAAGGGCAAGATAAGGGAATTCTGCATTACAGAGACAGGCGGCAATTCAGCGCTGTTGGGTTTTCAGCTCGCTGGCATTATGCATATGTGTTCGAAAGTTTAGGCTGATAATGCAGCACTTTGTTTGACAAGTCTTACTCTTTTTTGGGGTACACTCTCTTTTTTGTGCCATGCATTGTGATGCAAGGCATTAGCTGAGCTTGGCTGTGCAAAGACATAGAGGTCAAGGTCTAACTTTCACAGCCTCCAAGATCTTACACATAAACAAGCGGAGAAACTATCAGTCATTTATAAAAGACACAATACAGAGGGCCTTGCACAAGAAAATGTTGACTTAAAGATATTATACATTAAGATTTGGCAATAATTTTGTATATGACAGAGGTTGTAGTTGTCAAGTGTGTGTGTGTGTGCGTGTGTGTGGGTGTGTGTGTGTGTGTATACATATATATATATAATTTAAAGTTTTAAACAAAATGTAGGCAATATTTTTAAATATTTTTTAAATTTAGATGTGTTATTTACAACATACACATTTTTGCCATATGGATATTTTAAGAGGTGTGCTATTTCTATTAAAAGGGGCTATATGTAAGAATTTTTATTAACTGCTTTTTGTATTGCAAGTGTGTGAACAGCTTGTAACGAAACCTAAAAAACCGAGACCTTCTCTGACTTCCTATGTTGTCTATGAAAGCTTGTAAATGGATTTTTACGTGAAAGACTCGGGTCGGTTTTGCCAGGAAAATCCAAAAGGACATGACGGTTATGTGCGCTGAGTCCGCGGTTTTCCCGCGGAATTGGGCTACTTTTACACTGTTGCCGCGGGTTGTTTTTCATGTCCGCGGGTTGAATCGACACAAAATAACGTGATATTTAGTACCTGGAACGCGATTTTTACCGTGGGACCCCCCTGAAATGCCATTGGGCTAGTTTTGGGCTAGTGTTGAGGAGCAATTGGGCGGGTTTTGTTGTGAAAACCTGGCAACCCTTATAGAATGTTCAGGATAATGCCGAAAGAGCCATTCTGCAGAGTAGTGTCAAAGTGTCATGCAAGGGATTTATTCAAACTATAGTCTCACATAGATAATAACATATAATAATTACCTCAACTGTCGACATGATGCCGGTGAATCGCAGAGCTGGTTCAAATATATCCTCATCGCTATGATCAGATGCTCTCTTAACCGACGCTTTGTCACCGCTGTCATTTTTGTTGTGTGTTTATTTTGTTATTGAGAAGAATGCGCTGCACATATTCATCTAAACATCGCTCTCCGGTGTCGGGATTTTTGCTGCAAAGGTATTTCCAGCTTTTTACTTCTAAGCGAAGAACAAAAAAGATCTTTGCGGTCAGTATATCGGGGCATCCCTGTATACAGCATATGCTGGTAAGGTAGGTTTTGAAGCTGGGATGCTGGTTTGAGCTGGTTTATGCTGGTCAAGTGCTGGTCCTAGACCAGCTTAGGACCAGCACTTGCAATAAGTTGCTGGCTGCTGATGCAGTTCACTTAATGGCCACCGCTAATAACAAGGGTTTCTGCTCATTTCTGTAATCATGTGGTGAGTGAAAAAAAAATACATACTGTAGACTAGCATCGAGAATATCAACGAGGGTTAGCTCTTTTGACTTGGGCCAGTAAGTAACTACCTAGACACCACCTAGCAATGCCCTGCAACCACCAAAAACACTTGGCATCATGGCAGTGAGTTTTGTACTCGAACCACTGATTTTTTTTTTCTATAGAAAATGTAACATAATTTGCAGTATTTTTCATATGACTACACAATTCTTATAGGTCCAACATGTGAATATGCAGGATAATTTTACGTCAAACCAAAAATGTTTATTTTTTGTTCATATTAAAACATGCATGTGACATGTTGTTAACACGTGGCCTTAGGGATCTTGAGCCTCATTTTAGAGCAAATGAGCTTTCAGTTGCCATTTATGTGTCATAAACAGAAGAGTTTCTTCCTTTATATCCATGATATTGTACTTGAACATAATTACTTCAACCCTAGGCAGGATTAGTCAAAGACTCTGAAGCGTAAACTGATCTGATCTAAAGATATATCATTAGCTCCATATATCCCACCTGAACCCCTTCAGCTAAGTTTCTTTTTCTTATCCTGGATATTCGCCAACTACAGTTTCATCGGTTTCTTTTTAAAGAGTAATAACATAAATCATTAAAGACTCATTGCTTGGATATTTAAGGGCAAAAAGATTAATCAGACTGTGTTTTGCAAGGCTGCGTGCGTGCGTCAGTGCGTGTGTGTGTGTGTGTGTGTTTGGAAAATTCCAGTGTGAGGTGAGCTCAAGGTAGCTTGGAGGGGTGATAGTTGAGAAAATATGAGTTTTAACTCTTTGTTTGTAGGCTATGCTTCTGTTTATGAGACAACTTTATTATTTTATTCCACCTTTCCTCATGTCTAATTCCTATTAGCATCCTTTACTGTGGGAATGTTTGTTAAGTAGTGGACAAGTTTGTGGAACACATTTTGAATTAACCATTAGTTTTTTTGAAAACATAAAATTATGGAAAATGTATCTCTCTCACAAACTGTGTGTGTTGGTGTGTTGTGCATGGTGTATTTATCAACAAGCCTCACTTAAAGGGGTGGTTCACAGTTTTTTTTTCTAGGCTTGATTGTGTTTTTGGGGCGCAGTTTAACATGTCTTAATGCTTCGTTTTTTTAAAAAAAACTCTGTATTTTTAATATATTTTACCTTTATTCTTCACCGCTGTTTCCATTGTCATTTGAACGGCCGGTTTGACTTCCTGATGATACCACTCCCTCCGAAATACGTAATATGCTCAGATTGGTTAGCTGGCCCAGTGTATTGTGATTTGCTGAAGCGTCTGGAAACGCCACGCCCCTTACCATTCGTTGTTATATGTGCTTCAGTGGAAATGTAAATAATGGCGTCTATATTGCCGAATCAAATTGAGCCCGAATCAGACCCAGATAGCAGTAATGATCAAGAGGGTCAAGCAGAACCTCTGCAAGCACGGTTTTTAAAGGACGTTTATGAAGGGTAAGTATTTACGTTTGTATTTGTGTCAAAGTGTTTAGATCCTGTCACTTGTAAATGTTACTGCTGTTACTGAATGAACGCGGCGCCAGTTCCGTTTTTTTTCCCGTAATTACAATAGGGAAGGCATAGGACATACAGCATAAGCTTTTTGAAGAATACGGAAAGCGGAAGAACCCCGATTAGTAAAGCAAATCGGTTTAGACATTCATTTATTCCCTCAGCGGTAAAGTTTTTAAATTTAAGGTAAGAACTTTTTAAAGGGTTAGTTCACCCAAAAATGAAAATTCTGTCATTTATTACTCACCCTCATGCCGTTCCACACCCGTAAGACCTTCGTTCATCTTCGAAACACAAATTAAGATATTTTAGTTGAAATCCGATGGCTCCGTGCGACCTACATAGGGAGCAATGGCATTTCCTCTCTCAAGATCCATAAAGGTACTAAAAACAAATTTAAATCGGTTCATGTGAGTACAGTGGTTCAAAATTAATATTATAAAGCGACGAGAATATTTTTGGTGCGACAAAAAAAATAAAAAATAACGACTTATAAAGTGATGGCCGATTTCAAAACACTGCTTCAGGAAGCATTGGAGTATTATGAATCAGTGTATCGAATCTGCTGTTCGGAGTGCCAAAGTCACGTGATTTCAGCTGTTGGCAGTTTGACACGCGATCTGAATCATGATTCGATACACTGATTCATTTGTGCTCCGAAGCTTCCTGAAGCAGTGTTTTGAAATCGGCCATCACTAAATAAGTCGTTATTTAGTTTTTTTGGCAAACCAAAAATATTCTCGTCACTTTATAATATTAATATTGAACCACTGTACTCACATGAACTGATTTAGATGTGTTTTTAGTACCTTTATAGATCTTGAGAGAGGAAATATCATTGCTCCCTATGTAGGTCTCACGGAGCCATCGGATTTCAACTAAAATATCTTAATTTGTGTTCCGAAGATGAAAGAAGATCTTACGGGTGTGGAACGGCATTAGGGTAAGTAATAAATGACAGAATTTTTATTTTTGGGTGAACTAACACTTTAATGAGGAAATGGACATTTAATGTTTGTATTGTGTTTTTGTTGTTTATGTGAAATTCTTGTATGCTGCAACCAAATTGCCTTCGGGAAATGAATAAAGATGAACTGAACTGAAGCACGTGCAAGGCGATCATTTGTGTTTATAAAGCATATACAGTTGTATTTTTTTCTAAAATGGCCGATCGTTTCGCTAGATAAGACCCTTATTCCTCGTCTGGTATCGTTTAAAGCCCTTTGAAGCTGCACTGAAACTGTAATTTTGACCTTCAACCGTCTGGAGTCCATTGAAGTCCACTATAAGGAAAATAATCCTGGA
This sequence comes from Anabarilius grahami, assembly GCA_003731715.1. NCBI lineage: Eukaryota > Metazoa > Chordata > Actinopteri > Cypriniformes > Xenocyprididae > Anabarilius > Anabarilius grahami. The sequence continues at coordinate 846,154 of RJVU01037426.1, read as the reverse complement.
ATGTTTTCATCAAAAACCTTAATTTCTTTTTGACTGAAGAAAGAAAGACATAAACATTTTGGATGACATGGGGTGAGTAAATTATCAGGAAAAGTTTATTTGAAAGTGAACTAATCCTTTAACCATTCAGACTGAATGGGCAGGCAAACTTGTGAAAAGACAATATCTCTGTTTGCATTGAACTTTCAGCGCTGTAACTTTGCAGATACTGTTTATGCTCAAGCAGCAACATTACACACTAACTAAAGTTAAAAAAGTGAAATCACAATGAACCACCCCTTTAATATGTTCTGATTGTACATCCTTACTTAGCATTAACGAAATGCTAAAAAGGCTAATTTAAAGGAGCCGTATGTAGGATTGTGGCCTAAACTGGTACTGCAATCACTATAAAAATACTGTAGAGCGGTGTATCCCCTCTCCCTACCCCCTGACTCGAGGTTGCCAGATGAGCTGCAGGATTCAGCAGAAACGTAGGCTGCTTCAATGAGGAACAAATGACGAATCATTTTTACCGAGGTAACATTAGGCTACTGTCTCAATTACGTTTCAAATTGCCATAATGGGCGTGCTAATGTTGTTTTCCTCAGCGTCTCAGCATAATGACAGAGCATACGTCCATGTAAGCTAACGTTATGTTACTTTGCACAAACATGCATAACTTTGTTCGACTGTCATGAATATATGAAATGTACATTGACATCAAGTACAAGTTAGCCAAGCATAGATGAATCTTACCTGTCCAGGAGAAAATTAGCAACGTTGGCGTCTGTGTTCAAATTCTTCTCCGTTTTCAGCCGTCTCCATCTTTCAAAAGCATCTCCAATACAAATTCTGGTTTTATTTCGGACTTTGTCACGACGAATTTCTGAATTATAACGAGGTCTTTTTGATTTAGTAACATTAGACATTTTTATCCGACTGGAGTTAGGGTAGGTTACAGCAAAGCTGGCAACACGGATCCCGAAACACTACTGACTTCGTGATTGGTAGATAGGTGGAGGGAGGCGCGTCAGGCCAAAACACAAAATGACAACATCAACATCAGTTGAGGGCTGCAAGTCCACTTTTTAAATGACAATATCCTGGCCGGACTACTTTTGTCAGTGATATAAGTATTTGAAATGAACATGATTTCTTAATGTCTAGTGACACATCAGGGCCATTTTATGATTAATTGAAATAGATTTCTTACATACAGCTCCTTTAACATAAAGGTCTAATTTAGCTTTAGATTTTTAGCATTTACTTCAGTAAAGAGCAGATATGTTCACAAAATCAGTTCTTTTTTAGCTGTTTTTAAGGTTTATAATGATTCTGAAAGGGTTCAAATCTGAACAAATGGTTTCAGTCGCTATCTGTTAGTTATCAAACACAATTCTGACTGTATGCTTTTCACGTTTTTGCACTTTCAAGATCAAATATGTAAATGAGTAGTATTTGTAAGTCAAATTATGCAAGCAAACCTTAGATTTGTTTCATGGAATTGATAAAACTGGGAATCCTATGTCTGCAATGACATGACATGTAATATTAATATTAATGATAATTGTATAGGGCTGTTTTTCAGGGGTTGGCCTAGCCACTTTACATCCAGTGAAGGGAAATCTTAATGTTTCAACATAACCAATTTTGGACAATTCTATGCTTTCAACTTTGTGGGAACCGTTTGGGGAAGGCTCTTTTCTATTCCAGCATGACTGTGTCCCAGTGCACAAAGCAAGATCCTTAAAGACATAGTTGGATGAGTTTGGTGTGGAAGAACCTGACTGGCCTAAACCTCATCAAACCCTCAACCCCATCAAACACCTTTGAGATGAACTGGAACAGATTGCGAGCCAGGCCTTCTTGTCCAACATCAGTGCCTGACCTCACAAATGCTCTACTGGATAAAAGGGGAAAAATTCCCACAGAAACACTCCAAAATCTTGTGGAAAGCCTTGTGGAAGCTGTTATAGCTGCAAAGGGGGACCAACTCCATATTAATGTCTGTGTATTTAGACTGCAATGTACAGTAATTATAGTATCTGTTAGGTGTCCCAATACTTTTGTCCATATAGTGTATATAAATAAATGTTTTAATAGAAATTATATTAACTTTAAGTTTATTATTAAATGCTTGTCACACAAAATGCTGGGTTAAAAACAACCCAAGTTGGGTTGAAAATGGACAAACCCAGCGAATGGGTTGTTTTAACCCAGCGGTTGGGTTAAATGTTTGCCCAATGTGCTGAGCAGTTTTATTTAATTCAACTATTGTTTAAAATTACTATATAAATGAAACCAAAATAGGTTAAAGGCAGAAACTCCTCAAACAAGCAACCATTGAAAATGGCTGTATTATAGGCCTGGAAAAGCATTTCAAAGTGTGAAACCAAGAGTCTGGTGATGTCTATGGGTCACAGACTCACTCCTGTGATTGTTTGCAAGGGATTTACAACTAAATATTAGCTTTTACACTTTTACATTTGCTTTAAGTTAAACCGTCCCAATACTCATATTAGGCAGAGGGATGAAACTCTAAAAGTGCTGTACTTCTTAGTTGGTAAAACATTTTGTGTTGAAACAGTCCATTGTCCATTTTCAACCCAACTTGTGTTGTTTTTAACCCAGCATTTTTTAGAGTGTACATTTGGCAGTATACTTTAACCATAAAAAGCACTCTTAAGTTCAACTGATTCCATTTAATATACATTTTAACTATAATTAATTTGCAAATAACATGCTATTAGGTGTCCGAACTCATTACCTTTAAATGGTTAGTTCACCCAAAAATGAAAATAATGTCATTAATTACTCACCCTCATGTCGTTCCACACCAGTTAGACCTTCGTTCATCTTCAGAACACAAATTAAGGTATTTTTGATGAAATCCGATGGCTCAGTGAGGCCTGCATAGCCAGCAATAACACTCCCTTTTTCAATGCCCAGAAAGCTACTAAAAACATATTTAAAACACTTCATGTGACTACAGTCTTTCAACCTTAATATTATAAAGCGACAAGAATACTTTTTGTGCGGCAAAAATAACAAAACAGCGACTTTATTCCACAATATCTAGTGAAGGCCGATTTCAAGAAAAAAACTTCTGGAGACATTTTTCAGCAGTTGTGTCCTCAAAAGTATAGCTAGCCCAGAAACACACACACATCCTCAGGCCGACCTCTGACATCCCCAAGCTCAGATTTTTTTGCTTTCCAGTGAACTTCTTCATTTAGAGTGTGAGACAATGTGGCCTGTTTCTTTTGTGTGTGTGATATCCCACAGAGCCACAATATGGCCAGTCAGGGATCAATGGGGCCAAACAATTGATTTAACCCAAAGGGCTCCACAGGGAGGGCCCTCGGGGGCCGTGCCTGGCTGGGTACCATCCAGCCTGCACGCTCTCTCAATCTCTTGGCAGAGGAGCATGAGACGGGCAGCCCTGTGAAGGTCTCTTGCAGGGGACGGGGGCCATCAGGCATGGGCGGATTGGATGAATGCTTGTCTACATACTGAACTTGATTTCTGGAGTTCAGATAATGCACCTACACACACACATTTCTAGGCCATATGTAGCGAACAGATGGGTGAGTGGGAAAAACTTTATAACTTACAACTGCTTGTAACATCCATATGACAATAGCCCAGGGCTCTTTGGAGACTTTGCATCATTTTCAGTTTTGTCTTAGATGTTTCTAATACAGTTCATTAGGACAAATGAAAATAGACACAAAACAGTTGTTGACACAGTAATACAGTACAGTAACAGAGTATAGAAATATAAAAATGAATGAGAAAAATGTATTAGTTCATACTGAAATTTCATATAGACTATTGGTGGCAGATTTTGCCTGCATTCTAGAGAAGACACATAGTTGGCCGGTATTGGAATATACTAATGTCATGAAATTGCATGAAAACATGCAAACACAGACTCCTTTGCGTTTTCATGGAAGCATCTAGCTAAATTAATTAGCTTACAATTAATAATTTTTTACTTTAAAGGTTCATACATATAGAAACTGCTTCAGACTTGTGTTCCTCTTAATTTGTCTTCCACTGAAACATTGAAAGGGAACTGTCACAAAGTTCTTTTGTGTTGCACAAGGAGTTGTGGGTAGACTTCAGAATAAAATCATGGATAGCTGAACAAACAGTATTGGAAACTTGGAAACTTTTCCAAACAAGCTATAATTTTGTCACTTTTCGGAGAAGGTGTGAAAATATTATTTAAAGGGTTAGTTCACCCAAAAATGAAAATTCTGTCACTAATTACTCACCCTCATGTCGTTCCACACCCGTAAGACCTACGTTATCTTCGGAACACAAATTAAGATATTTTTAATGAAGCTTCCTCAAGAACCAGTGAGGTTCATTCTCATGTGTTACACAGTACGTTTGAACTTCAGCAAGAACCAATAAGGTTCATTCTCGCATGTTACGCAACGCGTTTGAGCTTCCACAAGAACCAATGAAGTTCTTTCTCGTGTGTTACGCAGCACATTTGCAATTCTGCAATACGTTTGAGCTTCCGCAAGAACCAACGTGGTATATTCTCGAGTGTTACGCAGTACGTTTGAGCTTCCTCAGGGCAAATTAGCGTGAGACCGCAATCCCATAAAAGCATCGATGGGAGTGGAAAGTTCTGCGGGTGATCTACTGATGATGACAATGAACAAACCGATGATAATCAGGTGTGAGTAATCTACTAACAACACAGAAAAGTATCTTCTTTCTGTCAAACGGTTTCTCCTCCTAGCAGCAACTATCGCAGCATGTCAAGCAAAATTAGTTAAGACGTGCTTTTTTGGGTGTTAAATAATGGTGCAAATACCAGTTAATTGACTACTGCAAACCTTAGTAAATCATTTTGCTTGATTTAATTAAATACTCTCCTCACATAAATTTAGCATCTGAAAGGAAATACATATGCTTTAAGGTCAGCTGCAAAAATAACTGTCCATGCCTTTTCATCACTAATTTTTTTCACTATGTTTCCTGACAGTAGTTTTTTGATGCCAAAAGAGAGAAATTGAAAGAAAACAGAAAGAAAACTGACTCAAAAATAAAGTCTCTTGTGATGTTTAACATTGTTAGTGGACAAATCTAATAAACAAATTTAATGTTTTAAGAGTTTATGAAAAAGAAATGAAGCAGGCCTACACTTTAGCATTTGTCATTACAGAAATAACATACGTTAAACGAATATACTTAAAGGATTAGTTCACTTTCAAATAAAATTTTCCTGATAATTTACTCACCTCTCTTATCAAGCGAAACGATCGGTCATTTTCAAAAAAAATGTAAATGTATATGCTTTATATAAACAAATGATCGCCTTCCAAGTGCTTCCGTCAAAACCGCATTTTCATATTCTTCAAAAAGCTTACGCTGTATGTCCTACGCCTTCCCTATTCTACTTACAGAAAAAATTTAACTGCCGCTGCGTTCGTTCCGTAAGTAGAATAGGGAAGGCGTAGGACATACAGCGGAAGCTTTTTGAAGAATACGGAAAGTGGAAGCACGTGCAAGGCGATCATTTGTGTTTATAAAGCATATACAGTTGTATTTTTTTCTAAAATGACCGATCGTTTCGCTAGATAAGACCCTTATTCCTCGTCTGGTATCATTTAAAGCACTTTGAAGCTGCACTGAAACTGTAATTTTGACCTTCAACCGTTTGGAGTCCATTGAAGTCCATTATAAGGAGAATAATCCTGGAATGTTTTCATCAAAAACCTTCATTTCTTTTTGTCTGAAGAAAGAAAGACATAAACATTTTGGATGACATGGGGGTGAGTAAATTATCAGGAAAATATTGTTTGAAAGTGAACTAATCCTTTAAGTGCAAACAATTTGAAACACTTAATTGATTGTTAATTGCAATTAAATGAAAAATGCAATTAGCTGAACTTCATAGTGTTTTGACCCACTTTCAGTTTAATTAATGCATTAAATTAAATGCATCTGTTTCTTAAATGCATTTTTATATGTTATTTCATAATTACTTTTATTGTCTTTGAAATAAGTATATTGACAAATGTACCGACAAACATGTATGGCAAACTAATATACTTTAATGTAATTTCTATTGATACTTGTATGTCATGTATTAAATGTAACATATGTTAAATGTATTTGTAATTACACATTTGCAATGATGAAGTTGCAGTTTAGCACATTTAAAATATATGAACAAGTAATTTTGAATAACACACTGCAGTTAAAATGATAAACAAGTACTTTCCATTTAGTATGTTATTAGTCAAAATAAGTGTACTTCTTTAAAGCAAAAGATTGTTAAACCATAATGATTTAAAATGTACTTAAAAGAAAAACTTTTAGTTTGACATTATTGCAAAGTTCGCTTTTTAAAAAGTGTACTTAAGAAGAAAGTATACTCTCTTTAAATACACTTAAGTGGCCTTTTATTCCACTAATATTATATTACCTGCAAGTACAGTTTTTAATATACATTTAAGATTTGAAATACACTACAGTGGCACATTCAGTACAATAAGGCTTTCTTTTTCATAAGGGCTTACTTGAAGAAAAACATATATATTATAATATTATATCTGCCACTTGTCAGCCAGTTTTCTTTTCCTGTTGCATTTCCCTACGGATGAGTGTGGAAACAGGCTAAGGGAATGTTAATATTCCATAAGCGTCAATAAGGACACACCAGGAGGTGATTCCTTTATGTGTCTGGACCATCTGTTGAGTCCAGAACCAACACAGAAATTACTCACACAATAAAACAAGCCTGTGTTATATATGCACACACATGCTCAACAATCTCCGTGCCTACATAAACAAAAAAAGTGAGTTTACTTACAAATGCTTTATATTAATACAACTCTGGTCACTGATAGTATACTTGATACTTATAGAGGTTGCTCTTTCATAGCTTAAAAGACTTAATGGAGTTCTCAGTTATGTTTCATATAGTGTTTACTTGTCTCAGATGTTTCTTCTAAAATAAAATAAAAATAGATACAAATGAGACAATTGACAAGTTTAGAGCTATAACGCTAATGTAACCACTAGCTTTGGTATGAGAATAAGTTACTTATAATGTAACTAAAAACTATTCAGATAAAGAATCTGAATTTTGATCGCAGATTTTGCCACAGTTTCATACATCGTTGAGATCTTCTGAAACTCTTGAGAAACGTGAGATTGTAAGGTTTTTTTCATCAGGAAAAAAAACCTTGAGAATCCGATCAGCTCTACGGAAGATTAATTTAGTTCAACATGTTTTCTTTCTATTCAGTTCAGTAACTGTCAATGCTGCAAGTTCATTTCAGCTCTAAGCGGCTCTACAGAAGTCAAAAAGTGTCATTATTTAGCTCAAGCCAATTCAACTTTGAGTTCAGTTCATTTTATTGTTCAGTATAATAATGGTGTTCATTTCGCAAAGTTAGTGTCAACATCCAGCTCAATTCAGTTCAAATTGTGTTCTCTTCCGAGAGTATCAGTGCAGTTAAATTAATAATATTGGTTGACATTTAATACTCAGTAATATCAATTGAGTTTTGAATGACAGCCATCACAAATTTGAGGGGTTTTTTTGTCTGTTCACACATGGAATATAGTGGATTCATTTCTAAACTGAATCCATTTAAACATGATTGAAAACTGCAATGTGTACTTTGGCCTAGAGAGTATGTACAATAGTTGTCAATATGTAAAAAAAAAAAAAATGGAAGTATATTACTGAATATTAATAATTGTCTTTTAATTGTCAACCAATCATATTGATTTAACTGGGCTGACATTAATCTAGTTGTCTAGCTGTCTAATCTAGCTAGTCTAGTTGTCTAAACCTAGCTTTTGTATATTACAAATATTGTTGGCTCTTTGAGAAATTGCTTTCTCTTTTATAAGTGGCTTTGATAACATTTCTTATGTTGTGTGTTCTCTTTACTTAAATCTTGTGTAGTAATTTCAATGGCTTTGTTGTTTTTTTCCTCTCTTGAGCTTGACCTTCAAAGGTCAAGGGAGCATTTGTTACAAGCTGCCATCCGTGCAGTCTGTCTCCCATAATCGACATTTAATGGAGGCAAACTTTAGATCCGTTCTTCCCAGGCACGGCTCAGGGCCAGAGGGGGAGTGGAGAGAGGTCAGTTGTCTTTTCTGCCAAGCCCATCTGTCCAACATTCCACATCAGGACCATCATCCATCCACCCACAGTGAAGGGGAGGAGCAACAATCAGCCCCGCCCCCTGCTGACTGCATGACCTTCCCTGGCTTTGACTGCGCTCAAACGTCCAATGCCGACAAAAAGCTTGCTGACATGCACAGTGTGTTCCTCTTGTGACATGATGCAAAACAAATTGTTCTGTGCATACTGAAGAAGTTCGGGTATACACTTGACGGATGCCCTGTTATTCTGCATTAAACAAAGAAGACTAAAGGCCCGTTCACACCAAGAATGATAATTATAACTATATTAGTGCCTAAACTGACAGAAACTTTTTTCTGTTCATTTTGTTTATTATAAGTGTGCAATGCAGTTTTAAAAGCTTGAGCTTTTTAAAGTCTGTGGGATTCAGATTTCAATGTATAGGGCATTATCTTCATAGTTGCGGTGTGGACTTCACTATTCTCATAAAATTTGAATGATTATTACAATTTTATAATTATAGTTATCATTATAGTTATTGTATTTGCTTTAAGAATGAAAATCATAAACCGAATGATTCTGGGTTGATTCTATTTAAAAATTCCAGTTTGAATCTCTTTTTTGAAGAAGTATCCTAACTGTGAATGAATGAATGAATTTTAATGACCACAGAGAGTCAGGACCTCGGTTTAACGTCTCATCCGAAGGATGAGATATAATATAATAGTTATATCATATAATATTGTTTATATGATATAACTATGTTATATCATATAAACAATTTTGTTCATATCTTAAACCCCCTCTCTCATGTGTAACATTGAAAATTCTGATTCATTCTAGAGAATCTTTTTGTCCTTAACAATTCTCTCATATAGCACTAGAAAGGCTGATTCATTGATGTGACTCAGTTAATCCTGAACTGGCCTCTCATGTGTAGGGTTGGAACATTCAAATAATCATTCAAATAATAGTCTTCAGTCCTTCTTCAGTCTGCAACCTCAGAGAGTGATCCAGCCATTTTGTTCACCGGTCTTCACTTCACTCCATCTGAAACATCTTGTCACTACAATACCAGTATCACTGTATTGATCTGCTATCCAGTTATTCACCTTATGTTCGATAAACTCTGTTTGGATATTAGCTGTGTTTGCATTCTTCTGTTCTGTGACAGAAGACCAGACCAACATGCAACACAAAGCGGATCCCTGCAATACTGGCAGTCCACCACCAGATCTGTTTGCTGATCTTGTTCAAGCTATCCGTCATGCTCACCATCTGTCTTCTAGGGCTTCATGAACGAGGTGTTCTGGCAATTCCTCCATTGTTTTGCCTTCGTCTACATTGATGACATCCTCACATTTTCCCGGAATCTGACGGAACACTGCCACCACGTGACGCTTCGTCAATACCGTCCAAGTCTCTGTACTGGAACCCCGAAGCAACTTCAGCATTCCAACAATTGAAGTCAGCCTTTTATACAGCTCCTATCCTGATCCATCCAGATCCAGAACTCCCCTTCATCGTTGAGGTTGACGCCTATCCGGGGTAGGAGTTGTACTAACGCAGCAGCAGGGTGAGCCTCTCAAACTCCATCCATGTGCCTTATTTTCTAAGAAACTGTCCCCGGCAGAGTGCAATTATGACATCTGGAATCAAGAACTGCTGGCTACCAAACTGGACTTAGAAGAGTGGTGTCACTGGCTGGAGGGAGCCAAACACCCCTTCGAGGTTATCACAGATCACAGAAACCTGGAATACCTTCATGAAGCCAAAAGACTCAATGCCTGTCAAGCCCGCTGGGCTCCCTCCAGCCATAACTGTCAGTCTCATACAGTGATCCAACAACAAACAAATAGCCGAAGCCACGCAGTCCAAGCCAGCTCCGCCAGGAGGTCCTGAGGGATGGGCCTATGTTCCCACTCGCCTTCATCTGTCCCTCATCTCTGGGCTCTGGACACGAAACGAACAACGAACAAATAGCCGAAGCCACGCAGTCCAAGCCAGCTCCGCCAGGAGGTCCTGAGGGATGGGCCTATGTTCCCACTCGCCTTCATCTGTCCCTCATCTCCGGGCTCTGGACACCCAGGCAGCCAGCAGACCCTCTTGCTCATAACCAACCGGTACTGGTGGCCCAATATGGCCCAGGAAGTCTCCCGATATGTCCAAGGATGCTCAGTCTGTGCCATTTCCAAAGTTCCACGGCATTTCCCTGAGGGTAAACTACTACCACTTCCGGTTCCCAGTCGACCATGATCACACATCAGTGTCGACTTCCTCATCGATCTACGACCCTCCAATTCACATACCAGCATCCTCGTCAACGTGGACAGGTTTTCAAAGACCTGCAAACTAATTCCACTAAAATTACTACCCACAGCTCTAGAAACAGCAGAAACCCTCTTCCATCAACTATTCCGTCACTTTGGCATCCACAAAGATATTGTCTCTGACTGGGGTCCCCAATTCATCTCTCGTGTCTGGCATGCCTTCTTCCAACTCCTCGGAGTAATGGTCAAGTTTAACATCCGGATATCACCTACAATCCAATGGCCAGACTGAGTGGAAGATACAGGCGATCAAGAGATACCTGCAGTCCTATTGCCATGAACATCAGGACAGCTGGAGCCGTTTTCTACCATGGGCTGAGTCAAGCCACCACAGGGCTCACACCCTTCCAGTGCATACTTAGCTACCAACTGACCCTGTTTCCCTGGTCAGGTGAGCCCTCCGACATTCCAGCTGTCCATTATTGGTTCCAGGAGAGTGAGAGGGTTTGGGACTCAGCTCACATCCACCTCCAGAGGGCAGTTCATAGACAGAAGAGTCAGGCAGATGCTAGAAGAATAACACCCCAAAACCATCCAGGGCAGAAGGTCTGGCTTTCAACCAGGGACATCAGTCTATGACTGCCCTGTCGAAGGTGAGTCCCCGGTATGTTGGTCCTTTCACCATCCAGAGGCAGATCAGCGATGTCACCTACAGGCTAAACCTTCCTCCTCATTACACCTTACACATTGCACCTTCTTTTCATGTGTCACTCCTCAAGCCCTTCACTAATCCTCTGATTCCTTCTTCCCCATGGTCTGGTGCTGATGATGTACCTCCTCCTCCTCCAGTGGACCCTACAGATGAAAACATGTATAAAGTCAACACCATCCTGGACTCCCGACAAAGGGGCGGCCTACTCAAATAACTTGTAAACTGGGAAGGATTCGGGCCAGAGGAAAGATCCTGGGTCGCTGGTGATATCCTGGACCCAGCACTACTGGAGGAATTCCATTCCAGTCATTTCAATCGTCCTGCACCCAGAGACAGAGTCCGTCCCCGTCGTCACCCGCCACGGTCATCAGGAGCTGTCCGTGGAGGGGGGGAGGGTACTGTCTCACCCTCAGCACCAGATTCCTACACACAGTCCCAATCATCAGACTACTGATCAGCACCACCTGCACTCAATCACCATCACAGTAATTATTTAAACCTCTGTCAGACACAGTGTCTGGTCTTGTCCTTCTATACTGAACACTGCACAGACTACCTACCTGTGGATCCTTACCTGTTTATCCCATCTCGAACTGTCAAGTCCTTCCTCAGTCTGCAACATCAGAGCATGATCCAGTCATTCTGTTCACCAGACTTCACTTCACTCTGTCTGCAGCAGATAAGCACAGTCACCACACTGCCAGTATCACCGTATTGATCTGCTGTCCAGTTACTCAACTTGTGTTCAATAACCTCTGTTTGGATGTTACCTGTGTTTGCATTCTTCTGTTCTGTGACACATACAGTGCTGGAAAGTTTCATACATTTTAGTGAATCAGTTCATCCTAACGGTCTTCTCTCTTTCATATATAGCTTTGGAAAATCCAATTTATTGTAATGCATCAGTTCGTATTAAACAGGTTTATGTCTCTCACGTAGCATTGAAAAAACTGATGTATCCTCATGAATCAGTTAATATTCTATAGGTCTCTCTCTCATATGTGACATTAACCCTTTTACTACTTTTTGTTACAGAAAAATATTTAGTTTAAATGCTGTTTTCGATTCAGTTGTATTCTCTTAAGATATGGCACTAAACAGTACCATATTATGGTTCTTCGGCTTGTAAAAATAGCAGAACCCCCTTTGAAATAGAGCCTATTTATGAGGTTCCATAAAAAAACAGGCTTCGAAAGTCCGATATAGAACCTTAATGGTGTTTAAAAGAACCTTTTAATTTTTTTGTTTAAAAACTTCCTGCTTTTCATGTGTTGTTATTTTATGTCAGAAAAAGAAAAACATGGGATATGTTCACTCATATTTCATCAAGATAATGGGAAACCAAAATGTGCCATATTCATGGAAACTTCATCAACATTTAAAAAAAAATCTTCTGTTGTTTGGAGATTCCCCTATAATTTGCCCTAAACTCATGACAAACACACACTGAAAACAAAGCCATTAAAAGCAGCACAGTCAACTTGAGAAATCATTCAAAGTGTGAAATAAAATACACCTCATGACAGAAACATGCCTGGAGCTGATTTTTACAAAAGGTCATTCCGTGTATCCCTGAAAAATAAAATTTTTCTTTAGGTATTTGCCTCCAGTAATTCATTCATTATAATAGACACCTATTAAAAAGCATTCTTTTTAATGGACAGGGCAATTTTAAACACTCATACACATTTACAGCTCTGTCTCCACCCAACTGGCTGTCTGCCAGAGGATGGCCAGGGGGTTGAATGTTATGAGCATTGATGCACAAAAGTAGCCTCGACAACTCTTTCACCCCACCATTCTCATGTGCATATTCCTATTAGATGTATCCTGGATGCAATTTGTGAAGAGTTCAGAAAAAATAATATTTTTAGTATTGAAAGCAATGAAGAGAATGACTGTTTCCAAACATGTTTCTTGAACACTCCCCTCATCTGCCATTGGTTGGCAATCAAATGACCACGCCAAAAACTCACACTATTGGTTGAGCAGATGTTGCTATGACAGGAAGTTAAAATGAACAACTTGTTTTGGGGGAAATCCACATTTACAAAGTTTATTTTAGTTACATCTGCATATAAGCTTTGATATTAGAGAGAATTGGATTGTCAAGGTCATGGAAATTAAGGAAATCTTACAAAAAATAAACAATGAAAATTTCTAGTGAATATTTTTTAAGTTTTTGCTCTAAAATATTTACTCGCTAGTAATTCCCATAGAAATCTCTATTAAATTAGTTTTAAAATCTAACGTCAATCTAAACAATGTCCTGGAAATACATTGGACAAAGGTTTTGGAAGCAAAGTTTGTGTTAATCGTATCATAATTTTAGGGTGTATTAGTTGAATCCAACACATTGTTTTCCTCACACTGAAAACTCATTGAGAAATTTGTCAGTGAACATGGTTCCTCAGTGTTCAGGTGTGAAAACTTCTGTCAAGACGAAACTGTTTCTTGTAATGGATTGAGCTTGACGGGGTCATGGTTTCAACCTGTAGAAACTGCTTTGAAAAATGTAACGAAAGCAAGTTGTCTTTATTATGATCATACACTCAAAAATATGGACTTTCACTGTTGAAAACATCTTTGTTCACATTATTTAAAAAACTCATGTAACTACATGAACTTCATTTATCTGAGTTGTTTCTACTAAAAATGAGTATTGTCAGCTTTGCTTAACAAGTGTTTGTTTAGTCAACCTAACACTGCTGAGTGAAACGCACAAATGAATGTTGACATTACGATTTATTGATTAGAGTGCATTTTGTAGAGCAAATAGTTCATTTCATTAGGTAAATTAAGTCAATAAATGTGTTCACCTTACGTAATAAACTTTTATAAATTTAACATAATATTATTAAGTAAACTGCACATATAAATATTATGTAAAAGTGACAAATTCAAATGATTTGTATTTACTCAAATACATTTTTGTCAGCTTTACTTGAATTTCTTTTGTTCATACAACTAAAGTCTAAACTAAATTTTTTTTTGTGTGTGTAATGATAACTGGAATTAGATCCACATTACTATAAACTCAATATTATTCAGTTACAATGTATGTTTATACATGAGAAACCTGCACTTCCTGACCACAACATAAATCAGCCAAATCACATTTCTTAGAGAAGAATTAATGCATGCAAAGAAGAAAGTCATCTGTCAACAGTCATTTCTCTTTGACATGCTCTCACTGATTGATAACTATAGTTGAGTAGATGCCTCGGGGATCATAACTAAAGGTAGCGCATTTGATCTTTACCTTATCAAGGAATTTTGCTCATCTCTAAGGTAACGAAGATTACTGTTTGACGCCAGATCTGTGCGTGCCCCATTATGATAATTTAGATTCACAGATAAGTTATCAGTATATCTAATTGAGATGATGGATTTCAGCAAGATTCTTTTTAAACCTCTAAAAACTTTTATTTTCTAAAATTACACTTGCCAATCAGTTACATCTTGACTTTGTCTCTTTAATGGAAAAAGACATCTTAAGGCAATAGCTAACCAAAAAAGTAGGGAGGAAAAAAATAATTTACTCACCCTCACGTCATTCCAAACTGCTATGACCTTTCTTCCTCTGTGATAACCATATTAAAAATATTATATTGCAGAACGTCCTGGCTGTCAAGCTACAAAAATGACCATAAAAATAGTCCATATTCAACACAGGCTTGTTGGAAAAAATTTGCCCACATTCTTGCAAAACTTCAATAACGTACCTGGATTTTGTCCAAATTAAAAATAATAAAAAACAAAGATATGACATCCAAAGTACGTAAAGTAGTACAACTAAATCTCTGTTATTGAATCAAAAAGGTTTTAATTATATTTTCCTACATATAAAGGTATTTTAAAGGTTCGGTTTAACCGTCCAAAGGCCAATACAGCCATTTCATTTGAGATTAAAATATCTTAAAATGTAATAAATGTATATATTTTTTAGGATTTTATAACATTGTATATAAACATATTGCAAAACGGTATTAAAATTATGTGTAGAAGTCATTGCTTTGTTATGAGAAAGAATGTCCGGAAAAATGAATTTCATTGATGTCATTCGGAGTAACCAATAAAGGGACCATTTTGGACCAAGTCGTGGTCAGTATCATGTGACAGGATGTGACATCATTCAGACACCTGCAAAGGACCATGGTTAACATGGTTAGCTGTCATGGTTAAAGTAACTAACTCTCTCTTAACTATTTGAAAAATTCATGTTTTCACTTGCTCATACGCATGTGCCGAAACATCAGGTCATTTGGCACAACCGCTATAAAACATGGAAAATGTTGTAATATTTTAAAAACTTGTACTAAATATAAAATGTTTGATTGTCCTTTTGCTAGCTAGCTAGATATCAGCCTGTTAGCATTGTTTTAAAATATCGTCATTCTGTATAACCAAAATTTTTATTCGGTAAAACCGAAATTTTGGTTAAACCGAATGACTTTTTTTTGGTGACAAATTTTGTCCATCTTGTAAAAAATTACAAAAGCAGTGTTAATTAATTATAAAAACCACAATCTCATTATTAACACAATAAAACTTCAAAATTAATCATATCTCCATTAAAAACCTTATTATACCATTATGCATGGTTTGTAAACTAATACATTTTGACATTTGCATCACATAACCATCCTTATGTCTGGCTTTTCTGATGTAGTAAACTTGCTCTGTAGTTCAACTGGTACACCATAGCAAATTTAAACAATAAATACCGTTTTATGGCTCTTTAATGTGTTGTGACAGATCGCTGTAGCGCCTCAAAGTTACAACACGAAATAAACATGAATGAACATCAGAAGGTATGTTGTTTCAACCACGGAAAAATGTAAATACACACCAAGTATAAGTCCACTGATGTTAATCTACTAACTCTGTTTGGTTTGTTTGTTGGACAAAATGGCAGATTGGGCGTTATGATTGGTCATACCGCCTGTCAATCAAACTCTCAGCGAAGGGTTAATTGATGTACCAGGTGAGCTACTCAGCAAGTTTACCACATAATAAAAGCCATATATGGAGCTGGTTATGTGATCCAAATGTCAAAATGAATTAGTTTACACAAGTGTTCATTTCAGCTGGAAACAAAAGTGAATTGTAGGTACATTTTTGGAGTTTTGCAAAATTATAGGTAGAGTCGTGTTTTTCCATTGAGCTCATGTTGTTTATTTTCCTTGACATTGTACTCATTAACACTGTATCTGTCCTGCCCTCCAGGTCGCTTGTCATTCACTGTCCTGTCATTTTGGACAGCAATGAGCTACTGTCGAGTTATTATCTGTTCTCTTATCAAACAGACATCAGCACAGTTACTGCCTTTAGAAAGAGACGTCAATAGTCATTAGGAAACACATTTTTGCTATTTTGAACAAACCCCTCACCAAAAAATTTATTAAACATTGGCATGTAGTCATCCAGCACCATGTGGATGATTCCACAAATTGCAGCTTGTTGAAAAGAGGTGTTTTATTGATTGTGTAAAACTGGAGAAAAACCTCCATATCTAGAGACCTGAATATCTTTGAGACTCAAGCGTAATAACCACCCTTCAACACATTTTTAATTTATGTTATACTTACGTAATCTAGTGAATAAAAGCTGTCAACTTGTGGAAAGAAACAGAATGTGGTATGGAAATGACTGTTGAGTCTATATATAACTGTAGCTGAACTACAACAACACACACACACACACACACAATGCAGCGCTGCAGAGTTTGGAGTGTGTAGTAATAAATACAGGATGGCAGTTTCTGTCAGTGTTACACAGCCATCGGCCCTCAGCTATGTTTGAGAAATGAGCGTTGACTTCATGATGGAATTGGAAGGAGATACAGGTATGAATGGAGATTCAGTTTATTAATATGTGGTTGCTAGGGTGTTCTGGGTGGCTGCTAGCTGGTTGTTTAAGTCAAAAGAGTCCAAACCCTGGGCTCTAGATATGCCTAAAAAACCTTATTTCTTGGTAGACCCTTGTGAAAATAATACACTTAGAAATACACTTTAGCATACCCTTACAAAAAAAGTATACTTCAAGTCCATTTTACTAAGTATACTTAAGTAAAGTTCAAGTATATTTTTAAGTATACTTATGTAGAAAGTATACTAATCAATGTACTAGTAGTATACTTGTAAGTGTACTATTTCAATACGACTTGGGACTAAATTGGACCACTTTTTAGTATATAAAAATATACTTTTAAGTATAATTTAGTATACTTTTAAGTATATTTTAGTAATATTTTAAGTGTAACAGTATAAAACTTTTGAGAACACAACTAGTTCACTCACAATTACTTTTTTCGCTTGTACTGCATCTATACAACAAGTGAATTATAGGTATGAGGGTTTACTAAATTCTTGTAGCACTTTTTTTAGTTTATGAAAGTACATTTTGAAGTATATGCTCAGTTTTATACTTCAAAGCTACTTGTATTTTTTCTTTAAGTGAACTTAACATCATACTTATAGTTTACTATATATATATATTGCACTTGTTCCTTTTCAAGTATAAATTTTTATACTTGAAAATATATCTTTAACTGTACTTTAAGTAGATTTGAAATAAATTGTACACTACACAAACATTCACATACTCAGAATTAGTAACATATGTTTTCTTTATAAATCGACATTTTCAAACAATGTAAGTTTATAAGACAGTATGTAAAACTATGTGCAAAAAGTATTTAATATGCTAATTAAAAGAGTAAACTCAACTACAAGCCAAGTATACTTAAAATACTTAATTATATTTGTATATCTCGATCAGAATATGGAGTACATGTATAGGATAAAAATATTTAGACTTTTCTGTCAGAATAAGACAGGTATACTGAAGTGTAATTTTAAGTATATTTCTGAGAAGTACATAAAAAGTAGATTGAACGTTTCTTATTTTTTTAGTTTAAAAGAAGTATATTAATAGTCCTTCTTACAGAAATAACATATTAACAATCTTAAAGAATATACAGTACTTAAGTACATAATTGCATGTTGATTGTATCAAATAACACACTACAGTTCAAATTATAAGTGCTTTACATGTGCTTTAGTATGTTAGTCAACACATCAAAAAAGTGTACTTTTTTAAGCATGACAAACTATTATTAAACCATAATGATTTAAAATACACTTTAGTGTAAAAATTCTCTTTTTAAAAGTGTACTTAAGTGTGTTAAGAAATTAAAAAGTGTGCTCTCTTTAATTGCAATGAATTCATATTGTATTTAATTAATATTAGATTATTTAACAGTACAGTTTAAAATATATAAAAAAGTACATATATATATATATACTTTTAAGATTAAACTGCACATTCAATATAATTCAGGGGTCCCTTTCTTATCAAAATGACTTTGATGCTAGTGTATATATTATCATATAATTATTTATTATATATTATCAAGCAGTTACTTCATTAATGTCCCACAACAGCTGTTTAAATTGACCCAAAAGTTTCACAATATTTATGTTTCATTGCATATGTTACAGCAGTGTGATGACGTGACAGACAGTGGTATTTACCATGGTTTGGGGGCAGAATACAGTTGTAGCCTGGAAGGGGTGGAGGGGAGGAGGTTTTGTGTACAGCTTGAGCCTGAAGCATTGACTTTATTCCAAACAAACTTGACTCCAGGATGGGTCGTGCCCTTTTGCATCTATGGAAACCGCTAACTGGTTATAATATATTTTACGGGCTGTCAACTATGAAAGTCTGTGAACCCTTTATTATGTTAGCACACTCTTGAATGTCCTTGTGAAAAAGACATACAATTCAATTCAACTCCGAGGAGACAAGGGAGGCAGTGTCTCCTCAAAAAAAAAAACTGGAGGAGAAAATAATCGATATTACAAAAATAAAACAACGCAAATATTACAAAATGTGACATTAAAAAGTGTAAAAGTCACTTGTTTTTATAAAATAACTGTCCAACAGTAAAACCCGCAGGTAAAGTTACAGCGGGAGTCCGCATCTCTCTTGCCTCCCCCGACCCCATTGAGTTTTAACAGACCCCCTAAAGCGACTTGAAATTAATACTTGGTTTTAATAAATAGAACATTACGTAGTGTAAAAAAACTAAATAGAGTTGTATTTGGTCTCTCTTTTTGTGTAATGTTTATTTAACCAGGAAAATTAAGTATAACAGGGACATAAATTTACATTGGAGATATTTTATATATATATACACTCACCTAAAGGATTATTAGGAACACCATACTAATACTGTGTTTGACCCCCTTTCGCCTTCAGAACTGCCTTAATTCTACGTGGCATTGATTCAACAAGGTGCTGAAAGCATTCTTTAGAAATGTTGGCCCATATTGATAGGATAGCATCTTGCAGTTGATGGAGATTTGTGGGATGCACATCCAGGGCACGAAGCTCCCGTTCCACCACATCCCAAAGATGCTCTATTGGGTTGAGATCTGGTGACTGTGGGGGCCATTTTAGTACAGTGAACTCATTGTCATGTTCAAGAAACCAATTTGAAATGATTCGAGCTTTGTGACATGGTGCATTATCCTGCTGGAAGTAGCCATCAGAGGATGGGTACATGGTGGTCATAAAGGGATGGACATGGTCAGAAACAATGCTCAGGTAGGCCGTGGCATTTAAACGATGCCCAATTGGCACTAAGGGGCCTAAAGTGTGCCAAGAAAACATCCCCCACACCATTACACCACCACCACCAGCCTGCACAGTGGTAACAAGGCATGATGGATCCATGTTCTCATTCTGTTTACGCCAAATTCTGACTCTACCATCTGAATGTCTCAACAGAAATCGAGACTCATCAGACCAGGCAACATTTTTCCAGTCTTCAACTGTCCAATTTTGGTGAGCTCGTGCAAATTGTAGCCTCTTTTTCCTATTTGTAGTGGAGATGAGTGGTACCCGGTGGGGTCTTCTGCTGTTGTAGCCCATCCGCCTCAAGGTTGTGCGTGTTGTGGCTTCACAAATGCTTTGCTGCATACCTCGGTTGTAACGAGTGGTTATTTCAGTCAAAGTTGCTCTTCTATCAGCTTGAATCAGTCGGCCCATTCTCCTCTGACCTCTAGCATCAACAAGGCATTTTCGCCCACAGGACTGCCGCATACTGGATGTTTTTCCCTTTTCACACCATTCTTTGTAAACCCTAGAAATGGTTGTGCGTGAAAATCCCAGTAACTGAGCAGATTGTGAAATACTCAGACCGGCCCGTCTGGCACCAACAACCATGCCACGCTCAAAATTGCTTAAATCACCTTTCTTTCCCATTCTGACATTCAGTTTGGAGTTCAGGAGATTGTCTTGACCAGGACCACACCCCTAAATGCATTGAAGCAACTGCCATGTGATTGGTTGATTAGATACTTGCATTAATGAGAAATTGAACAGGTGTTCCTAATAATCCTTTAGGTGAGTGTATATATATATAAAAATTGAGGACTTTACCTCCTCATTTTAAAACACCACTGCAAGATATTATATAACACACTTTTAAGATTTGAATTACACGTCTATATTCAATACAGTTAAGCAAAGGGTTCTGGAATGGCCTTGTTTCTATAATATTTCATTTAAGGGTTTATGAGTCTGCAATACATACCTCTAACATTTGGGTCAATGACATTACATTCACTTCTTGTCTAAAAATGCAAGACAAACACATAATGACTTGCTTTGTAATAATACACATCTTCTATGATGAATATGTGTTTAATTTCCGATATGTTTTGGGTGACAATGCAAAAATGTCAAGGTGGTATAAGTGGAATGATATCATAATGAAGAAAAAAGTTTTGAATTCTTCTTCAGTAGTTTGGCATAATCTTTTATTATTATTATGAAAGTCTTACTTTCCAAAACTTGAATTAATTATTCATGGTATTTGTAAACTCAACAATTCATTATATTTGTAAAATATGAGCGTGTGTGTTACCTTGGAAGAAAAAAAATACATATTTTTTCAAATCCCTTTCAACCTCTCCAGGCCTTGCTAACCATTTCACCATGATAAGCCGGTAAAGCAGGTAGTAGGGCTAGCCGAAAGCTTTCTTTTGCTTGACAAAGCTGTCAGATAACATCATATAGGAATCCTTAGGGATTGAGGGAACAAATCAAGGTGCATTGTGGCACAGAATGGACTTCAGAGAGGGACGGGTGTCATTTGGTTGTAAGTGCAGTGAACTGTTCTTTATACTTCTAGTCACGCTTAAACACAGCTCTAGGCAAACTAGCACACAAACAACTAACCAGTATCATCTAAGAATATGCTTGTTATTTCTTGCTTTTTATGTAATAATATTTTTCTACATTATAATAACAAGATCAATAATATTCTTTATTTAGGCTTTAATCTGAATTATGTATTGCTGTACAGACTAGATTCCTCCCTCCAGTGAGACACCATAGAAAGGAATTTAAGCAAAACAGAGTTACCTTTAGTCACGAAAGCAAGACCCCGGGAACTTTCTCCACCCAGAAACCCCCATAACGCTTTGCATGAGACATGAGCCAACCTGCCTGCCACATCCACAACCAGACTCCAGTGAGGAAAACACACTGATTACTGAAGCGTGCAAATGTGTTGTTGACTATTAGTTATCTATCTATCTATCTATCTATCTATCTATCTATCTATCTATCTATCATTTAGGATGTAGTGCTTTGGAATTGCACTCTGACAAGGAAATGTGCATTAATTACACTGTAACAAAGGCACTTTAAAAATAAAGTGTACCCGTATATTTTTCAAAAACAGTTCTTTCAGACATTTTAATATTAAGGAAATAAACAACATGTTCTCCAACCAATACGCCTATATATGTTGTTTGTCACTTCCCTGAAATACGACCCATATGAGCGTTTGCTAAAGTTGCGCCCCTATCGACAACAGGACACTTTCATTTTAATGCAGTGTTCCCTTTTATCTGCGTCATATTTTGGGTTTCACATTGCTCAATTGGCAGAGCATTGCAATAACAATATGCAATCATGTGATCATGCAATCGTGGGTTCGATCCCAGGGAATGCATGTGCTCATAAAGTGTGTATGCACTATAAATCACTGAGGGTAGGTTTAGGGGTGGGGTGGGGTGATGTGATGTGATGTGGGGTGATGTGATGTGGGGTGATGTGATGTGATGTGGGGTGATGTGGGGTGATGTGGGGTGATGTGATGTGATGTGATGTGATGTGATGTGATGTGATGTGATGTGATGTGATGTGATGTGATGTGATGTGGGGTGGGGTGGGTGTAGTCGTTAATAAAAAAATTAATTTTGCTAAATGGAAATAGGAGAAATAGTGTAAAAACTCCACACATTGCATTCAAATGAACACGCATTTTGATTGGTAACGACAGTGTTTATATTTTTACGCCAGCTAGGGGGCGCATGACTTTAAAACGTAAAGATCGGTCATAATAAGGTGCTTGAAAAACGACCTATAGGGTGTTTTTTTTTTGGAGAACAGTCTCCTCATTTGTGTTGACTAACATAATAAAGCGCATGTTAAGTATGTGATTATAATTTTAACTCTAGTGTGTTATTTGATATTACAATTAACACACAGTTAAGTGACCGAAAACATTACATTAATACTTAAAACTTACTGTAGTATAAAGTATGTTATTCCATAATAAGGACTTGTTTTATCTATAAGAAAATAAGGTACTAGGCATATATTAACTCTTTCCCTGCCATTAACAAGTTATCTCGTCTTTTATGAGAAAACGCTTCCCTGCCAAAAATGAGATTTTACAGCTTTCCGTGTTTTCACTGTTATAAGGTAGGGGACACATCAGTGTTTCGGAGCATGTATCAAACTGCCAAAGTCACGCCCCCAGTGGTGAACCACTGAAATTTCAAAACACTTATGACGTAACGAAGCCTCGTTTACTGAAATCACGTGACTTTCACACTCCAAACCACTGATTCGAAACAAAAGATTCGTAAAGCTTCGAAGCTTCATGAATCAATGTTTTGAAATCGGCCATCACTAGATATTGTCGAATAAATTTGTTATTTTGTTTTTTTGGCGCACAAAAAGTATTCTCGTCACTTCATAACATTAAGATTGAACCACTGTAGTCACAATTAGCAAAAGTTCAGCTAATTGCATATATTATATATTTAAACTAAAAAAAAATGTCATTTAATTGTAAATTACATCAAATCAAGTGTCTAAAACATTATATTCAGTTTACCCTCAAGTATATTCTTTTAAAGTATATTATTTATTTTTTCCCCCTTTTTTGTTGTTTGTAGTACAGGACAAAATAAGACAAACTATAATAAGAAGACAACAACATAAATACAAAACAAACCTAACAACAAACAAACAAACAAGAATGTAAGTTTTACATGTGATTTTGAGAAGTGTAGGTGCTAGGTTGTGTTTGCATGTGTTTATCTCCGTCTTGTATATATACAAATATATAAATACAGTGCTCAGCATAAATGAGTACACCCCCTTTGAAAAGTAACATTTTAAACAATATCTCAATGAACACAAAAATAATTTCCAAAATGTTGACAAGACTAAGTTTAACTTATGTTTAACTTATAACATGAAAGTAAGGTTAATAATTTAACTTAGAGAACAACATTTTCAGTTTTATTCAAATTAGGGTGATGCAAAAATGAGTACACCCCACTGAAAGTCTCTGGAGCAAAGCTCAATTTTAGACTACAAATGTCTAATTTAACAAGAATTCAGAGTCTAATTACCCTAGTGAAAAATAAATATACTAAAATCTATTTGTAATACATTTATTTTATTCTAAGTGTACTACAATTGCATTTACGTTTACATGTACTTAATATAAATACCCTGCAATTGTACTTTTAGTATACTAAATTGGTATACTTAAAGTCTGCTAAACTGGAACAAGTATTTTTGTGTTGAGGTCCAACTAAAGATATACTTAAGTATATTTGATTATGCTAAAGTGGAACTATTTCAAGTATACTTTAGTACAAGTATATATATCTTGCAGTCAAATTATACAGTGATCATACTATCCTTACTAATAGTGATATTAAACACATTTTAGGCTTAATATTTAGAAATATGCATTGTGCATTGTGCAATAAAGAAGAACTGCAAAAAAAGTTTAATTCAAATATTTATGTCAGTATGTCTGTAAATAGTCAACATTTGAAGCGGATCAAAACCCTTCATCAAAGTTGTCCTAAAACCTTCTTTTAAGGACAACTTTGATGAACTTTTTTGATCCACTTCAAAGGCTGACTACTGTATATTAATGGGTTTTTTAGTTAGTGTGAAATGAATGTAGGCCTATTTTAAACACATTTTGGTAGGTTTTTTCACTAGGGCAGATTCTGCATCCATTGCCTCTGACATGTTTTCTCACGTCATGTACTTAACTCGGAAACTCTTAAAGTTTAACTCTTAAAGAAAATCCAGAGTTACCTAATCTCATAATTATGAGTAGTGCTGATGTTCATGTGCATTTCTGACATGACTTGAAAACACTGTAACTGCTGAAGCTAAACCTTGACCCCCATTGGCCTGCCCCGACGTCCTACTATTGGTTGAACCACAATGATTGATATGTTTTGAACACGCCATAAAGCCAATGCCATCAAACTCATCAACAATCGGTTTTGCTGTACTTTTGCTAAACAACCGAACTCTCTGGAGTGCACACTATTGGGAATCTGAATTGCAGATTTTGGCACATTTGTCAGAAAGAAACTTTAGAGTCTAAAAAGTCATTGTAGCTAAAAACACAAGTCTCACCATGTATTTCAAATCCGAGAATGATCAAATTACTTTTAGATTATGCTATATAGTTTTTTAGATTGGATTTACTTTTTGTGCAAACCACAGAAAACATGAGGTATGAACTGAAACATCTAGTTTGTTTCTGCTAATTGGTTGTAAGGGCAGACTTTTCAAACCCAACTTTTGCCTACAGCTTAGACGTAACCATGAGAAATTTGCAAACAAAATTATTTAATTTGTTACATTTTTAAGTACTTCAGTAATTTATTTTTGTTGAATACTATGTTGACCTGTTACGATTAAATTGAACAGTATTTGAGTTCTACTTGTGTAGTACATAAAATAGTATTGGCCTAGATAATAGTTAGCAGGAAATGGGTTTTGAGTTGCAAAAAATAATCATAAGTAAGTTTTATAATGATGATCTTTACCTTTTTTAATAATTTGCTCACACTTTGAATATCAGGTAGGCTATTGTTTAATTTAATTCAATAGCACTTTTCACAATTTTGCATGATTGCAAACAGATATACAAACAATACATTGTATTACATACAAAGTAGTTACATAAGTAAATATTTGTAATTATGACAAATAAAGAAAACAACATATAGTCAGTTTGAAATGGTTAAAGAAATTCACATACCTGATCAGAAGTTTTATTACATTTGTGTATTACTAATGCACTTCAATGCACCCATACACTTTTCCCATTTATGCTACTTTAATAGCCCTTATTTGCACTTTGAAATATGGACTGCAGCCCTTTGGGCTGTCAAAATCTTATGAATTATTAAATTAATTATTAATTAAACTGATCCTGAGCAAAAAAAAAAAAAAAACAACTTAGTAAAAATGTCAAATAAATCCAGAAACGTTTACTGCATGAAAAGTAAATCATTTTAATTTATGCGTCACATATAAATACGCAGCTTAATGCAAGACTGCCAAATGATTTAACTGCGTTTTTGTCAGGAGCAGTTGTGGTGCATTGAGAGTTGAAGCGCGCAGAGACAATCGGCAGAGGAATGTTACGGATGATTATCCGGATTGCATATCCGTTTATACAATTGCTTCATGTTGCGTTAATGACAGATAATGTCAGGTAAAAGGAAAGCAAAACATTCTTGATATTTAATGTTGCGTCTAATGTTTTATTTCTTCAACAGCTTAAAGTTAAATGCACGTTCGTGTTGTATAGCAACAGGCCGTTTCACGTTTATTTTCACGCACCACTTACTGTCTATATTAATAATTTTGTCAGCGATTCACAGTATTTTAATCCATATAATTTGTGCTGTCGTTAATAGTTGTCATTAATAATATCTGCGCGCTTATAGCTGTACTTGTTACAGTATAGAGAGAACACAAAGTAACACCAGTTTAGTGTAGTATACAGTGGGTACGGAAAGTATTCAGACCCCCTTAAATTTTTCACTCTTTGTTATATTGCAGCCATTTGCTAAAATCTTTTTTTTTCCTCATTAATGTACACACAGCACCCCATATTGACAGAAAAACACAGAATTGTTGACATTTTTGCAGATTTATTAAAAAAAGAAAAACTGAAATATCACATGGTCCTAAGTATTCAGACCCTTTGCTCAGTATTTAGTAGAAGCACCCTTTTGATCTAATACAGCCATGAGTCTTTTTGGGAAAGATGCAACAAGTTTTTCACACCTGGATTTGGGGATCCTCTGCCGTTCCTCCTTGCAGATCCTCTCCAGTTCTGTCAGGTTGGATGGTAAACGTTGGTGGACAGCCATTTTTAGGTCTCTCCAGAGATGCTCCATTGGGTTTAAGTCAGGGCTCTGGCTGGGCCATTCAAGAACAGTTGTGTTGTGAAGCCACTCCTTCGTTATTTTAGCTGTGTACATAGGGTCATTGTCTTGTTGGAAGGTAAACCTTCGGCCCAGTCTGAGGTCCTGAGCACTCTGGAGAAGGTTTTTGTCCAGGATATCCCTGTACTTGGC
>RJVU01037426.1:787545-817750 GCA_003731715.1 Anabarilius grahami | reverse complement strand
GTGTCCAGCAGACAGTTGACTATAAAAGGGTGTTAAAACCCCTTCCCATTTCATGCTGTCAGCAATGGCACCACATGGAAGAGAAATGTCACAAGACCTGAGAAAGAAAATTATTTATTTACACCAGAAAGGTGAAGGTTACAAGAAGATCAGCAAAGCTTTACTTATCAGTCAGAATACTGTAGCAGACTGATGAAAGATGAAGACTACTGGGACTCTATACTCTGGAGTGATGACACCAAGATAAATGTTTTTGGAACTGATGGCTTCAAAACTGTATGGCGTCACAAATGTGAGGAATACAAAGAAAAATGCATGGTGCCTACAGTGAAACATAATGGTGGCAGTGTCCTTATGTGGGGCTGCATGAGTGCTGCTGTTGTCGGGGAGCTGCATTTCATTGATGGCATCATGAATTCACAGATGTACTGCTCTATACTGAAAGAGAAGATGCTACCATCACTCCGTGCCCTTGGTCGTTGTGCACTTTTCCAAAATGACAATAATCCTAAACTGTATATGAGTAATATAAGCACTGTATAATATAATATGAGCACTGTATATGTAAAGCAGAGTGTTTCCATAATAAGTACTTTAAACAAGGTTTTCCACAGTTTTTGGACATGTTATTCGTTGAATGGCCTTGGAGCATCCTGTAAAAATCGTAACATCATTCTGCACATATTACTCGCAATAGACAAGGTACCTCTACAAGATGTTTCTTGTATCATATTAGATCGCTATTTTGCTTCTCTTGTTGAAATCAGCCTTGAATGAATAAGATCATTGTGTCTTTGTCGTACAACGCCAATGCCCCCCTAAACGTCCCCTAAACAAACTAAAAGAGTCCAAATTTGCACTCTACAGTACGCAAGCACCGCCACCCCGAAGCCTGTCCCTCGGTGCAAAAGACTGATGTATTTATCCTGTTTGGGCATTGAAAAAAAGAGAAAACTTCTACTTGCAACCATTTACTGAAAAAGGGAATTAAAATCTTTGGTGTAAAGACCCTATTAGTAGCAGGACTCATCATTTGCATAACAGTAGCCTTATCCTCCAGCTCATAAGAGAGAGACGCTTTCTCAAATCTCTGAGAAAAAAGGCCTCTTTGGAAGCGAGGAGAGCTAATAAGCAGCACCGTGCCTCTAAAAGCAGAGAGGGAAAATGAAAACAAGGTTTTTTCCGGAGGTTAGCGTGGCTGTCTACATGAGGATGGAGGCATGACGGCCAAGAAAATGACAAACGCAACAGCAGCTGAAAGATCTTGATGCATGAGATTGTTAAGCATTGACAGTGCAAGTCTCCTATAGCCTGAGTGACCCATGCTTGTACGGGATGTGGAGATTAAGAGGAAGTTAACTTTTAGTTATGTCTTTACTGTCATTTTTGATCAAATTAATACATCTTTGCTGAATACAAGTATTAATTTCATAAAAAAACTTTTGAACAGTACATACACATAAAAAGTAAATGTACCCTCAACAACTTCTACATATGAAACTAACCGTGACTCAAAGGCACTTTGCATATTTATGATATTTGCAAATGTCTTCATGTGAACTGGTGACTAAAGCAAACCACACACACTGTCTCAGTACTGTAAAAGGTGATTGTTCCCCTTTTTGTGAACTAACAGAATCACATTACACATAAAACAGTTAAGATCCCTATGTAAATGGGGTTTACTGTGGATTTGGCACAGAAAGCTATTGATTTGACTCTTATATGCTGTTATTATATTCACATTAATGACACAGTGTACCTGTTTGTTTTGCTTCAGGCCAGGTTGTTACAGTAACACAAATGGGTGTCATTCACCACCTCTCTTGTCAGAAATTATATCTTGGGCATTCAGTTTCATGTTTGAGAGTCAGTTGGCGTTGTGCTTCAGTACCCGCCAATTCTGTATGAGAAATGCAAATGTGCAGTTGGCAGTACATGTTACAGCAGTGTGACCTGATTTTTCTTTTGTAACCATTAAGGAATAATACTGTTAACCGTTTGGCTTGTAGAGGAAAGTGTGTTATTACTTTCACTTATTTTTAAAAGTAATGTATTACAATATTGTGTTACTCCCTAAAAAAGTAACTAATTGCGTTAGTTACTTTTTATGAAAAGTAATAAGTTACATTACTTTTGCATTACTTTTTCTCATCTGGGCTGGGCTTGCTTGATTGCTTTTTAATAACAACAAAAAAGTTCTATTTTTTGCAAATGTAAAGGCCCTTTCACACCAAAAGTGAAATGAATAAGCCTCAAGCTGCAAATTCATGCCTGTACAGTAGAGGGCGCAGCTCAAACAAACCTTTCAGCTGTGCTGCCATTCTGGATCAAAGAAGAATAGGATCCAGGAGAAGAAAGTTCTACACTCTTATTTCTGAATCTAATTTGTATAGTTTTATATTTGAAGGTCAGCAGGAAAGACATTGGTTAATAAAGTGAGATATAAAGTATATTTGTGTAGTTTAATATATGGGCCCTATTATATAGTTAATTATGGGCTCTATTTTAACGATCTAAGCACATGATCTTAAAGCGCACGGCGCAAGTACACTTAGGGCGTGTCCGATTCCACTTTTGCTAGTTTAAGGATGGGAAAAATGGTTGGCGCGCCCGGCGCATGGTCTAAAAGGGTTGTCCCTATTCTCTTAATGAGTAATGGGTGTGTTTTGGGCACAATATGCAATAAACCAATCAGAGTCTCATCTCCCATTCCCTTTAAAAGCCAGTTGCACTCGCAGATTCGCTATTTACATGGCGGAATTTGCAAGCAGAAAAACTGAACGCTTCTCTAGTGAGTAAATAGATCTGCTCATCCGCGAGGTTAAAGCGTGCGAGCAGACCATCTACGGGAAAAGCTGGATTCCACCAAAGCATTTTTATCTTTATGCACACAATAATAATCTTTTACATTGTAATCCTTTTATTTTTAATATTTGGCATGTTTGTGTGCTGCTGCGCATCCCTGTGTGTGTAATAAGCAGAGTGTACGTGCGTTGTGCACCCGCATATAGGCGCATATTACTAAAACGCTCTTTAAATAACAAAAAAATATTGCAGCATTGACTTTAGACCAATTGTTTCAATTGATCAATGGCGCAGTCTAATTCAGTTGCCTCTATTCCAGCACGCCCATCGGTGCACACATTTATGCAAATGCATTTGCTATTTAAACAACGTGGCACAGGACGTGAAAATTATAACTGCGTCGGACTGAAACTAGCAAAAAATGCTTGTGTCGCATCTGCTGCCGCATTGCGCCAGGTGTATGATAGAGCCCTATTACAGTTTTGTGTAAAATTCTGTGATTGCTTTTTACTGTTTTTATTCATTTTGAGGAATATTGTTTTTGTGCAAGTGAGATGAGTAAATGCATGTTATCACTTATTCTAGAACAACAACAACCATCATTTTCACACAGCGCACACAACACCTCTACACTTCATTTCTCTCAACATGAGCACAGGAGAGCTGTCAGTCAATAAATGTAAAAAAGTAACTTATTTGAAAAAGTAACTTTGATATTTTGTTGTAAATTGAAAAAGTAATACATTACTTTAATAGTTACTTGAAAAAGTAATCTGATTACATAACTCAAGTTACTTGTAATGCATTACCACACTGATTACTT
The DNA here is from genome assembly GCA_003731715.1 of Anabarilius grahami. NCBI lineage: Eukaryota > Metazoa > Chordata > Actinopteri > Cypriniformes > Xenocyprididae > Anabarilius > Anabarilius grahami. Next base: position 814,119 of record RJVU01037426.1, on the reverse strand, counting down.
TACTGTAAAATTAAATGCATGAAAAAATACCATTGTCCTGTAAATATTTTTTTATTATTATTTAAAAAATCCAAAACCTTTCTTTTAACTAATTAATTTTTCCAGTTATTTATTATATATATTATACATAAACATTAAATTATTTAATTTATAAATAAAAAAGTAAATATAATTTTAAAAGTAATTCTAATTATTTTACATAAAACAATACAGTCTATGCTGCACTTACAGCATGTGTGTGTCTGCTGGTTGTACATGTATGTGTATTGTACTACCTGTGGCTGGATGTGTTTTAGACATGCCACCACAGTGAGATATAGTGAAGCCATCCTGAGCAGAGCAGGAGAAATATGCCTGAGCCGCCCACTGCGTCAGTGAAAGAGACTGAGCTATTGTCCTGCAATTTCCCTCACTTCATTACTGTCACACTAAGCAGATGGTCCCTTTCAGAGCACACACACACACACACACACACACACAAACAGCCTGAAACTACTATGCACATGGCCACTCAAACACACCATTTACCTACCATCAGTGTGAATCACTCTTTCACAAACACAGACACTTACACACAGACACACACACATACATACTGGTTTCCATAGACATCATTATTTTTATACTGTACAAACTTTATATTCTATCCCCTAACCCTAACCCTACCCCTACCTATCACAGAAAACTTTCTGCATTTTTACATTTTCAAAAACTTAATTTTGTATGATTTATAAGCAGTTTTCCTCATAGGGACCAAACAAATTTCCCCAAAAGGTCAAAAATGACTGGTATTGCTATCCTTGTGGGGACATTTGGTCACCATAACGTAGGGAATGCTATGTACACACACACACATGCAATATGGCTTCTTAATTAATTCTAGGCCATGATCCACATTCAGTGTAGTCAAGTCATTAGCATAATTCGCTTTGCTCATGAGCGTTCAAGAATGTGATTTCAATTATGAAAAACTAAATAAACTAAACCCTGGGTAATTGAATACCACAAGAAACAAACACACTGTTTGATTTAATAAGCAGGTCTGGAATTAATTTTGCTGTTTGTCATTTTACGCATGTGTCTAGTGTTTGGATAACATAAAGCAGTTGCTGCCAGTAACTCCATGCAAGCAGCAGAGAGAAAGTCAGTCAATATTAGCATACAAAAGGATTTGCTAATTGCTGTTATAACCATTTGCATTATCCACACAGGAAAATGCAAATACATTTGTTCACTGGCCTTTGAGGTTATCCTGCTAATATCAAAAATAGGATGTTAATGCTTCTCATTGCTGTAATTTCAAATTTTTTATTTTAAAATAATTTTTCCTATCCCATTTACAGTTTTTCTTTTACAATCACTATCGCCCATTTCTCAGTATAGGTCATGTCTTCAAAACTCCACACAGTGACCACAACAGCAGTCTATGTGGGCACAGATCCTCAGCAAAGACCACAAGAACCAGACAAGTCCTTTGCACAGATCATATGGACAGTTTCAACTCCTCCCCACCATATGCCGACATGATGTATCCCAATCTTCAAGCAGAAGTAACTGGATGAAATATTCTGAATGATATCAATCTACAATTCTGATTTGTGATGCAGACTTTAATCATAATCACACCATGATTTGTCTGTTCAGAGGAGAACTGGCCTGGTTTCACCCATGGTTTTTTCTTTATTTCTGTCACTGATGGAGTTTGGGTTCCTTGCCACTGTTGCCGCTGGCTTGCTTAATTATGGACACTTAATATTTGGCAATATAATTGATTTGACTGTTGGACAGGAACTGAACTGGGCTGGATGATGATATCACTGTTTTCTACTGAGCAGGTTTATCACTTAATTGAACTCATTTCACACTGATGATCTGTATACAGTTATTGAACAGAGCTGAATCAACCCTGAACTGACCTTAGCTAGTCCTAAATCTCAGAAGCGTGAAACTTCATCGACTTGAAAAATCCAAGCCATCGATGGAGGCCCTATTGAATGAGGCTTCATCACCCACCGCAGCTTACCTCTTCAACTACAAGTGGGAGCCCTTCACCAAGAATATATTTCCCTGATGATAACCAAATATCTTTAACATCTTCTACTTCGGAAGACGGAAATTCACAATTCTCAGCTGTGTTGGTCAGACAAACAACTCACCCGCTAGTCCTCCTTCTGCTACACTCACTATCTTCATTTTCCAGAACTCTCCATAGGCACTACTTCTATTGAAAGCTAATAATTATCCATCCGTAGTCAAACACATAGCCATTGATTTTCTCACAGATCTACTAGAGTTGTAACACAACTATTTTGGTTGTTATAGTCATTATTCCTGATTCAACTACCTAACCTCCCTTCTGCTTTTGCCACTGGAGAACTGTTGTTTAATCATGTCTTTAGGTATCTTAGGATACCAGAGGATTTAGTGAGTGACAGAGGACTGCAGTTCACTGCTTTATGGAGAAGTTGGGGCTAACAATAAGTCTAACATCAGGATACCACCCACAAACAAATGGCCAGGTGGAGCAGCAGGTTCCTTCACACATTCTGTTCTACTAACTCAGGACACTGGGCCTAGTTTTGGCCAGGGCATAATATGCAAAAAACTCCCTACGCCACTCAGCCACTCAACTGACTCCTTTCCAGTGTGTGCTGGGATATCAGCCTCCATTACTACTATGGAATGATAACCCCACAGATTCTCCGGCAGTGGATGATTGGTTTAGATGCAGCGAAAAAGTCTGGGAAGACACCCATTATCACCTTGAACAGGTGGCACAGACATGCAAAACTTTTGCGGACCAGCGCTGTATCAACAACCCTCAATACCACCCTGGAGATCAAATATGGCTGGCCACACGAGATCTATGACAACCAAATACATGTAAGAAACTCAATCCCAGATATATAGGACGTTTCAAGATTCTTAAATACATCAATGAAGTCACCCACAGACTCAAATTGAATCATCACAGTTAACTAGCTTACTCTTTTCACGTCTCCCACTTGAAAGCAATTGTCCCTGGCCCCTAGCTACCAATCTCCCACCAGCTACCCCACCACCTCCCCTAGATATTGAAGGACAGCTGGCAGACTTGGTCAAGTCCATATTGAACTCCAGGCACAAGAATGGTAAGCTGGAGTATCTTATAGACTGAGAGGCATATGTACCAGAGTAACAGTGCTGAATTCCAGCACAAGACATCCTGGTTCCAAGAGTTTCATGCTCATCAGAATGCCGAGGTCCTCATCCTAGGGCAAAGGCAAAGAATAGCAGTGCTCCTAGAGTTACCTCTTTGGGGAGGGTACTGTCAGATCAGTGAATGTCTCGGTTATTGTTGTAACCTCCTTTCCCTGATGGAAGGAACGAGACGTGGCATCGATGACTGACACAAGGGGTCATGCTTTGGAGCTCCACTCCCCCCGGACATACAGGTATAAAAGGAGCCGGCATGCATCCACTCATTCAGGTTTGTGCTGAAGAGTCGAGACAGTGTCTCATCCATTTCAGCGGACAGTTCAGTTGGTGCAGATGTTGGCAAGCCCCAGTGTGCCGGGTAACAAATGCACTAGCAACAACATAACCTACCCATCGCCCCATGTAAGCTGTGTAGTCCTTCGTACCTCCAGAGAGGACAGTATTTATCATGGGAATAGGTCGCTTCAGACGGTATTTTGAAAAAAAGTATATTAAATCTTTGTTCATAAGACTTCTAGGTATTGGAGGTTGTAGACTAGAGTTTTTGCTTCAGAATTATGTAAAAATTATGCTGCCTACTCCTTCATATAAAACAATATATTGATTTAGTTTTTGTAAGACACTTTTTGCCAAGGAACACAGTATGCATGGAGGCGTGAATGATCGTGAATAATGGATCGTTCTCACCTGAGAAGACAAAAGAATTGAATAGTAATGAGCTGAAATGACTTGCATATTCATGAGCTCTTTCAGTCAGGTAGGCTGTGAAAAAAACCCTCTGTAATCATGTCTCAGCTCAATTTAAAATAATGGTATTCTATTATATTCTTTAAAATATAATGTATTTCTGTGATGCAAAGTGTCTGAACAATTATGTTACCTCTATGGCATTTCATATAGGCTTTTAGCTTAAAAGCATGCACATTTGGAGAAATATTGATGATTCTTATATGTTTATGTCAAATTTCTATACAGAGGAGTAATATTTATTCTATATTTATTTTTTCTCATCACTATGAGTGCTGGAAACTGTGTTTTCAGTTCATACTTGCAGCCGGAGGGCGCTCTGTACACCTTTTAGTCCACAAATTATTCTAAAGAAGAAGAGGACATTTCAGGAATGGTGTTTTTAATTCATACTTGCAGCCGGAGGGCGCTCTGTACACCTTTAGTCCACAAATCCATATAAAGAAGAAGAGAACCAGGAACTAACTGTATGTCTTCCAGAGCTCACCATGGCTTTAACTTCCAGATAAACACTTTTCAAGACAATAAATACACGATTGATACAGCATGTATTGACTGAATTTGCCTCTGAATAGCNTCAGAATGCCGAGGTCCTCATCCTAGGGCAAAGGCAAAGAATAGCAGTGCTCCTAGAGTTACCTCTTTGGGGAGGGTACTGTCAGATCAGTGAATGTCTCGCTTTTATACAGGTATAAAAGGAGCCGGCATGCATCCACTCATTCAGGTTTGTGCTGAAGAGTCGAGACAGTGTCTCATCCATTTCAGCGGACAGTTCAGTTGGTGCAGATGTTGGCAAGCCCCAGTGTGCCGGGTAACAAATGCACTAGCAACAACATAACCTACCCATCGCCCCATGTAAGCTGTGTAGTCCTTCGTACCTCCAGAGAGGACAGTATTTATCATGGGAATAGGTCGCTTCAGACGGTATTTTGACCTTTTCTCTTTTTAATAAAAAAATTCACAGCTGTGCGGACCTGCGGAAGCACTGGGGAAGCGTTTCCTTTTTCCATGCGGAAAAGAAACACTACAGAGACCATATCCTGTTTAAAGCAAGGTTAACGAGGAGAATACATCACAGGGGAAGTACCGCACCGGGAAGAAGTCTCTGTAGTTGGTCCTGCCTGAAGAGGGAATAATTTCTAATAGCACAGTGACTGTCAGCAGAGACGGGGCTCTGCCTAGTGGAAGACACAGGTTTACGATCGGTGAAACCGTATCATGGAGAATATCTCATATGAGATTACCATCAAGGAATCACTACATATGGAGCATTAAGTTACAGTACACAAGCTGACCCGAAGGGGCATGCATCACGAGAACTGGGCCTTGCATCGAATTTGGTGAAGGAATTTCTTCCCTGCCACAGGGTGCTGAAAAGTAAGATACATCCAGGGTTCGCCGGTACGGGGAACACACGTGGACAAAGAAGTCCATGTTATCACCTCAGGGAGGGAAAAGGCGCTATATGCAAGCAGTACACTCTGCCCATTGCCCGTAACTTACGTGCTTGTACCCAAAAACACACAGGATGAAATTAGATATTGTAAATCTCGTGAAGGTATTGAGTGTAGTCCAGCCTGCTGCTCTACATGTGTCTGATAGAGAATCACTTTTCACTAGAGCCCAGGAGGATGCAACACTTCTCGTGGAGTGTGCACAAACTCCTAAATTGGATGGCACACCTTGGGTCTGGTATGCCAAGGTAATGGCAGCCACAATCCAGTGGGCCATCCTCTGTTTGGAGGCAGCCTTCCACTTCTGCTGTCCCCCAGAACAGAGAAAGAGCTGCTCAGAGCTTTTGAAGCTCTGCATGCAGTACAAGTAAACAATGCATACTGGACACAGCAACGACAAGGCTGGGTCTGCCTCATCCCGAGGCAGCGGTTGCAAGTTCACCACTTGGTCCCTAAAATGGGTAGCGGTAACTTTGGCACATAGCCTGGCCAGGGTCTCAGGATCATGTGAGAGTATGCTGGACAGAACTCAAGGCACGTTTTACTGACAGAGAATGCCTGTAGGTCCCCAACCCTCTTGATGGAGGTGAGCACAGTCAGGAGCACCGTCTTCAATGAGCAATGAGAGGGCCCAAAGTTTGACTGACTCCAGCAGCTCAAAAGGAGCTCTCTGTAGGTCCAGCAAGACCACAGAGAGATCCCATGAGGGAATAAGGCATGGCCTAGTAGGATTCAACCACCTGGCACCTCTGAGGATCCTGATGATCAGGTCATGATTCCCTTGAGACCTACTGTCCACTGCGTTGTGAATGCCAGTTTGTAAACAGACTCCACTCTTAGAGGGGGCTCTGGCTTGAGGGATAGTGTCTATCACTGCCACTAAAGTCTACTGTGTCCCATCCAGAGGTCTGGGCATGGGGGGCAAATTGTGCCTCGTCCCTGAGAAAGGAGGTCCTTCCTCAGGGGAATTCGCCAGGGAGGTGTTGTCACAAGGAGCATGAGTTTAGAGAACCCAGTCCGGTTGGGCCAGTACGGCGCAACCAACAAGACCTATTCTCCGTCCTCCCTGACTTTGCACAACATCTGTGCAATCAGGCTCAGTGGGGGAAACATATTTGCATAGGCCCCGGGCCAGCATATCAGTGCCGAGGTGGGCCTCGGTCAAGGAATACCACAGTGAGCAATTGGAAGATTCCTGGGAAGTGAACCGGTCTATCTGCACTTCGCCGAATCGACTCCAAATCAGCTGGACCACCTGGGGATGGAGTCTCCACACCCCCCTAAAAGCGTCACTCGTCACAAATGCATGTCCTCTGGGCGATTGAGTTTGCCTGGGATGTGACTGACCCACAGCAACTTCAGATTAGGAGACAGCGGACACATTGGGACGGCAGACATGCGTTGTGAGTGTAAACAGCTGTGTTGTCCATCCGGACCACCACATGCTTGCCCTGGATCAACAGTTATAACCTCCGCAGGGCCAGCGATATCCCCAGCAACTCGAGGCAGAGTGGGTGCACGCTGGCTCCTTTTATACCAATATGTCCAGGGGAGTGGCGCATGCAAGTTCCACTTGTCAATTTTCATTGGCCTTTTCTCAAAATATTAGAGGTGATTGGGGCTCCCAAGTATGACCTCTAGTTTCAGTCATCAACACCACGTTGAAGTGACTGACAGATAGGGAGCTACAATTCAGAACACTTTAGTATACTTTTTTTTCAAATGGATACTTCTGGAGTTGGACACACAGACATGGGAAGATTTTCTCATCCTCCCTCCTGCAACAGGCCCCGCGGCGAACGGGCCGAGGGGTCTGTTTACTTTGCTATCCTAGCAATAAACCTACAGTTTAGATTTTATAATTTTATTGAGAACCACAATCTAAATGATGTTATTTTTCTTCATGTATCACACAAGCTGATACTGTCACATTCAAATCTAAAAAGAATTCCAGGAACACGAGGCCTTCTGCCAGACAGCTGCTCACCTGCAGATGGCTGCAGACGTTCCCGCTTAAACTTAGCACCTGTTACACATATTCTAAACATTCAGAGGGATATTTACCTAACCAAAATCAGTTCACGAGATAACCAAGACTTGCAAAGTGTAGCCCCGAGGTAAATAATCACAGAGTTATCTGAGTGCATGGATCCCACCGATACATGCGTGATTTCGTTTCACTTTAACTGCTATGTGTTTACTTAAACTCAATTAACAGCAGGGACTAGTAAAGTTGCAAGTCATATAAAAAGTCTAAAGCAAGGTATCATTAATTATACTTAATTTATACTTAATTATACTTATAAACCTAACAGATCACTCAGATCATCAGGATCAAGTCATTTAGAAATACCAAGGGTTCACTCAAAGCAAGGAGAGTCTGCTTTTAGCTGTTACGCCAGCCGCAGCTGGAACCAGCTTCCAGAAGAGATCAGATGTGCTCCAACAGTAGCCACATTCAAATCCAGACTCAAAACACATGTTTTTATCTATGCATTTGCTGATTGAGCACTGTGCTATGTCCGAACTGTTTGCATTTTATTTTATACGTATTATCTTTTTATTCTTTTAATTCCTTTTCCTGTTTTTATTTCATTTTTAATGTATTTTATATATTTTATGTATCATCTTGTTACTCTGACTTTTAATGCATTTTAAATATTGCTGTCTGGTTGAAAGAGCTAGGAGATTTAGGAAGAAAGCATTTGTGATTAGGTTATAATTTGGTGAATTTGGATAAGGGGACAAACCATGGGGAAATTTGAGCTGTGGTGCATGGTTAAGATATCTCTGGATTACAGTCAGGACACTTTCCAAAGGGGGAAATTTCCAAAGGGGAAATTTGAACTGCATTGCATAGATAAGATATCTCCGGAAGGGGGATTAGGGCTGTGTGGTGCAGTTTGAGGTATCTTGGCAAAAGGGGAGATTGAAACTTTGTTTATCAGTTTGAAGTGCCCTAACAGGTAGCAGTCCTGTCGTGTGAGGAAGATCAATTCAGATCTGCTCTGATGGATAGATCCGTTTAGATCCACTCTGACGGACAACAACAACAACAAAAAACTCCCTAAGACTTCCTAGCTCATCCATCCAGATAGCAAAATTCTCTGTTTTTACTGTTATTTCTATTCCTTATGTTCTATTTTTATTATTCTTCTATATGTAAAGCACTTTGAATTACCATTGTGTATGAAATGTGCTATACAAATAAAATTGCCTTGCCTTGCCTTAATTTAAAGATATATAGGCCCGGTTTCACAGACAGGGCTTAGCCTAAATCAGGATTAGGCCTTAGTTCAATTAGGATATTTAAGTAGCTTTTATAAATGTTCACTAGAAAAAAACATTACTAGTGTGCATCTTGAGACCAAAACAATGGCACTGACATATTTTAAGATATGTACAAGTTGCTTTCAGTTTAAACAGCTCAAACATGCATTTTAGTCTAGGACTAGCTTAAGCCTTGTCTGTGAAACCGGGGGATAAAATATAAATCGATGCTTATAAATAAAATTACACTGGCAGTAGTATGCAGCAGTGCTTACCAAAACTTTATCATAAAAAATACAGTAATAGTTTACAGGATGATTTTGGTGACTTTTCTTTAAAGTTTATAGCGATTTATCTCATTAAATGATTTAATGCTAAACAACTCAACTATTCAAAATGTTCTCGTTTCTACTGTAGCATTTAATTCCTGCTGCTATTTTGTTGTTGTTGTTGTTGTTTATAAAAAAAATAATAATTACAAAAATTAATTAATTTACTGATAGAATTACTGACATTTTTACAATGTAAAGTTCTGATTAAAACTTTTTATCAAATGACAATGCTATTAGTAAGCACGCAAAAAGCTTATAAATAGACAGTTACAAAATATTAGAGATTGCACTTGTGCATTTTTGTGTGCATTACAGTTTGTTTAATGTTCATCAGTCATACAGAATTTTTATCAGTCATATTGAAAGGCTGAATGATGATATGAATATGGTCATTAAACAAAGGGCAGTTGTAATATGGCAAACATATTTTTTAAACACATTATCTTCTAAACTACAGTAAGAAAGTAAGCCTGCTGCTTTCATTTGAATGGCTCAGTCTTAGACAACACTGAACAGCTCCAGGTCTGGCCTGATTGATCACACTAATTTCATTACAGCACAGTGACATTAATGAGAAGAACAAACTTATTTAAGTTAACTGCCTGTTCCTACTGTGACAAGTTTTGACAGAGTGCAGTTTTCAGATACGTGCTTCAGTTCTCACACTGTGCCATTTAAACTCTATCTGAAATCTGCCACTCAGGAATCTGATTAAGGACCTTCTCGAAGAATAGAAGGACATATTTAACATTCCTCAGACCTAAATGAGATTTTGTGTGCAATACATAATTGTGTACAAACTCACCAACATGTCATGCAGAGATGTTCTAAATATATAAATTTTTCTTTTGTCCTTCCTCTTTCATTTTTCAACAAATTTGTACTTCAAAAACTTCAGAAAGTGTACATTTAAATTATCTTATTATCTTCAATCACTTAACGTTGACTTTCTTTAAAGCACTTTGAATAACCACTGTGCATTGAAATCAATGTATATATACTATATAATGTATATAACTTTGTTTTGGATGTTCTTGAGTTTTGGGATGGGTTCCTAGAATTGCAACAGATTCATGTGTAATGTTGATTGTTAAACAGACACTAACAACAACACAACTTCCTTCAACTCCAACCACAATGAAATTGTTGGAATTCCCCCCGAGGCAGGAGACTTGAAGGTGTGGATCTTTGAAAAGTAACGATTATCCAGGATGAACAGAAAAATGTCAGTTAAAAGTTGCTACACCCCTGTCCTTCAGGGGACAGTAATATCAGCAAAAACACTCGTCAGTTTATTATATATCATCTATTGCTATTGCTAACAAAGTAATATTGCCCCTTACAAATAAGTGGTATCATAATACTGTGTATATCACAGTACTGAATGATTACCATAAGATATTTCCATATTCATGTTAGTGGCCTTACCTGAGATTTCTTTTGTTTTGGATTATGCCCAGCAACGATGGATCAATGGAGAGCAAAACTAGAGGGAAAATTGTGTTTTATCTTATATTACCTATAAACCCCTGGAGATGGGCTCTGAATGTACTAAAAATGCTTGGCATCTGTCCCAGTGTTGACATATAAAAGCTCACCAATATCTAATCGAACCACCTCCAAACTCAGATAAATGTGGGAATTTTTTCGCTAATGGTTAAGTGATATACTAAATACATAAATTAGGCTGGTGGCTGACAGCCTGGCTTATGGCTATACAAAAGGAGATGAACAGCAAGTTATATACCCTTTATCGAGCCATAAAGACCCATAAAGGCACAAACACAATGTTATCGTACATAAAGATTAATAAGGCATATTTGTCCTGATACTGACAATGCTGTAAGCTTAACTTGATCACAACACCAAACATGGGTAATTGGATAAAAAGGTTCTGTTTCTAGAATTATTCTGTAAAGACATGCATGAATTACTATAGTAATAAAAAAAACAATATTTCTAGATTGAAGGTTTAACATAAGTTAAGCTCAATAGCATCTGGATCCATTTTATTCAAAAATACATTAAATTCATAGATATTATGACTTGGACATACCTATTTTAGGATTAGCATGTTTTTGGCCAGATCGGAACCAAACCAGTGCAGCAAGATTTTCTGGAGTCTGATTGTCAATAATTATCAAAAAAAAACTAAAGTTTAAATTTTGATTCACCGTCTCTAAGGGATGCCAAAATGTTCGAAGTGGGTTATATGGCTATAACTCATGAACGGAATGAGATATTTTGGTAACGCTTTAGATTACGGCCCGTAAAGTACTGCGTAATACAACGAATTTACAGTGTAACTTTCGATAATTATAGTGTACCTATACAGTAAGTATGTGTAATTATAGGGGAACAATATGTAAAGTCTTGGGAATAAAGGGGTAACAATCAGGAAAATAACAACTTAATTATACTGTAAGTATTTTAGAACTAAGTGGTACTTATACTGTTATGATAGACAACAATCTTCCATTTGGGAGCAATTTTGTCGAGAAAGTGCACTGATTAAGTTGTTCCAAGGCAAGTAGAAAGAACCATTGCAATCTTTTTTAATACATGGGGAAATATGCTTTTGTTTCATGTAGTTACAGGGTAAGTATGACATTACGGGCCGTAAATTAAAGTGGAGCTTGTTACACTCTTATTTCATGTAGTTACAGGGTAATAAAAAAAATTATATAAAAATTAAAAAAAAAAACACAAACAATCTGATATGACTTGGAAACCTTTATTTGAAAAACAACTTATTTCAAAACAGATTTAAAGTTACAACACTTCTTATTCGTTTCTCTTGCTCGGCTTCCTCCTCCTCTTGTTCCTCTTCTTCTTTTTCTTTCTTTCCACTGATGAATTTTAAGAGGGAATCCCCTTTGCTATTCTGTATTAAAAGAAAATACAGTACACCCGGAAATGTGCTCACCGTTTACTCATCTCTTACCCTCATGCCATTTGAGATGTATATGACTTTACTTCTTAAGATGAACACAAAAAGGTTTTTAGGAAAAAATAAATCATCTGGGAACGCTTTATAATGCAAGCTCACGTGTTCCTAAAAGCTTCAACAGCACAAACAGTAATAACTAGAGTAATCCATACGACCCCAATGGATAAATCAATGTCTTCTGAAGTGAAACGATACGTATTTGTCAGAAAAATATCAAATATTTTAACATTTTAAACTTTCGACCAACTGTCTCCTGCGCGTGCATGCGAGGGTTGAGAGTTCATGCTTGGCGTAACTTAAAGCGTGACGTAAGCGTGCCGAGAAACTCACGCGAAAAGTCACGAGGATGTCGGATGCCGTCAGTTTTTTTTTTATTAGTTTTTTTTATTAATGCTCACAACAAAATACACGGAATAACAGATAATGATAATGAGAAACAAACAAGACAGAATAACAGAGACGGCAGTTCTCGCGCGAGTTTCACATGAATCTCCCGCGAGAACGTCATGAAAGCTTCACTTTGCTCGTTACAATGTGCTTCGTCAAACGCAAAGTCGACTCTCATGCAGGCGCCGGTGACAGTTGGTCGGAAGCGAAAAGATGAATAACCTAAACCATGAGAAGATTTCGGGGTGAACTGTATTTTCTTATAGTACAGAATAGCAATGGGATTCCTTCTTAAGATTCATCAGCTGAGAAACAAGAGCTGGAGGAAGCCAAGCGAGAAACAACAACAACCAAAAAACTGACAAAACTTGTTACTTACTGTCAGGACTTTATAATTTGAAATGAAAAGTTGATTTAAAAAAATGAATAATAAGTGTTGTAGACCTATTTGTAATAAAGTTGTTTTTCAGATAAAGGTTTCGGAGTCAGTGATATCAGATTGTTTGCGTTTTTTTAATTACTTACCCTGTAACTACATGAAATAAGAGGGTAACAAGCTCCACTTTAATTTACGGCCCGTAATGTCATATTTACCCTGTAACTACATGAAATAAGAGGGTAACAAGCTCCACTTTAATTTACGGCCCGTAATGTCATATTTACCCTGTAACTACATGAAATAAGAGGGTAACAAGCTCCACTTTAATTTACGGCCCGTAATGTCATATTTACCCTGTAACTACATGAAATAAGAGGGTAACAAGCTCCACTTTAATTTACGGCCCGTAATGTCATATTTACCCTGTAACTACATGAAATAAGAGGGTAACAAGCTCCACTTTAATTTACGGCCCGTAATGTCATATTTACCCTGTAACTACATGAAATAAGAGGGTAACAAGCTCCACTTTAATTTACGGCCCGTAATGTCATATTTACCCTGTAACTACATGAAATAAGAGGGTAACAAGCTCCACTTTAATTTACGGCCCGTAATGTCATATTTACCCTGTAACTACATGAAATAAGAGGGTAACAAGCTCCACTTTAATTTACGGCCCGTAATGTCATATTTACCCTGTAACTACATGAAATAAGAGGGTAACAAGCTCCACTTTAATTTACGGCCCGTAATGTCATATTTACCCTGTAACTACATGAAATAAGAGGGTAACAAGCTCCACTTTAATTTACGGCCCGTAATGTCATATTTACCCTGTAACTACATGAAATAAGAGTGTAACAAGCTCCGCTTTAATTTACGGCCCGTAATGTCATACTTACCCTGTAACTACATGAAATAAGAGTGTAACAAGCTCTGCTTTAATTTACGGCCCGTAATGTCACATTTACCCTGTAACTACAAGAAATAAGAGTGTAACAAGCTCCGCTTTAATTTACGGCCCGTAATGTCACACTTACCCTGTAACTACATGAAATAAGAGTGTAACAAGCTCCGCTTTAATTTACGGCCCGTAATGTCACACTTACCCTGTAACTACATGAAATAAGAGTGTAAAAGCTCCGCTTTAATTTACGGCCCGTAATGTCATACTTACCCTGTAACTACATGAAACAAAAGCATATTTCCCCATGTATTAAAAAAGATTGCAATGGATCTTTCTACTTGCCTTGGAACAACTTAATCATGGCACTTTCTCGACAAAATTGCTCCCAAATGTAAGATTGTTGTCTATCATAACAGTATAAGTACCACTTAGTTCTAAAATACTTACAGTATAATTAAGTTGTTATTTTCCTGATTGTTACTCCTTTATTCCCAAGACTTTACATATTGTTCCCCTATACTTACACATACTTACTGTATAGGTACACTATAATTATCGAAAGTTACACTGTAAATTCATTGTAATTATGCAATACTTTCCGGGCCGTAATCTAAAGCGTTACCGATATTTTCACCAAACTCGGCACACATGTAAGATTGCTCATTCTGTGGTTGTGTGAAAAAGGATGCGGCAACTAACCACTTGGTGGTGCTATAACATGGATTTTTTTTTTTTTTAAATGGCTATAACTATGCAACCCGAAGTCTGATTGACTTGAAAATTGGCATGGGGTGTCTTTGTCCAAGGTTCCATGACTGTCTAGGAACATGTCTCAAACATGGCCGCCATCGGCCAATGAAGTTTAAGCACCAATTAAACAAGGTTATCGGAGGCCGATCGTAATGAAACTCGGTGGGCATGTTCGACTCATCGGCCTAGAGGTCTGTGAGAATTTTGAAAAAAATTGGCCACTAACAAGTTTTACGCCTCTGTAATGTTTCACACATCCACACAATATTTGATAGACCTTCTCATACTAGAAAAACTGCTGTCAATCAAATCGTTCTTTAAGTATTCACGAGTATTTTGCGAACTAGTCTTAGGTTTTGAGGTCACTCAACCTCAAAAAAAAAAAAAATAAATAAATAAATTCTCTGCACTCTAGATCAATTATTAAAACAAAAATAATAAAAGTTTAAAACGAGGTCATTTATAAAATGGGTGTGGTCAAATGTTCAAATAAGCCCATGATTCCTAAACGAAAACTCAGAACTTCACGAAACTTGGTGAGCACATGCGACATATGACTCTAAACAAGTGTGCAAAATTTCATGGAGATCAGGTGAAAAGGGGTGCACGTATATTTCCTTAGTACTGCCTATATTGATTGTGAATGGTCTTTCCATCTCTGATCTAGGTGGTTACAGGCTTGAATAATAAATAATAATACCAAATAAATCATAATACCATTTTACAAATGTGCTTAAAGACCTTGAAGTGCTTGAACCCCGATAATTGCTGCTCGCAGCTGTATTCTTTTATTTTTTCTTAACATTTATAATATCACTGTATATAATAGTTGTCAGTTATGATTATTATTGTCAGTTGTGATTATATATAATATTATCACTATATATATATTAGTTAATAGAAAACAAAACCAAAACACAATGTGACTCCCCACAAATGTAATGATATTCATGAATTAATAATTCATGACAGTTATAAATAAATAAAATACTTTAAAAAAATTGTAAAAAAAATTATACACATGTATTCAAAGTGAAAGGATGTTATTACTTCATCTGATGTAATGTTTGAATGTGAAAAAAAGTTCCGAGTGCACATTTCTTCAATGCTTACGGTACTAATAGGCGTAATTCTGTCTTTGTCGACTGACTCTCACTGTCATATTTAATGAATACTTTTCACAGATTAACAATTATGAGGCCTGACCATGGTCTAAAAGAAGGCTTATCCACACTTCAACTCTAAATGAGGCACCAATCAATCAGAACGGCCAGCATTATTCTGCCTGTCCGTCTGAGAGAGAGAGGTACTGTGCCATTGTTAAATGGTGCTGATTGGCCGACTGGCTACTTCAACCACCACCGGCTCACGGGTGAAAGGATGTCCATGTAGAGTTTTCTTTAAAACTCAAAACACCTGCTTTTTAAATGATCACCATCTCCTGTGTTGAAGCACTTTTTGAGGGAGGTGGTCTGGGCTGGACGGGGTGAGGGGTGGAGGTTGGTGCTGTTGGTTTGTGGAGGGCGGTGAGTGGGTACGTTTGAAGACCTTGGCTCACAGCCACAGTTGGAACAAAAAGGCGTACTCTCTTTACATGCATAGCCAGACAGACTAGACTATTCTGGCTTCCAGAAGAAAAAAAAAGTCGAAAAAAAACAGACCTTTTTAGTATTTCCTCCCAAAACATTTTAAGAGATTTTCATTCCTCTTTGTTTATTGGCCACAATAGAGGTCACACTATGCAAACTGGCTGGATTCGATTGCATTTGTTTTCAATATTGCATATGAAGCAGAGAGCAAACTGAAGCCGTCTCTGCAAACATCAACAGAGTGAACAAATAAGAGAGGATTTGTATAGCTAAGTATTGGAGAGACAGGTGCAGAAGAGAGAGAGAGAGAGACAGAGAGAGGCCCATCAGGTGAGGCGCTCTGGACCAGCGTTCATTCAGTGTTGAGTCTCGGCTCTGACAAATTACAACACCTATTAAGTCGTACATCAGTCAAAAGTAAAATATAACAGCATCAGGTTTTAGTAATAGTAATTTCATTTTAGTAGTTGTATATTTTCCTATATATACAGTAAATAAAGTTTGTTTATTAACATATCTGGGAACATTTGGGCCTGGTTTTACAGACAAGGCTGAGATTAAGCCAGGATTAGGCCTTTAATTAGAACATTTTATAAACGTGCCAGAAAAAACATAACTGGTGTGCATCTCGAGACAAAACAATGGCACTGACATATTTTAAGATATGTCAGTACAAGTTCCTTTCAGTTAAAACAGCTCAAAATGTCTAGGACTAGGTTTAAAGGGACAGCACCCAAAAATGAAAATTATCACATAATTTACTCACCCTCAAAAATATTCTGGCTTTTTGAAAGCTTTATAATGGGAGTGAACAGTAAACGAGATTTTGAAGCCCAAAAAAAGCACATCCATCCATCATAAAAGTAATCCATATGACTCCAGGGGTCACTTCTTCACTTCGGAAGATCTTAATTAACCCCCTGGAGCCGTATGGATTACTTTTATGAAGGATGGATGTACTTTTTTGGGCTTCAAAAATAAAAATGATACCATTCACTCCCATTATAAAGCTTGGAAGAGCCAGGATATATTTTAATGTAACTCCGATTGTGTTTGACTGAAATAAGAAAGTCATATACACCTTGGATGGCTTGAGGGTGAGTAAATTATGGGATAATTTTTGGATGAACTATCCCTTTAAGTCTTGTCTGTAAAACTGGGGGTTAATGTTTTATTTTTGTTGCTTTGTCTGTGGATGGGAAGCTCAAATTTAAACACTAAAGCTAAATAAAATTAGGCCAAAACTAAACAAAATGCTAAAATAATTATTAAAACTGAGGATGAAGCTAAAAATAAAGATAAACTAAAGTTAAATCTAAAACTAAAGCCAGAATAAGTTTAAACTATAAAGCAAACTCTAACCCCCGGTTTCACAGACAATGCTTAACCCTGGTCCTAGAATAAAATGCATGTTTGAGCTGTTTTAAAGGGGTGGTTGATCATTATTTAACTTTTAAAACTTTAGTTAATGTGTAATGTTGCTGTTAGAGCATAAACAACATCTGCAAAGTTACGACGCTTAAAGTTCAATGCAAAGGGAGATATTTTGTTTTACAGAAATCACTTTTTAAGGACTACAACAAACAGCTGGTAGAGACTACAACAAGTTTCTTCCTGGGTTAGTGACATCACAAACCCCAAAATTTACATAAACCCTGCCCCTGAGAACACAACAAAGGGGACGAGGCCATGTTGGGCTGCTTTAGAGAAGAGGAAGAGTTGTTGAAGTAGAGTGTTGTTACCATGTCGTCATTTTACGCTGGACTGATTCACAAATGAGGATCAATTCAATGCTGGATTTGCACAAAAGGTTAACATGACGACACATGCTAGTCGATGAGTTGAATCAACTGCACAGTAACTACATAAATTTATCCTCTAACTGTTCAGTTTCATTCTAAAAGTTGTAACTTCTTCCTGAGTCTCTCCATCAGTGTCCGACTCCGGTTTGAACAATGTAAGGCTGACAATCATCATTTTGGCTGCGTGAGATTCTCCAGCTTTGTTGTTGTTGAGAAACCGAAGCATGAGCTGTTAAAGTGTTAACGTGCCATCTGTGGGGTATTTTGATCTGAAACTTCACAGACACATTCTGGGGACACCATATTGCATCTTGTAAAAGGGGCATTATAGGAAAGCAACTTACACTGATATATCTTAAAATATGCTAGCGCCATTGTTTTGTCTCAAGATGCACACTAGTAAGGTTTCTTTTCTAAGGCACATTAATAAAAGCTATAAATGTCCTTATTAAACTAAAGCCTAATCCTGGCTTAATCTAAGCCCTGTCTGTGAAACCAGGCCTAAAACTAAAGCTAAAATGAATGCTAAACTTCAGGTTAAAGCTAAAATAAAGTTAAATCTAAAACCAAAGACAAAACTAAGCTTAAACTAAAGCTAAAAATGATGCTTAAAAAATAGGCTAAAGCTAAAACTGAAGTTATAGCTAAAGCCAAAACTAAGCTTAAACTATAGCTCTAAAATTAAAGCTAACATAAAGGAGACTTCTTTTTAAATATTCAGTTTAACCAGTAAAATTGTGAAAGTCAAAAAAGGGCTTCCTGAATTCAGGTAACATTTGACTTAATGCTATTTTCTACCTTTTCAAAAGAGGTACCATTAATTCCTTTCTCTTTCTTTCCACTGAAATCAGCTTAATGCCATTTTGCCTTGTCAATAAGAGCACTCCATCAATCTGCAACAATTGCATATTTCAACAAAAGGCTTATTAAGGCATTCCCCTTCCTTCCAAAAAAGATTCCCCATCAATTCAACCTGGTTCTTATAGCGATCAATGCCACACTCAATCTCTCTCTCTCATTCTCTGCCTTCTCTGGCCTTTTCATTCATTCACCCTTGGTGCGTTAACTATTGTGTGTATTTGTTTGTGCGTGTGTGTGTTTCTGGGCAGTGTGTCACTCAGGGCAGTTAAAGTATGCCCAGTCTTTGGCCAGATCAAGATAATTAACTGGAGAGGTCACAAACTAATGAAATGAAAAGAGTCCCACAAAATGGTGCTCACTAATCCTATTTGCTGAGACATTATTCAAAAAGCCAAGAATGGGAAAAAGGAAAAGAGCAATGTGGGGCATTATCAGTGAGAAGGAATAGTGTTTTAAGAATATAAGCTAATTTATCTGACTGTGTTCAATATAATCATTTTAAATTATCTTAACAGTTTGTTTTTATTTATTAGAGATAAATGATACACATTGAATGCAGTTGTGTTTCTGAATAAATACCGCAGAGAATACATATTTTATTTCAGTAGCTTTGCAGGGATTCACAAATGTATGTAATGTTGGATGTAACTACTGAATAGTGTTTTAAAGCCATTTTAATAAGCAGGTTCACTTGTGAATTATTTTGGGCATGCTTGGACATGTGAGGAGATTTATTTAGACATGTATTAAGTGGCACTTCAGCAGGGAGAGGCAAAATAAGATGTGAAATACTTTGACATTTACACAACAAATCACTACAAAACAGATTTTATTATGGCACAGAATGCAGTGCCTACCCTTACAGCCTTTCAAATGTGAACAGATACCCCTAACTTTAAGTCATGTGGTCTTAAGGAAGCCTATTTCCGCCACATAAGAGAAAAAAGTAATAAATGGTAAATCATGGTAAGGACATAGTCATAATTATGACTTTAAATGTATAAATTAAATTATGATGTAAAATGTAGATATTTTGACATTACACTATATCTACTCCATACATTTTTGGCAACAGATTACAAGCAATATTATTAATTAAATTCAACAAATAGAATTGAGTTAGAATGAATCAAATTAATTTCTTAAATGTCAACCATCTAAAACAAGTACAATTTAAACAAAACAGACAGACATCAAAGATGAATTAAGAACACTTTATTTTTTATTGCCAACATTGAAGACACCTGATGATAACAAGCAGAATCACTGAATCACATGAATTAACAGAGGTTTTGATGTTGATGTTGATTTTGGTCACCATTATGGTGATTAGTGTTCATTTTAATTGGGCAGTTTGACTCTGCTTTTTATGTCAGTTTGTGGTTTTTGTAATGGTGTTTGCTAATTTTACACATTTTAAATGGTTGACTTTTAAATCATTTCTTATATGTTGAATTTAATTAATAAAATTGCTTGTAAACTGTTGCCACAATTTTATTGAGTAGATAGAGTAGATTACTTTTTACAGTGTAACAAGCGTTTACCAATACTTAATGTACTTTTTCTAAACTCTTAACACAGCAACATACTATATCACATAATTAATTTTCTGGCCAAAACCATATTTTTGGTAAACAAATACTCTAATACAAAACTCTACATTTCAAAATTTTAAAAACCTTTTCTACATACTAATGGTGCGTTCCAGGCAGGTTTTTGAGCCCGTAAGTCACGACTTCAAATCACGACTCACGACTTTGTAGCGTTCCAGGAAAGTCACGCCAAACTGCGTAAAAGTGTAAACAAACCAACATGGCGTACCGTACGGGGCTTATGCTCATTAACAATTATTTCTATCGCCAAAGGTGCTTACTTCTTGCTTATTTGAGGGAAACAGAGGAGGAAAATGGCGCATAAGGCAAGATAATCTGTTATACCTTTTATTTTACCGTGCACTTACACCGCATCCGTGGGGGCTGCCATTGTTGTTTCGCGGGCTGTGTGACGTCAGAACCCGTAACTGGGAGTACATCGATCTAGTACGAGTTCACGGGTGGGAAGTCACGGCTTTGACTGCCGTTCCAGTGCACTTTCACAGGTAGAAGGTTGGAAAAACATGGGTTACGGGTTGCCTGGAACGCGGCATAACTCTATCAAAACACAGCAAACCTGATTCAAAATCGAGTCATTCTGTCAAAACACTAGCAGTAGTTCATCCAACATGAATATATAGTCAATCATAGTGCAAAGACTGTCAAAATACTAACAGTTGATGGCATTATGAAAACTGCATTACCTGTCATGTTTCGGCTCTACCTGCAGAAAATATGAAATCTATTGTTTTTATAATTCAGTTTCCTTTTACTGCAGTATGTAAGCCATTCTACATTTTTGGTTGAGTGTTGAATGTGTGCATTCTTGGCAACATACTATAAAGTAAATAAGTCATTATTTTATAGAATGTACAGTAGAAGAAGAAAGTAACAGAATTGCTCAGGGCAGCCAATGGTCAAATGGGTCCCCTATGCAGAACTTCAGTTGCCCCCTTGGTTGAAATTGCTTTCTGGGGGTGGGGTGTTGAAGTTTCATTTTTGGATAATCTAACCCTTTAAACCTTTGTAAAATGAAGGCATTTTTGTGTAGAGTTCTGCAGAAAACATTGAGAAAATTGGAATATGTGTGAAAACAGGTGCAATGTGTCTTTGGTTTGAGAACTCAATTAATTGTTCTGGAAACTGTCAACTGAATCAGTTATAGTGTGTTAGCAATCGTGAAAAACTGTAAGTTATGTAATTATGACAAAAGGTCAAAATTGAGAGTCAAATGAGATACCACTAGGCCAGTGTTCTATATTTTGTTCACATGAGTACATACCATATCCCAAATGTTTCCAACTATTTGTAAATCGTTAGAAAATTGCAATTTTAACCAAGGCTCCGGGATGTGTGAGGAGTCGCCTGTCAATTGCGTCATACCAGCGTTACCCTCGGTTTCCGTTTTTATTTTTTTAGAAACCATGGAAACACCAAAGATGCTTTAATATGTACATGTTTTAATAGACAAGGGAACAACTGTTTTGATATATTTATAGACAGAAAAACTAATTAATTTTATATAGCTTAACACGTTTAGTCTTATTGTTTAAATCTAATTTTCTTGATTTTTTTGTGAGTACCATGCTTTACCATGCCTCAGAGAAAAACACTATTTTGTCAAGTAGCTAACATAGCATAATCAGATGCAGCTTTATTTTTATTAACAGTAATACATAATTTTCTCCATCATACAATATGTTTTAAAATTAATTGCATGCCATTTATCAACACAAGACATCCAATATTTAATATGATATTCTAAAAATCGATCAGCCTAATTGCAGTGTGCAACAAGTGTCTCACAGCAGCCACCGAGCGAACGCACAAAGTAACGTTATAACATCATTTTCAACACACTCAAATGTATCTAATATGATAAACAGAGCTGCGTTACCTCATACTCAAGACCGGAATAGCGGAAGCGGCGCCGGCGCCTGCGGGATAAAAGTTTTATGAAAAAGTCATAATTATGATTTACAACAGCATGATTTTTTTTGTATATGGCAGAAACGAGCTTCCATAAAATACTAGAGTGTTCACGATTAACAAAAGGAAATATTAAACACATGGACCAAGTTTCCAGAAATGTACTCTTTGTGTTCATGTTGGTTTTGGATGGCTTTGACCGGCAGTGAAAACTTTTACACTATTTTCAATGAAAGTTTCAGTTTAATGAGTTCAATTTAAATGTAGTGTGCTATAACCATTAAGTAAAATGTAATACCATATTTTCCTTTAAATTTGAATACATGTCAGTGTACACATCTCAATCATGATGAATATTAATATTTTTTTTTTGTAGAGTCGTTCCACATGACATTTCACAACCAACTAACCTAACGTGTAAAAAAAAAAATCAAATTATCTGACATTTTAAGAGAAACAATCAATCTCTCAATCAAGAGATTGATTGAAACAATCAAAAAGAAACAAAAAAAAACACAATCCCAAATGAGTTCTTTTTAATAATTTAATTATTTTAATCTTAATTATGAGGCTTTTTTCTTAATTATGATATCAAGATAGTTGTACCACCCTGACATTTTTGACCTTATGTTTTATTTCAGAAATTAAAAACATGTTCATCATAGAGACGTGTATTCAAGTCACGGGGTGTATAAAGTGCATTTTAATATATTTTTGAATGTAATAATCAATATGTACACTTTCTATGCTCTTCTGGCTTGGGCCAGTAAACGGCCACCCATACCACCATGACGGAAAACTATAGTAGTACTACTACAGTAATACCACTAGTTAAGATTTTGTTAGTGTACAGCAAAATATTATAGATTTTTAGGACATCTAAAAACTCAGTTTTGAGTCAGTAGTACCACTCGAAAGCAGCACATTGTGCAAAAACAGCCAGACCAACCAGACCCCCTGGTTCTTCCTTTATCCAGTGAACAACAAACCCAACAAGGGTCCAGCTCCAGTTCCAACAGTCATTAGACAGATATAAGCTCACTATCAGAAGTCTAGCAGCCCACTGCTTTAATGAACTTAATTAGCAGCTCTGTCTGTGTGGAATTACCCTGAAAATCAGGAATGCTCTGCAAAAAAAGAAGAAAAAAACGGGATAGAAAGCTGAAAAGAGCGAAAGAGCCACAAAGAGGGGGGAAAAGAGGGTTCGAGGGGTGAATAAAGTGTGCGTGGGGGGGGGGGGATTAAAATAGTTTGAATTGAGTCCACACTCTGCACATTCATCCGTTATTCTGCTCAAATCTGTGTTTTGTTCAGGCCAGAGTAAAGTAACGTCAATCATCTCAATCCGACTTAAGAAATTGTTATGAAATTGCTTTCGCACATAATGAGGGTCTCCACCACCCGAACCTCCCATCTATATTAGCCCTAAAGGTCAAGAGAGAGTGAGCGAGAGAGTGAAATTCACCACTACCAAACCGCTCGCCCTCTGGACACACATCAAAGTGACAGGAGCGTCCAATCAGATTTGTCCAACAGGCATTACATGATGAATATGGTGCAGCCGTGGCACAAAGGCTTCTTTGTGTGGGCCTGGAGTGAAGGCCATTCACAGCTCCAAACAGCCAGCCAGGGTGGAAGTAAATGGCCAAAAGGCTCTCATCAGAAAAAAAAAAGAGAAGCCAAACTTGTGTGGTACAATGGTCCATGCAAATGACTGCAAACCCCCTGTCCACAACTCTGTGAGACACGGTTAGGTCGTCTGAAGTTTAGACAGCTTAGTGCTGTCAAAGTGTTAGGCTCGGCGTTTTCAAACTTTCTTCTTTCTAACTTCTGAGTGAAAAGCAAGTTTTATCTCCCTCCTCCTTAAAGACAGAAGTCTTGTGATTTTTTTTTGTTAGGATTTATAGACATCCTGAGGCTTTTAGAGAAAGCAGAAGAGTTTTATCCGTAGATGGAATGGCGGGAGGCAGTTGTGATGTTAACATGCAAGAAAACAGAAGAAAGAAAACTATGGTATTTGCAGAAGCCTACAAAAATACTAAACAACTACACTGTTAATGTGAAAGTGAAAATGTCAAAATGAATTGGTCAAACTTAATCTAGTCAAATTTATAATTTAGTCATTTTAATTCTATTTATTTAATTCTATTTATTTATTAAAAATAAAAAGATCCCTTTAGAAATGTTTAGTCATTTTTATTCATTTTCTATTAGGTTATTTTTAGCACTCTTACTAAAATTCAGGACACATCTAAACAAAGTTTATAATACTGATTTGTGTGACTTTTTTTAGCAATAAACATTAAATAAACATATTAAAAAGTGACGAAAAACTTATATTTTATTCACAATAGAATATAGATAACATATTAAATGTTGACAGTGAGACATTTTGAAATGTCATGCCAAATATTGGCTCATTTTGGATTTCATGAGAGCTACACATTCCAAAAAAGTTGGGACAGGTAGCAATAAGCGGCCGGAAAAGTTAAATGTACATATAAAGAACAGCTGGAGGACCAATTTGCAACTTATTAGGTCAATTGGCAACATGATTGGGTATAAAAAGAGCCTCTCAGAGTGGCAGTGTCTCTCAGAAGTCAAGAGGGGCAGAGGATCACCAATTCCCCCAATGCTGTGGCGAAAAATAGTGGAGCAATATCAGAAAGGAGTTTCTCAGAGAAAAATTGCAAAGAGTTTGAAGTTATCATCATCTACAGTGCATAATATCATCCAAAGATTCAGAGAATCTGGAACAATCTCTGTGGACGCGAAGCTCAGCGTCGCGCAGCGCCACACCACGCTTTAAAATTAGAACGCATTGTTTTCTATGAGTGTACGCACACCGGCGGCGACATTCGCCACCTGTCCGCGGCGCCCAGAAAACAATAGAAAACAATGCGTTTGAATTTTAAGACGTGGCGCGGTGCTGCGCGGCGCTGAGCTTCGCGTCCGGTGTGCGAGCCCCTTAAGGGTCAAGGCCGGAAAACCATACTGGATGCCCGTGATCTTCGGGCCCTTAGACGGCACTGCATCACATACAGAAATGCTACTGTAATGGAAATAACAACATGGGCTCAGGAATACTTCCAGAAAACATTGTCGGTGAACACAATCCACCGTGCCATTCGACCGTTGCCGGCTAAAACTCTATAGGTCAAAAAAGAAGCCATATCTAAACATGATCCAGAAGCGCAGGTGTTTTCTCTGGGCCAAGGCTCATTTAAAATGGACTGTGGCAAAGTGGAAAACTGTTCTGTGGTCAGACGAATCAAAATTTGAAGTTCTTTTTGGAAAACTGGGACGCCATGTCATCCGGACTAAAGAGGACAAGGACAACCCAAGTTGTTATCAGCGCTCAGTTCAGAAGCCTGCATCACTGATGGTATGGGGTTGCATGAGTGCGTGTGGCATGGGCAGCTTACACATCTGGAAAGGCACCATCAATGCTGAAAGGTATATCCAAGTTCTAGAACAACATATGCTATCATCCAGGCGTTGTCTCTTTCAGGGAAGACCTTGCATTTTCCAACATGACAATGCCAGACCACATACTGCATCAATTACAACATCATGGCTGCGTAGAAGAAGGATCCGGGTACTGAAATGGCCAGTCTGCAGTCCAGATCTTTCACCCATAGAAAACATTTGGCGCATCATAAAGAGGAAGATACGACAAAGAAGACCTAGATCTGTTCAAGATGGCGCCGCGCATGGCAGCCTCAGTACTTAGCTCTTCAGTGTTTGTTCTGTTTTTGTTAGTTTTTCCTGTTTTTTGTTTTTCAAACACCATCAGTTTTACCAGGGATGAACTGCTGAACATTCGGCAGTACACACCACAAAATCTTTTACCGGATTTCAACTATTCAGACGTTTTGTTGAATGTTGTAGTCGGCGGAGCGGCAGCGCTGTTAAGACGCTTCAGGACGTGCAGACGGGGAAAGCGTGCCGGCGCTCTCGTGAAGCTCAGACAGCGCGGATTAAGAACGCCGCTCCCCAGCATCCATCTGGCGAATCTCCGCTCTCTGCCCAACAAAACGGACGAACTCCTTCTGCTCTCCCGGATAAATAAGGATTTTTCGAACTCGGCTGCTCTGTGCTTCACGGAAACCTGGCTGAACGACGCCATTCCGGACAGCGTGTTAAGTCTGCCGGGCTTTCAGCTGTTTAGATCAGATCGCGACGCAGAATCAACGGGGAAATCACGCGGCGGCGGGACGTGCTTTTACATCAACGAATGGTGGTGTTCAGATGTAACTGTGTTAAAGAAGATGTGCTGTCCCGATCTTGAAACACTCTTCATTAACTGCAAGTCGTTCTATTCGGCGCGGGAGTTTTGCTCGTTCATTCTGGTGAGCGTCTACATTCCTCCGCAAGCGCACGTGAGCTCGGCTTTACAGATACTCGCTGATATGATCACAGAG
>RJVU01037426.1:770884-785518 GCA_003731715.1 Anabarilius grahami | reverse complement strand
CTACAGAGCCCTGAGCACCAGAACGACCAGACACAGGAACAGTTTCTTCCCTCAGGCAATCCATCTCATGAACACTTGACAAACACGGAACACACAACACTATTACACTATTACACATTATTTACTTAAAACACTTACTTATATTTCAAATTTGCACACATACATACAATTGTCTATATTATATATTGTTTTTTGCTTTTTTTTTTTTTGCACTTTGTCTATCTTGTAAATTTGTATATTATTATTTTATTATTTTTATTATGTGTCTTGTCTTGTCGCTGTTACTCTGTTGCACTGTGGAGCTTCTGTCACTAAAACAAATTCCTAGTATGTGTAAACAACATACCTGGCAATAAAGCTCTTTCTGATTCTGATTCTGATTCTGATTCTAAGACAGTTGAGCAACTAGAAGCCTGTATTAGACAAGAATGGGACAACATTCCTATTCCTAAACTTGAGCAACTTGTCTCCTCAGTCCCCAGACGTTTGCAGACTGTTATAAAAAGAAGAGGGGATGCCACACAGTGGTAAACATGGCCTTGTCCCAACTTTTTTGAGATGTGTAGATGCCATGAAATTAAAAATCAACTTATTTTTCCCTTACAATGATACATTTTCTCAGTTTAAACATTTGATATGTCATCTATGTTGTATTCTGAATAAAATATTGAAATTTGAAACTTCCACATCATTGCATTCTGTTTTTATTCACAATTTGTACAGTGTCCCAACTTTTTTGGAATCGGGTTTTTATGAAGGAAACGAGGCACATCTGAATCAAATGATTGTGCCGCATCCTGTCTACTGAGATACCTGACTGATCATCTGATTCATTTTTGAAGGCAGCATAGATGTATCCTTTTTTTATGCTCAAACATTCAAAACATTTATATGAAGAAAAATATGGAGTTTTTTTTTTCTCCAGGCTTTAAATTCAAACATTGCTCAAAGGGCCATAAAAACAGACCCAGGTGGGATTACCTTTGGAGGAAAGCCACTACATGCCAAGACAAAGTCCACTTTCATCACTTTACAAGCAACAGTGGCTGGATTCTTATCCACATTTAGTTTATGGTCAGGCTCCGCCCCCACAGGTGCTTCAGGGTGTGGCTAGAAGCATCACTCTGCTATGGGCCCTTTAAAGGGATTGTTCACCCAAAAATGAAAATTATCCCATAATTGAATCACCCTCAAGCCATCCTAGGTATATATGACTTTCTGCTTTCAGCCAAAAACAATCAGATTTATATTTTTAAAATATCCTGGTTCTTGCAAACTTTATAATGGGAATGAATGTTGCCATTTTTTGAAGCCCAAAAAAGCACATCCATCATAAAAGTAATCCATACGGCTCCAGGGGGTTAATAAAGATCTTCTGAAGTGAAGCGATGTGTTTTTGTAAGAAAAATATACGTTTATAAATTTATACACTATAATCACTAGTTTCCGGTAACGTCCGTCCGCGCGATCATGAGAGGGTCGAGTTCCGGCATATTGCGTAAGATGTAGGAGTAGTGTAAGCGTAATAATCAGAAATGTTTCTTGAATATCAAATCAGCATATTAGAATGGTTTCTGAAGGATCATGTGACACTGATATATACATATATATATATATATACACAGTTGCAAGAAAAAGTATGTGAAACACTTGCAGAATCTGTGAAAATGTTAATAATTTTAACAAAATAAGGGAGATAATACAAAATGCATGTTATTTTTTATTTAGTACTGTCCTGATTAAGATGTTTTACATAAAGATGTTTACATATAATCCACAAGACAAAAAAATAGCTGAATTTATTCAAATAACCCCATTCATAAGTATGTGAACCATTGATTCTTAATACTGTGTGTGGTTACCTGGATGATCTACGATTGTTTTTTTTGTTTTGTGATGGTTGTTCATGAGTCTCTTGTTTGTTCTGAGCAGTTAAACTGAACTCTGTTCTTCAGAAAAATCCTCTGGGTCCTGCAGATTCTTCAGTTTTCAAGCATTTTTTGCATTTTTGAACCCTTTACAGCAGTGACTGTATGATTTTGAGATTCATCTTTTCACACTGAGGACAACTGAGGGACTCAAACTCAACTATTAAAAAAGGTTCAAACATTCACTGATGCTCCATAAGGAAACATGATCCGGGAAACATGCAAGTATCTTCTGTTGCTTCCGAAGGGCAGTACTAAATGAAAAAAAAAAAAGATATTCAAGCGAAATAAGAAAAATTTGGACCTCTTCATCCTGTTCAAAAGTTTTCACCCCCCGCATTATGTTTCCTTCTGTGAAAAAATCCATTCAGTGAATGTTTGAACCTTTTTTAATAGTTCCCCATTTTTGGGACCTGGAGATTTTTTCTGAAGAACAGAGCTCAGTTTAACTGCTCAGGACAAACAAGAGACTCATGAACAACCATCACAAAACAAAAAGTCATGGATCATCAGGTAACCACACACAGTATTGAGAATCAAGGGTTCACAAACTTTTGAACTGGGTCATTTTAATAAATTCAGCTATTGTTTTGTCTTATGGATTATATGTAAACATCTTTGATGTAAAATATCTTACTCAGGACAGTACTAAATAAAAAATAACATGCATTTTGTATGATCCCTCTTATTTTGTTAAAATTTTGCACATTTTCACAGATTCTGCAAGTGGTTCACATACTTTTTCTTGCAACTGTATATATATATATAAAACTTATTTTCTTTTGAAAATTCATGTTGATGTATGTTTTCAAAATTGCTGGGGGTGCAGTTGAATATAGCAACAAGGGTTCATTCCCTTAAAGTCAGCACGGTATTAAACACAGTGACACGTCATTTTGGACCCCATGAAGGTCAGCAAAGATGAACTATATTTCAAAATGAAACAATAACCCACCAGTAGGTGATTTATGCTGAGTATATTTTTCTTTTGGTGCCCTAAAAGATACAGAAGAATCCATAAAGAGATGAATAATTGCTGTCATAAATCACTCCCTTATTTTTTAAAACTCCAACCGAGAGGGTTCATCAGCCTCCAATGGGGTGGAGCAGATGTGTCCCACCAAACACAGGCACGTGGCTCACACCTGCTTAGAAGAACTCTTTATGGTGGTCGAGGGGGCATCAGTGCCCCCTTTGAGATGAATGGGGGGAGCATTAGTATTTGCCTGTTTTTGAAGGACCTTAATTGCTCAAATAGATCTTTATCTTGCCTTTTAGAACCATAGACCATCTAAGTTTTTATGCATGAGCTGCACCCAATAAACTCATCATTAAATGGGGTCTTTGTGTTTTATTGTCCCCATGTATCAGCCTGCAGGTGAAATCCAAGTCATTATTTCAATTATTAACAATAAGTAGTGTCATTATATATATATAGAAATGCATAAAGGCACCTAAGAGGAGGCACAATGGCAAAACGACTTCTTTGAGTTGGTTTGACAGGGCTGAAAAACTCAGTTGGGGTTAAACACTGACAATAAAAATTTAGACTGACTGCCCTCAGATAAGAAATAGCCCATATAGTGTCTTTGTAAAGAGACAAAATAAAGCAATAAGCCCTGTGAAGCCGTGGTTTACAGTGAATTTATAACAGCTAAGGGACATTGTTAGGCACGACTCGGTAACAGGGCCTATTGCTTTTATAAAACGGTTACCACACAATACAAATATTAAAGCCAAAAAATATGTATCAATGCAACTTTCATGAAGTAAAATCATTAAAAGCCTTCTTTCCGCTTGAAAAAAAAATAGTCCCTGACCGTGAACAGCAACAGAAGTTACATTATTATGTCATTAGATTGTGGCAAAGATTGTCTTTATGAGCGAGTCATTCAGTCGCAAAGACTTTTATATTGAAACTTGTTGTGAACACGAAACAAGACGGTAATAGACCCTTTTCATATTTCCGGGTTTCTCAAAAGCGGAAGTCGTCATAGTTGGGTAAAATTCTATAGCAGTGAATGAGAGAATACATTATATATATTTTATATATTCATATATATTATATATATTTAGACAAGAGAAATGTCATTTTTACCATCACTTTAAGAAAAACCCTCACAGCAGCGTTAACTAGTTTTTTTTTGTAATTTGATGCAAAAGTAATATAATACTAAGTATAGTGTTATAAATGTACATACATTTAAAAAAAAATGAAAATATAAAAATTTTTACGATATTGATGACCGTTAAAACGCCTCATCACAGTCTGTGAACAACGGCTTCGAATGCGGCTCAACCAATCAGAATCAAGGGCCGGAACTATCCGTTTTTGCAGCCTCGCCCCTTTTCAGCGCTGCGCTCGTAGTCTTTTGTCTTCCGGTTTGTATTTCCACAGCGATCTTATGTATTTATGAATGAACTGCTCGTTTTAAAACCTTCTGGGTCTACTGACATTTGTTAAGACATCTGCTTTAAACATTACAAAGCTCACGATAACTTTCATTAAAGGGTTAGTTCACCCAAAAATGAAAATTCTGTCATTTATTACTCACCCTCATGCCGTTCCACACCCGTAAGACCTTCGTTCATCTTCAGAACACAAATTAAGATATTTTTGATGAAATTCGATGGCTCAGTGAGGCCTGCATAGCCAGCAATGACATTTCCTCTATCAAGATTCATAAAGGTAACACATTTAAATCAGTTCATGTGAGTACAGTGGTTCAATATTAATATGATAAAGCGACGAGAATATTTTTGGTGCGTCAAAAAAACAAAATAACGACTTATTTAGTGATGGCCGATTTCAAAACACTGCTTCATGAAGCTTCGGAGTGTTATGAATCAGCGTATCGAATCATGATTCGGATCACGTGTCAAACCGCCAAACGGCTGAAATCACGTGACTTTGGTGCTCCGAACAGCAGATTCGATACACTGATTCATTGAGCTCCGATGCTTCCTGAAGCAAAATATTCTCGTCGCTTTATAATATTAATATTGAACCACTGTACTCACGTGAACTGATTTAAATATGTTTTTAGTACATTAATGGATCTTGGGAGAGGAAATGTCATTGCTGGCTATGCAGGCTTCACTGAGCCATCGGATTTCAACAAAAATATCTTAATTTGGGTTCCGAAGATTAACGAAAGTCTTACAGGTGTGGAACGGCATGAGGGTGAGTAATTAATGACAGCATTTTCATTTTTGGGTGAACTAACCCTTTAACTTTACAACAAGTAAATCCACTTCACCAGCTAATTATTCTTTGTACCGGGCTAATTCAAAAACGGACGTTCAAAGATCCTTTTCACAGACTGTGATGACGCATTCTAACGGTCATCAATATGTGATGTCGTAAATCCTGCAAATTTTTTAAATTTTCATTTTTTTTTAAACATCGGTACATTTCACTATTCTTAGCATTATTTTACATTTGCATCAAATTACAAAAATCGAGTTAACGCTGCTGTGAGGGTGTTTCTAATACAGCGGCTGTGGAAGTGACAGTAAAAATGTAATCTTTCTCTCTTCTGACTGCCGTTATTAATCGTTCTCTATTTTTTTTCCTCTTTTTGAAAGTTGTGAAAACACTATTGTGGATTTTTTCTTTTGTTATTTGAGCAAATGAAAACACAAAATATATTTAATGTATTCTCTCATTCCCCGCTATAGAATTTTACCCAACTATGACGACTTCCGCTTCTGAGAAACCCGGAAATGTGAAAAGGGTCTATATTATAAAGATGGCGGAGCGCTTGTCTCTCTGGCTCGTAAGGTCTATAAAGGGTGTTTTTTTTATTTAGATTTTTTGATTCTTCCACATCCACATGGATGTTTTATCACCTGTCATGCAGGGAAAACATACCGACTTCCCAACTCAAGTTTGAACATTTGAGTCGTAAATCAACCAGAAACACTGCGTATTCATAAATAGAGCAGATTTATTTATAAAAACATTTCCACAAAATATATTTGTTAAATCACTTATGTACACCTACTAAAATGGACAAGTGCATTGAACAAAATCTGCCAGGTACGGTTTCACAGGAAGAACTACGTCTAAACAATAAAATCTTGATAAATACAGATCGACAGATCGAATCTTCTCCAGTGTTAAAAACAACTTTGATCTATAACGGAATGGTTATTATCCCAACAAACTAACAGAGTTCTTTGTCACAAAGAGGCTGTTGTGCTCCACTTACAAAAATATATCTTCATCTTTAACAATACAAAAAGTTATTGTACAAATTTCAACATAGGTCCTTAAGCAGACCTGGTAGTTGGTTGTAGGTAATAATCAATATAACTTGACATTCTTGGAATTGACTAGGGGAGTTTCTCAAAATAGCAAAACAGATCATAAAGAAACGGCATCGACATATCATCCCCACAAATTGCACTTATGAAATATGTTCGTCTTAGTCTTGACTTGTATTGTATTGTAGAAGCTCATCGACCCCACTGGGGTTTGAACCTACAACCTTTTCCAGCGTAACCACTAAGCCACGGCACCGCAGACTGCTGAGTCAGCATCTGCGAAGTTTAGGCTATTTTGAAACACAGTAGTTGGTTTCAATCTGGTCTAAGATCATCTTGAACCAGCAACAAACCACCATATTAGGTGGTCAACAGACCAGCAAGAAACTAGCAACCATGTCCCAAAATAACTGGGTTTTCCAGCAGTCAGTTCCCTTGGAAAGTTTGGGATCTCATCAGTAGCGATCAAACCAAGTTGTGAAGTCCAGCAGCTCTTGTTCCTCGGAGCTCAGGTGCTCGTAACTCCCTTCATCGGACGAATAGGATGAGTGTGGCGACTCTGGATCTGCGGAGTACGAGTTCGAGAGAGTCGGTGACGGAACGCCGCACTGGAACGCGGCGGAGATCGCGTCGTGCTCGTCTAGCAGCTGCTGCAGCGCGCGGATGTACTCCACCGCCGACCGCAGCGTTTCCACTTTACTCATCTTCTTATTGGCCGCGCCGTTAGGGACGTGCTGGCGCAACGTCTGGAATCCCATATTGACCTGTTTGACGCGGTTTCTCTCGCGTTCGTTGCGTCGCGCCACCGCGACGGGCTGCTGCTGCGGGATGGTGTATCCCAGCCCGTTGAACGTGAGTCTCCGCTTGCAGCGCAAAAGCTCCGGCGAACTCGAGCGCTGTCTTTTCAGCACCTTCAACTTGGTTTGACTCGGGAGCGCGCACTCTTGCAGGGTGATGGTCGCGTTGCATGCACTTTGCGCCAGCTGCGTTGCAGTATCCATCTCTTTTGGTAACTCTCAAATCCACTGTCACTGTCAAAAAAAAAAAAGTGGCGACGCACGACTCTCGTGCCTTTCGCGTGGTCGGTCGGGAGTATTGTGGTCCGAGTCTCGCTGTCCCTCGTATCTGATACAAACTTTGGCAGCCCTCGGCTTTTTCAACACGCGCCCGACACCCCACCCCCTTTGAAGACGCACGCTTCTTGCTCGAGACTCCGCCTCCGCCGGGTGACGCTCCGCGAGCCGGGCGCGTGGCTCCGCGAGCTCAATAAACAATCGGACGCTTTCACTGCGCCAGCACGCGCTGTGTGCTCATTTACATCCCAATATCTGCCGTCTCAAAGCCTATTGGTGGATTCAAACGCTTTTAAACTGAATGAGAGACCACAAAATGTGCGGAATAAAAGGTGAATGGCTTTATAGATGCTTTTGAATCTAGCCTAACTACTTTGAAAGCGCTCAGTTATATACTGACAAAAATACCAACATACAGAAATGTATATGTATTAGGCTGCATGTAAAAAACATGGATTTGAAGGCTATAAAATACAGCGGAATCCAAAAGTCTGAGATTACTCATGGAAACGCTGTTTGAGTCTGACCGAGTTCAGTAACAAATTTGCTTAGTACATTTGATTAATGACTTAGCAAAAGGTTAAGTTGGGAATCTTAAATCCTATTTATTTTACATAACTTTCCTTTGATTTACATTTTTTAATATTCAATTATTTATAGAATACAAAATGTTTTTCTATTTGGTCTCAGACCTTTGGAACTTACGGTATATATATATATATATAGCAATATTTTTTAAAAATTGCTTATATTATATATGCATATACACAGAAAAAACCCCAATGTTAAATTAACACTGAGGATGNACATCCTCAGTGTTAATTTAACATTGGGGTTTTTTCTGTGTATATGCATATATAATATAGGCAATTTTCTATTTTTAAAAAATACCCATATACTGGTATAATACTAATAATTTATTAATTTATTATTACTATACTAGTGCTGTTATTTATCACTGTTACCACTCATGGTAGTTGCAGTTGTAGTACTAGTTATAGTAGCAGGTGTCTTTGTGGAAATCTGTCTCCCTCTAGTGGTACAAAGTTACATTGCTTTCCAAAACTCTTGCCAGAATTGTATTTTGCTCCATATCCTGATAATTCATCAACTATAAAATGAATCGCTAAC
The DNA here is from genome assembly GCA_003731715.1 of Anabarilius grahami. Classification (NCBI taxonomy): domain Eukaryota; kingdom Metazoa; phylum Chordata; class Actinopteri; order Cypriniformes; family Xenocyprididae; genus Anabarilius; species Anabarilius grahami. The sequence continues at coordinate 777,117 of RJVU01037426.1, read as the reverse complement.
ACCTTATAATAAAGTACATTTTTTTAATGCATTATTTTAACTAACAATGGACACCGCAATGTTTACTGTTTATCAATTTAGTTGAATGTTAATTTATAAACTGAATAGTATATTGCTCATTAATGCATAATTATTTTCATATTACATTTAATGAATAAGCATGTTATATGTTGTTCATTGACCTTTCAAGTGCCTGTCTTGATACTTAAGAAAACATTGTTTGGAGGAAACATGAAATATGTTTAATGTTATTACAGATTATAGAAGATTTTATATTTAAATCCCATTATACCTCCAGTGAATCTCAGGCATTTCCAGTGCAGTATATATACACTTTAGACGGTGACCTGCTGTGAGACACTTGTTTGAGACACACTGCAGTAACATTGATCGATTTTAGAATATCATATTAAATACTGGATGGCTTGTGTTGATAAATGGCATGTAATTCATTTTAAAACGTATTGTATGATGGAGAAAATGCTGTATTACTGTTATTAAAAATAAAGCTGCATCTGATTATGCTATGTTAGCTACTTCACAAAATAGTGTTTTTCTCTGAGGCATGGTAAAGCATGGTACTCGCAGAAAATCAAGAAAATTTGATTTAAACAATAAGACTAAACGTGTTGAGCTATACAACAATAATTCGTTTTCTGTCTATAAACGTAACCAAACAGTTGTTCCCTTGTCTATTAAAACGTGAAAATATTAAAGCGTCTTTGGTGTTTCCATGGTTTCTAAAAATAAAACTGGAAACCGAGGGTAACGCGGGTATGACGCAATTGACAGGCGACTCCTCACACGTCCCGGAGCCTTGGTTAAAATTGCAATTTTCTCACGATTTACAAATAGTTGAAAACATTTAGGATATTGTAAGTACTCAAGTGAACAAAATATATAACACTGGCCTAGTGTTTTTTGGATATTTTACTGCAAAATTATTACATATTGCACCTTTAACATGAAGCAAAATCTCAGAGGAAAGTTTCCAGCACCTTGTTGAATCTCTGCCATGAAGAATTAAGGCAATTCTGAAGGCAAATTAAATTTTATTTGTACATTTCTGGTCAATAAATAATTATGAAACTTCCATTTTTGTTATTTCAGTTTTCTACTAGTTTTTCCACATTTAAAAAATGACAAACCATAACCTTAATCATAGAACGATATACAATGTACACCAATCAGGCATAACATTATGACCACCTTCCTAACATTTTGTGTTGGTCCCACTTTTGTTGTCAAAACAGCCCTGACCCGTCGAGGCATGGACTCCACTAGACCCCTGAAGGTGTGCTGTGGTATCTGCACCAAGTTGTTAGCAGCAGATCCTTTAAGTCCTGGAAGTTGCGAGGTGGAGCCTCCATGGATCGGACTTGTTTGTTCAGCACATCCCACAGATGCTCGATTGGATTGAGATCTGGGGAATTTGGAGGCCAATCAACACCTCAAACACATTGTTGTGCTCCTCAAACCATTCCTGAACCATTTCTGCTTTGTGGCAGGACACATTATACTGCTGAAAGAGGCCACAGCCTCCAGGGAATACCGTTTCCATGAAAGGGTGTACATGGTCTGCAACAATGCTTGGGTAGGTGGTACGTGTCAAAGTAACATCCACATGGATGGCAGGACCCAAGGTTTCCCAGCAGAACATTGCCCAAAGCATCACACTGCCTCCGCCGGCTTGCCTTCTTCCCATAGTGCATCCTGGTGCCATGTGTTCCCCAGGTGAGCAACGCAAACGCACCCGGCCATCCACGTGATGTAAAAGAAAACATGATTCATCAGACCAGGCCACCTTCTTTCATTGCTCCGTGGTCCAGTTCTGATGCTCACATGCCCACTGTTGGCGCTTTCGGCGGTGGACACAGTGGACTGACTGGTCTGTGGCTATGCAGCCCCATATGCAACAAACTGTTCCTTCCTTGGACCACTTTTGATAGATACTGACCACTGCAGATCGGGAACACCCACAAGAGCTGCAGTTTTGGAGATGCTCTGATCCAGTCGTCTAGCCATCACAATTTGGCCCTTGTCAAACTCACTCAAATCCTTACGCTTGCCCATTTTTCCTGCTTCTAACACATCAACTTTGAAGACAAAATGTTCACTTGCTGCCTAATATATCCTGTGATGAAGAGATAATCAGTGTTATTCACTTCAACATATACGGTGTATAGATAGAGAGAGAGAGAGAGAGAGAGAGACGAAAAGTTATTATTGTGTAGAGTGGTTTTATCCCCACCAGAGGGCAGAAATGTACAAGATAACAACAACCGTTGATCATTAGTAGGCCTTCACAACAATTACAATAACGTGACAAAGCCAAAACTAGAAGTTACGCACTTTCTGTTGGTATCATATTATATGTTTATGTTTTAATTTTCTGTTGAAATGTACATTCACAAAAATAGTAAAGTATTTTTAAAATAAGAGAAAGTTGTACACAACACAGTTTTGTCCAGCTGAGATTTCTGTTATGGTGTTCTGATTAAATAGGTTTTTATTTCCATGCAGTCACAGGTTTCTAAAACTTTCTCTCTGTTTTTCGTGAAATCACGAAAAAAGGGATGTGAAAACACTATATTGCTTTATGTAGGCGAGGAGCCCCCTGTCAGCTGAATCTGGTCAAGAGACTTCAGTATAGGGGAAACAACCCCACACCGGAGGAAAGCTCTTCCTTGGAGTTCGTAGAGAGAAGTGCACCCGTTACACTGAGATTCATTTCCTTTTTCCACTGCTAAATAACAGACACATGCACTTCAAACCTCAAGGGAAAGTGCAGTGAACGTGCAATATTTATAACAGCAATAGTTTCCTCAGGTTCCTCTCTTACAGCTGCCGTGAGAAATGAATGAGGACAGAGAGACGGATAGAGAGTGCAGAAAGACACCTGTTCAAGAAATGACGTGTCTTTGAAACTGTAGTCTCATGACCACAATCCCCCTTATACGGTTTATTTTTGGCACCAAAGTTGCAATTTAATCACTGTATTCAATAGAAGACAACTGAATTTTGTATTTAGATGCATATCGAACCAATATGAATGTGACCACACTTTAAGTTCTTTACAGCATTTAACCATCTATCCACAAGGATTTTGTGATAGCACGAAAAATATACTTAAAGGGATAGTTCACCCAAAAATAAAAATTCTGTCATAATTTATTCACCATCATGTCATTTATTCAAACATGTATGACTTTTTTTTCTACAGTGGAACACAAAGAAGATATATTTTTTTTAATTTAAAATTTTGTCCATGCAATGAAATTGAAGCCGGGTTTTGGACCCCATTGACATTGTCAAAATGGCCCCAAACTGAAACAACAGTAAACAGAGCAAATATAACAGATTAATTACATTAATATTACAACTGTAATATCAATATTACAATATTACAATGGAAAAAATGAATTTCATTGATGTCATTCAGAGTAACCAATAAAAAGGGACCATTTTGGATCAAGTCATGTGGGTCAATATCATGTGACAGGACGTGACATCATCAGACACCTGCAAAGGACCACATGGTCGTGAAGCAAAGTAACTAATTCTCTCTTAACTATTTGAAAAATTCATGTTTTCACTTGTTCATACGCATGTCCCGAAACATCAGGTCATTCGGTACAACCGCTATAAAACATGGAAAATGTTGCAATATTTTATAAACTTGTACTAAATATAAAATTTGTGATTGTCCTTTTGTTAGCTAGCTAGCTAGATGTTAGCATTGTTTGAAAATATCGTCATTCAGTATAACTAAAAGTGTCATTCGGTAAAACCGAAATTTTGGTTAAACCAAATGACTTTATTGGTGACAAATTTTGTCCATCTTGTAAAAAATTATGTTAAATGATTATAAAAACAAAAATATCATTGTTAACACTTAATAAAACTTCAAAATTAATTATATCTCCAATTATTTTATTTTTTTTACACTTTTAAAAACCTAATTCGTCAATGACCCATATATATATGTGTGTGTGTGTGTTTTGGTGTTTTGGACCCCATTGACTTTGCAGTCAAAATGGCCCCAAGCTGAAACAACAGTAAACAGAGCAAATATAACAGATTAATTACATTGATATTGCAACTGTACTATCAATATTACAACGGAAAAATTAATTTCATTGATGTCATTCGGAGTAACCAATATAAAGGGACCATTTTGGATCAAGTCATGCGGGTCAATATCATGTGACAGGATGTGACATCATTCAGACACATGCAAAGGACCTCATGATCATGAAGCAAAGTAATTAACTCTCTTTTAACTATTTGAAAAAATCATGTTTTCACTTGTTCATACGCATGTCCCAAAAACATCAGGTCATTCGGTACAACCGCTATAAAACATGGAAAATTTTGTAATATTTTAAAATCTTGTACTAAATATAAAATGTTTGATTGTCCTTTTGCTAGCTAGCTGGATATCAGCCTGTTAGCATTGTTTGAAAATATCGTCATTCGGTATAACCAAGAGTGTCATTCGGTAAAACCGACATTTTGGTTAAACCAAATGACTTTTTTGGTGACAAATTTTGTCCATCTTGTAAAAAATGACAAAAGCAGTGTTGATTGATTATAAAAACCACATAATCTCATTGTTAACACAAAATTAATTATATCTCCAATATGTTTTTTACACTTTTAAAAACCTTATTCATCAATGACCCATATATATGTGTGTGTGTTTTGGTGTTTTGGACCCCATTGACTTTGCAGTCAAAATCTTTGCAGTCCCAAACTGAAACAACAGTAAACAGAGCAAATTTAACAAATTAATTACATTGAAATTACAACTGTATTACTATTTATACATTGAAATTACAACTGTATTACTATTTAACACATATATTATGAGGTAAACGCGGTAAAACTAAGGAGAGTCAGTACGGCCCAAAGCATATTTGTCTGCATGTGTTTAGGTAAATCACTGTAGTCTGATTCACACGTCAGAGAAGGGTGTGTAGTATAACAAAAGTCATTACATTGTAATCTGTTAGTGTTATAAATCATACTGTTTGAAGTTCAATATGTAATTTCACATCAACATGAGGCAAGATCTGTATGAACTCTGTACATTTACAGTTCTGTGTACACAAGTATAGCTACTGTTTGACAAGGCATTACAATCACAATAAACCTTTGTATCAAAATATAATTTAACACCGTGCAGCACTAGAGCAGTCATAACAGTTTTCTATTTTAATATATTTTAAAATAGTGTCACATGATCCTTCAGAAATCATTCTAATATGCTGATTTGCAGCTCAAGAAACTTTATTATTATCATCACGGTTGTGCTGCGTAATATTGTTTTGTAGAAATCATTGTGAAAGGATACATTTCAAGTATTATAAAGTACACTACAATGGCATAATAAATGCCAGTTATTAACATCACTGTGTCTTTAAGATACGACACTTACTTACAAGGGTTATCATATTTTGGCATCAAAATGTTTGAATACCCCTGAGAACGAGTCTCTTTATGACTAAAACAAATGAAAGTGGTTGAAAGCCCGGTATAACACACATGTAAATGTGTATTTAAAGCCAATAGGTGTTGCATCAGCAGTCTTCGCCTCAAAACGATGATGCAACAAAAGTCACTTTTATTTTCGAAAACGACTCGCTCTCTTTTGGAATTTCGCTTTATCGATAAACTCCTCCCACCTGAAGGGGCGTGCCCGAGTTTCACACGCATATAAACATACGAGAGACGTCAGAGCAATGTAAACTCCGCGGTAGTAAAGCTGCTTCAGGACCCGAAATCATGGCAGCGATGCAGAGGTAAGACGAAGGAATTATTATCGTTATTGTGAAATATAGGCTGTGTCTCAAAACGACCCAATGCGCGTTTTGGCTTTCACAAAAGCCGCTGGACGAAGCCTGAGAAACCGTGTTAAAGAGGGACAAGTTTACAGTTGTGTCAAGTTTAGGCTTACAACCAGGCAGGGTTAGGTGCTTCTACATTAGTGTTATTAGCCTATCATTTCTGTCGGATTTTAGGGATAAGTTAGGGTTAGGTATAGTGGTAGTGATTAGGACTACATTTTCGGACAGGAATGTTGACTTACATATAGTTCAACAATGGAGATAAAGTCTGTATTTTTTAATATCATCCGAGAATCAGTCGACAACTCGCTTATGATGCACAAATATGCAGTCTAGGTAGGCAGCTGACTCGGTTTGAGACGCATATGAAGGTGGTACAGTCGA
>RJVU01037426.1:730919-763297 GCA_003731715.1 Anabarilius grahami | reverse complement strand
GTTACTGTGGTTATTCTAGAAAAAAAGAAGAAAAAACACTGAACAAATATTTTTTTTGAATTTATGGAAAATATGTTTATAAGTAACTACAAAACCAGCATTTGATCCCATACTAGCTAACAACTACTGAGTGACCGATTTCTGTGAAATATGCAACCCTGTTACTCATTTTGATATTGATTTTAAATACATTTTATGAAGCTTAATCCTTATATAATATAAACATAATTTGAAATAAATGTTAAGCACCTTTCACTGACAAATTGTTAAAAAAAAAAATACTGCAAGTAAAAAAGAAACTTATATTCATTTAATTTAATACTTATCACAAATCGCAGAATTGACTGCTTAGCCTTCAACCCTGTTACCGTGGTTATTCTAGGAAAAAAGGATAATGTTTCAAAATATGCTACTGTAACAGTTTAGACAGTATAAGCTATGATTTGAATATTAAATATTTAAATTTTACAAACTGATGGACAAGTTAAAAATCTTTTCTGTCGTAACTGACAGTATGTTACAAATGCTGTCTTTAAATAAACAAGAACAACCTCAACTGTATTACAGCAATGTGTTTTCTCATTCGGATTCGAATATCACAATTGTTTTTCAGATCTGGTGGATTTTAAAGAGAACAGACGGGGGTCTCCGGATTACACCATCTACCTGTGCTTTGGGGAGAAGCTCCCTGATGGAAAACCACTGGAGAAAAAACTCATCACTGTCAAAGTAAATATCTCAAAACAGAAACACATTTTTAGTTGCATTTTAAGTGTTATAACGTATCTTTTCCATCTCCGCAGGTTGTCCCTCTGATATGCCGCGAACTACATGAAAGAGCTCAAATGGAGGGAGCGTCCTCTCTTCGAGATAACGTTAGCTTGCAGATCTCCCACAACAGCCTTTTTGACCTTATAAATTCTTTGGGTCTGCCTTCAATGGACTAAAGCTTCTGTTTTCACCATGAAATTAGTCGGCCGTCATTCATTTTCAAGTTGATTCGTTTTGCTACTGTTATACTTCTAGCACAATGCAAACTGAGAGTTCTTTTCAGAGGTTATTTCCATGGGGCATTCTGGGGGGATTGCTTTGCGAATCTTGTGTTTTCTCAAAACTCATTGCTGGTCTTTTACTGTTTAATGGTAATCTCAATGAAACTGTATTGTCTGAAACATCTCCTTGTTAATATTTTCTAATGAGGGCTTCAGCCTCATTTTAATATCTTGTCTTCTAGTGAAGAATCTTTCACACTTTGCCCAAAGGGCTTAATTTGCTTTTTGTCTGTTTCCTTGTTTATGAATGTGATATTTAGAAAGTTTGATGTCATTAAATGGAGTCATTTAAAAAGTAATGTTTGACTGTTGTGGGTGTTAATTTATTGGATAATGCTGATACCAATATCTAAAGAGTGGGGTGGATGATGGACATCATGTAAAAATGTCAAAGTTGAATAAACATATATGTAAAATGTAATATTTGGTTTGTTATATCATTTAATAATTTTAATATAAAACATTGCATTATATAAAATACGTATTAAATATAAACATTAAATGTATATATCTTTTTCATTTAAAATTGAAAATTCACAGATCTATAACTAAACTATTCAGCACATTTCACAAATAGACATTTTCAAAATTCCTCCAAACTAAACATTATTTTCGGAATACACTGTGTGCAGAATTATTAGGCAAGTTGATTTTCGGCATTTTGCAAAAAGGCCATTTTACCAATTCCAAACCACATCAATCTTTACTATTAATTTTGTATTTAATCATTTATATGTAATATATAATTGTTCATGAAGGTTGGAAATGAAAAACACCTTATATTCAGGTGTGCAGAATTATTAGGCAGGTTTTCTTTTATAGACAAAACAAGCCAAAAAACAGAGATTTAAATTTTGAAGTTATTTTAAAGTTGTAAAGTTATTAAATGCTCATGAGAAGGCTGGAATACTAATGCAATATTATAAATTGCAAAGTTAAGGCATGACCATTGGACAGTGAAATGCTCATTTGGGTCAGCAGAGTCAGACAAAAACAGGTGGAGAAGAAAAGCCACATGTTAACTGCAAAAGAATTAAGAATTAAGGTGAAGAATTAAGTGTGAAACCATCAGGAACCCTCTAGTCTCCATCATCCCCATTTTCCAGAAGTGCAACCTACCCGGAGTCTCCAAAAGTGCAAGGTTTCAGGATCTTAGGTTAGGTAAAGAATCCTAAAAAAATGACCTCACTTAATAAGAATCACAAGCTGAAGTGAAGTGACTGATTTCTTAAAGGCTTTATAGACAGACAGATTGAGAGTGACTCTTGAAGGACCAGCACCACATCCTCCTGTGCCACAGTTTGAAGGATTTTTGGAAAGAAAGAAAGTTTTGGAAGTTCATTTTTATTCCATATCTGCAAGATGGACTTTTCAGGATAGGAGATGGACTAAAAATGAACTCCCACACCCTACTGCCAGATTTTAGAAAATTAATTCCTCAAACAGTGGTACAAGAGGATGTGGTGCTGGTCCTTCAGGAGTCACTCTCAATCTGTCTGTCTATAAAGCCAATAAAAAACACATATTTTACAATACTTCAGCTTGTGATTCTTATTAAGTGGGGGTCATTTTTTAGGATTCTTTACCTAACCTAAGTCTCTGAGATCCTGACACCTTGCACTTCTGGAGACTCCAGGTACAGTAGTTTTCAGTTCTGGAAAATGGTGGCACTGGAGACTAAAGTGTTCCTGATGGTTTCACACTTAATTCTTCACCTTAATTGGTTTGCATTAAACGTGTCTTTTTTCTTCTCCACCTGTTTTTGTCTGACCCTGCTGACCCAGTGAGCGTTTTGCTGTCCATTGGTCATGCCTTAACTTTGCAATTTCTAGTACTGAATCCTTCTCATGAGCATTTAATTTATTTTTATTTTTTTTTACTTTTTTTGCGAGTTAAATCTTTTTGGCTCATTTTGTCTTTAACAGAAATCCTGCCTAATAATTCTGCACACCTGAATATAAGCCATTTTTCATTTCCAGCCTTCATGAACAAATATATATATCTTATGATTAATTACAAAATTAATAGTAGTTATTAAGATTGATGTGGTTTGGAATTGGTAAAATGTGTTCAGAAAAAATATGATCAGAAAATCAACTTGCCTAATAATTCTGCACATAGTTTATTACATGACTGATTGTGCAGTTATTGGGTCTCATTCACTAAGCATGTGTGCACACAAATGTGTGAGTGAAATGTGCATAGGAACGATTTTAAGAACAAAAAATTCGTTCATTCTAAATTTACGACAAAATATATGAAGAACTGAAAGCACTCGTACGCAAGAAAGAAAAAAAAACGCTTACTCTGTATGGCCTTATATTCTTTAAGAAGTTATATGAAATTTCATCCTAACACGACTATAATTATTATATTGAAGTATGTCACATTAATTGTATTATATAATCCATAAATAAAATTTTTAAATCTTAAATATTTTTCATCATATACAGTGATTATGTTCAGCTGCGAGGTTTCTCTGAATAACGCAGATATACGTGTATGTACAGCTGCCTCATGAGAATCTGTAATCTGGGTCTGTATGAAAGGTGTTTATTGTGAGAACTTGTGAGAATGGCACACTTGGCATTGCTGGAGGATCAGGCGAGAGCGTGTCATTAAACAGTGCCAGCGGCATGGCTTAAAGGTGCCCTAGAATTTTTTTTACAAGATGTAATATAAGTCTAAGGTGTCCCCTGAAGTTTCAGCTCAAAATACCCCATAGATTTTTTTAAATAAATTTTTTTAACTGCCTATTTTTGGGGCATCATTAGAAATGCGCCGATTCAGGCTGCTGCCCCTTTAATTGCTCACGCTCCCCGCCCCCAAGCTCTCGACTCCATATACATTGCATAAACAAAGTTCACGCAGCTAATATAACCCTCAAAATGGATCTTTACAAAGTGTTCATCATGCATGCATCGGATCATGTGAGTATAGTATTTATTTTGATTCTGAATGAGTTTCATAGTAGCCTATGTGTGGCTAACGGGGCTAAAGCTAACATTACACACTGTTGGAGAGATTTATAAAGAATGAAGTTGTGTTTATGCATTATACAGACTGCAAGTGTTTAAAAATTAAAATAACGATAGTCTTGTCTCTGTGAATACAGTAATAAACGATGGTAACTTTAACCACATTTAACAGTACATTAGCAACATGCTAACGAAACATTTAGAAAGACAATTTACAAATATCACTAAAAATATCATGTTATCATGGATCATGTCAGTTATTATTGCTCCATCTGCCATTTTTCGCTATTGTCTTTGCTTGCTTACCTAGTCTGATGATTCAGCTGTGCACATCCAGACGTCCTGCCCTTGTGTAATGCCTTGAACATGAGCTGGCATATGCAAATATTGGGGGCGTACATATTAATGATCCCGACTGTTACGTAACAGTCAGTGTTATGTTGAGATTCGCCTGTTCTTCTGAGGTCTTTTAAACAAATGAGATTTACATAAAAAGGAGGAAACAATGGTGTTTGAGACTCACTGTATGTCATTTCCATGTACTGAACTCTTGTTATTCAACTATGCCAAGGTAAATTCAATTTTCCATTCTATGACACCTTTAAGAGAGTGACGCAAGCCTGTTAGGAAAGCGTGTGTGGAAAGCCCTTATAAGGACATGGTTTGGGCGTGTTTTATCAAAGTCCATTTAAGACAAGTCATTTCACTCAGCGGCCGTCTTTGAAACACCTCTTGGGCATGCAAGTGCAGCTCCTATCTCTTTAAATGGGAAAACATCAAATTCTCCAAAGCTTTTTGCCAAGCTTTCAATTAAATTTCATATTTGAAATCACCAATGAAATCTGACAACAACTGTCTCATAAATTTTGTTTCTAAATGCTCGATTCATGACAAAAAAACTGTTTTCCAGGCTGGATCGAGCTAATGCGCAGTGCTAAGTATTATGTCTCATTTCGGAGGCACGCGTCTGACTGTTTCTATAGGAACCGGAGCTTCTAACGGCCGCTGCAGTGACGCGATGACGTTACCAATCAGCGATTGGCTCTTATTTAAATGGCGGGACTTATTCTGCCACTTTCTCCAATTCAAAACAATATGAGTGACGCCTCGTGTTGTTTATGCCCTTAATGTTTTAGTTTTTCCTATGATATTGTAATATACTAAAATAAGAACCAAGAGAGCAAATTCATGTTCGTAGAAATAATCCACGCAATTATTAGTGAATGAGATCCATTATTGACAGTTGAATCATTAAATATCAGCAAATTTTGCGACTGTAAAATAACAAGCAAGAAGCATGCCAAGAGATTTTTTTTTTATTAAATAAAGAATCTAATAAAATTATTTACACAAACAGTGGATGCACCAATTTTACATCATGAATCATGTATTCTGTGACTGCTTGGATTCACATGATAAAGTTCACTGCAGTTAAGAGAACAGAATCCTCTCTGTCAGGAAAAGAATCAACTCTCAGAGCAACTCTGCAATTTTGCCACAGGAAAACAGGCCACATGTTCTGCAACTGAAGTTCCATCAAGTTACATTTCTCAAGCAATTAAAATGACATAATTAATGAAAAGGGTTCAGAAAAACCTTTTGAATTACACTTTTCAGGCATTGTTTACAATCAACTTTTCTTATCAATGCTTTTCATTGAACCTTTAGTAAAGCAAAAAGAAATGGTTATTTTCGAGGCTGAATGTCATTTGTAAAAGCTGTCACTCACTAACAGAAAAAAACGCCAATGGCAATCAGGAAAAACAATTGGCAAACACATTCATCTGACATGATTTAAAAGGAAATCTGCTAAACAGTCACTTTTCAACTGAACAGAAAAGATCCATTGTAGCCAGTTCACGTGTGTCACGAAAGGGCCGTATTGTTTTCCTATTTACAACAAAACCATTCGATGAGGGTGAGGCTCTTTAAAAGATTTTAAAGAAATCAGTCAACCAAATAGATTCCAGAGTCTCATAAAGACTAGATATCAGAACAATATTTTCAATTCAAATAAATGCTCTTTTTAAGTTTTCGGAGAGATCGCAGAACGTCCTAGAGGTTCTTATGCGTGTACGTCATATACCAAAAAAAAAAATTATCATGTCAATTGTTCATGATGAAACTCTGATGTTTACCAAGTTCAAGAATATTGTGTGTGTGTATATATGATATATTAGTTCACACAAATGAGCTATTTATATTTTAGTCTGACAATGTAAGAGCCTGTCTAGCAACTTATACTTCCTGTTGGATAAGCTTAAAATAGCAAAGAAACACAACACCCTCTTGAAGACTCGTTTTAAACAACGGCAATGTAAAGATTTTTCACATATCTTGTATTCGGACACACCCAGATATTTTCAAATGATCTTTACATTAAAAAGAAAACATACAAACATTCAAAACTGTTCATTTGATTACTGATAACAAGACATTGAGCCCTTGAGAGTTTCCTATGTCGTCGTAGAAATGCGCAGATTAAAAAGTAATCAAATCTACAGTTGATTGCTAATGATACTGTCTGAAAAGGATGTATGACCTCACACTGAAGTTTGGAAGTCTTTCGGGACGTCTGCGTTTTGGCATTGTCCAGTTTCGTCTTTCTTGTGTTTTCTTGCATGTTTATACTTATCCACATAGGCTTTGACCAGGTTAACTACCTTCAACGGGTTGATCTCACCGCTCTTGCTATGACACACCTTGTGAATGGGGCAAACAAGACATAATTGGGATTATTTTCATAGTAATAACATAATTTCTTTAATAATTCATCCAAGAAATGGCCCACTGGAGAGAAAGAAACCAAAATAGTATTTGCAAATGTGCTTGTCACATGTGTTTACTTGGGTGGTAAAAGGAAGTGAATATGAAAATCAACTGCAAAAGAAAACATCTGACGTCACGCAATTACCTTCTGAACGGCTTTCCGCAAAATCTCTTTGTACTCTTCCTTTGTGATGTCTCTTTTCTGATAAAAAGGCTTTATTGCAAGTTTGACCTCCTCTATTGCTCGCTCTTGCATATGAAGTTTCTTCATGTACTAGAGAAAGAAAAACAATGTTTAAAAATTCATGACATCAAGACAATGGAAAGAAATGAGTCAGCGATGTGATGAAACTGCGCAGTGACGCTTTGTTCACCTTATCTTTCTGATTGGGGTCCTGTATAGCTTCTTTGCGGGATTTTGGTTTGCTGGATTCATCTTGGGGAGAAAGGCTGGAGACTGTTGCTGTGAGTTTTGCATCAGCCTTAGATAAAGCTTTGTCCTTTAATATGAAATAGATTTATGGTAATACTGTAGTACCCATAACAGTATCAAGTTGGAATGTCCATTGAAACTGCCCACAATTATAAAAAAAACTCCCATTAAAAGTTTCAAAGATTAATGAGGCGTCTCAGCTTTCTGTGATCTTCCGGACTTTCCCTTTGCTTAAAGGGATAGTTCACCCAAAAATGAAAATTATCCCATGATTTTACTCACCCTCAAGCCATCCTAGGTGTATGACTTTCTTCTTTCAGCCAAACACAATCGGAGTTGCATTTAAAAATATTTTGGCTTTTCCGAACTTTATAATGGGAGTGAATGGTGTCATTTTTTTTAAGCCCCCAAAAAAAGCACATCCATCCATTATAACAGTAATCCATACGGCTCCAGGTGGTTAATAAAGAACTTCTGAAGTGAAGCGAAGCGTTTTTGTAAGAAAAATATCCATAATTGTAATTTTATAAACTGTAATCAATAACTGTATCACTAGCACTAAATGTAACTCCGATTGTGTTTGACTGAAAGAAGAAAGACATACAACCTTAGGATGGCTTGAGGGTGAGTAAATCAAGGGATAATTTTCATTTTTGGGTGAAATTATGGGATCATTTCCATTTTTGGGTGAACTCTCTCTTTAAGTTAATGTGAAATAATAATTTATCAAGCACAAAATCATTGCACCTGAATGATTTCTGAGAAATGCAAAACTTCACAGAAAGATTGTGTCAACTGCTGAAGATACACAAAATGACAATTATAAACCTTAAGAAACTTAATAACATTGTCAGGGACACTCCTTGTGAAAGAAGGATGCAATTTCCAAGTGTAAGGATAACTTTCATTTCATCTGAAGTGAAGCCTTATACGGCTGCTTTCAGTTTCGGTCACATGGGTGCAATAGAAATTGCATCACCATTGTTTTTACCTTCTTGAGATATCATGTTGCAAATTGTGAATGTGAACAGTGACATGATGACACCCTCTGGTTGCTTGGAGCAACTACATATGAGGTGCAACTATTATGATGTGCACTGGTATCCACAAAAACTTATTTAGATAAATTTATGTAACCTCTTCAATAAAATTCTGTATTTACTAGAGTTGTTCCAAACAAGTATGATGGTTTGGTACATTTTTACAGTATTTTGGTATATACAATGAAAGTCATTGGGGTTTACACTTGAAGTTCTTCAAAATATCTTCTGGAGACTACAGTCATAAGTGTGAAACAACGATGAGGGTGAGTAAATGATGACAATTTTCATTTTGGGGGAATCTATCCCTTTAAAATACTGCAAGAAAGAAAGTATAAGACAAGGTTGTACCTGACTGGAGGTTTGTTGGGATGTAGCAGACCTTCGCGACCCTTCTTGCTTGAGTTTTAGTTTGAAGAGTGCAAGTTCTAAATAAGGCACGGGAAAACATTTTTACTAATTTTCTAAATATTTTAGTTTTATGTAGCCTGAATGCTTCAGACCAAGCCTGGTGTGACTAAATGTGTAAAGTAGTACATCAAACAATTTTACTCACTGCTTAATTTCTCAGACTGGGGTTCTACTGGTTCCTGCAAATTCCAAGTAACTCTCTTGCCCTGTGGTTTAGACTTTGCACCAGCTGTAACGGTTTCAGTAATTTGCTTATTCCCTGTTGGAGCCTCTGGAGTGGTGGACTTGGGGTCTTCTGTTGAGTCGGCCACAGAGCTCTCACTCATTTCTTTCTTAATGAAGTCCAAATTATCAATCAAGAAATCAACGCTAATATCTTCATCGGACGACATAACAGGTTCTTGTTTTATTGGGGGGTCTGGTGGTTGGAGAGGGGACAACTCCATGTCCTCCTCTAAAAGTGGCAAATGATATGACTCAGTGGGCTCCTTTTTACAGTTCACGGGGTCTATGTCAGGTGTATCCAAACTGATGACAAGAGGGTTGTCACTGCAGCTTGGTGAATCATCTTCATCAGGCCATATTTGCTCAATTTTATTCTTTTTTGGCTCAACCATTTCTTGCACTTTCATTTCATCCTGAAAGCCAGTGAGGCTCTTTTCTAAATCAGCACTGTTCAAATTCATTTCATTACGATTTGGTGATTCCGTGCTGAAGATGTTTAAAGACATCATCTCTTCATTTTTCATCTCTTTAACACCATATAATTCTCCACAGTTAAGACCGACTTCCTCCTCCTTTTTGAAATCTTTCAACTCCTTGACAGCACTAATGGGCCGAGGTTCCTCTTGTTTAAACTGTTTGGGCTTAAGCACCTCAAGCGAAACATCTTCCCTGCTTTCTTTATCTGTTCTAGTCTGGTCACCATGTTTTGATGACCCAAGACCATAAGTTGCGCTCTCACCATCTAATTCTCCATACAAGATAAGACCCAGTTCCTCCTTTTTGAAATCTTTCAACTCCTTGACAGTGCTAATGGGCCGAGGTTCCTCTTCTTTAAATTTTTTGGGCTTTAGCAGCTCAAAGGAAACATTTTCCTTGCTTTCTTTAACTGTTTTAGTCTGCTCACCATGTTTTGATGACCCAAGACCATAAGTTGCGCTCTCACCATCTAATTCTCCATACAAGTTAAGACAGAGTTCCTCCTCCTTTTTGAAATCTTTCAACTCCTTGACAGCACTAATGGGCCGAGGTTCCTCTCGTTTTAATTTTTTGGGCTTAAGCAGCTCAAGTGAAACATTTTCCTTGCTTTCTTTAACTGTTTTAGTCCGGTCACCATGTTTTGATGACCCAAGATCATGAGTTGCGCTCTCACCATCTAATTCTCCATACAAGTTAAGACGGAGTTCCTCCTCCTTTTTGAAATCTTTAAACTCCTTGACAGCACTAATGGGCCGAGGTTCCTCTCGTTTTAATTTTTTGGGCTTAAGCAGCTCAAGTGAAACATTTACCTTGCTTTCTTTAACTGTTTTAGTCCGGTCACCATGTTTTGATGACCCAAGACCATGAGTTGCACTCTCACCATCTAATTCTCCATACAAGTTAAGACAGAGTTCCTCCTCCTTTTTGAAATCTTTCAACTCCTTGACAGCACTAATGGGCCGAGGTTCCTCTCGTTTTAATTTCTTGGGCTTAAGCAGCTCAAGTGAAACATCTTCCTTGCTTTCTTTAACTGCTCTAGTCTGGTCACCATGTCTTGATGACCCAAGACCATAAGTTGTGATGTCAACCAACCGAGTCTCTTGTTTAATTGATGGTTTAAATGAAGCAGTCCCATATTCATGTGCTCTTGCATCTTTCTCTGTCTTCACCGTGGTAGTAGACTTGATTGAACCAACAGCGGGCTCATGTAACTCAGTAGACATGGGCTCTGCAGACTTATGGGAGCTCCTTTCTGTACGCCGAGAGGTCTCTGATCGATCATCTCGCCTTTTCCGCTCTCTAGACGTTGATCTTGATCTTGACTTTTGTCTCTTTAACCTATTCTCACCTTTATCCTTTGATGTTCTCCTCCTTTCTCTGGATCTAGATCTAGAGAACGAACGAGATCGCCTTCTTTCTTTTGATCTCTTCTTTCGTCTTTCTCTCCCTCGGTTGTCATTCCTCTCACGACTCACTCTTCTCCCACTTGTCTTCCTCTCTCTACTGCTGGAACTCGAGGAACACCTCCTGTCTCTTGACCGTGGACGTCTCCTCTCTTTCGATCTTGAGCGCTGCCTCTCTTTTGATTTTGAACGGGATCGCCGCCGGTCTCTTGATCTTGAGCGTGACCTCTTTTCTTTTGACCTTGAGTGCTTCTTTTTATGGGAGTCTTTAGATGAAAGGCTTTGCGAGGTTGATGGTGACCGCTTCCTATCCTTGCACTGGGACTGGTGAGGTCTTTCCGTTATGTTAGCATTAAAGGCACCACTGACTGAAGGTAGCTCTTTACACACCCCATTTCCTTTGGAAGCTTGTTGTAGATTTGCTAGAGACTCTTCAAGGGACTTTGATTGGAGCCTCACGGGTGGAGGTTCAGCCTCAGGCTCAGACTTCACCTCCAACTTAACGTTTCTGTCACTGCATGACAAGCTTGATCTGGAGTGCTCCTGAGTTTTCCGAAATGGACTTTCTGGTGTTTCACGACTTCCAGGATCGATGCTAGCTTCGCATATAGTAGAATTTAAAGAAGCTCCTGAGGTAGCCTGACTGTCGATTGTGTCTGAATGATGTGGTGATTGTTTGCACGGTTTGTCTCTGCAAGGATCTGGTTCTGTTTTAACTTCTGCACACATTTCTGAGTCTCTCTCCATATCTGAGTCCTCACTCATAGGCTCAGACTTGATTTGATGACAGGCATCCTCATTGACTCCAACTGCCACCCGAGACTCAGTATTCTGAGTGCTAACATCAAGACCCTCACCTTCTGGTTCATTATCAGATGAATCAGAGCCTGTAGGGTTAAAGGGGTCATAGACCTCACACTTCTCCTCTTTGACTTTTCTTCTTAATGACAACAGTATCTGCTTACTTTTATTACTCTTCTTTAACGATTCCTCATCATTCCCAGTCAGAGTCCCTCCTGATGCAGGAAGTCGCCGAGCTTGCCATGGGTTTCCGCTAGTGTTTATACGGAAACTGACAGAGGAGGAGGACGGGCGTGAGTTTGTAGAGGCACTGAGAGAAGATGTAGTGGAGGTGAAAGAGCTAGAAAATGAAGAAGCAGCACCAGTTCGGTCTGCTCTTTGTCTCGGAGCATCCACTGCCCTGTTTTGCTGACTTGTACCCATTCCTTGCTGGTCAACGGTACGTTCCCTACCTGTATTCCCTGCTAAGCTGGTCGCTGAAGACCCAGGCAAAGCACTGCTACTGCTGTCACTGCTACTATTTGCACTGGAGGTACTGTCCCTTTTAATTTTTGGTATCCTTGGCAATACAGAAACATCCACCCATACAGGCTTTGGAGGGGGCTTTCTCACAGGCGGTTGTCGGGCAGTACCCTCCTTGTCTTGATGGGGAGAGTCAGAAGGGCTATTTGACACCCTTGCGAGGGGCTGACCTCTAATCCCATTAGTACTCAAGTGACCATTTCCAGGTCTTGGTGGATTTAGGGTGATGGGCCTGTGAAGAGCACCTGGATGCATATGGGGATGTCCCAAAGGAGATGGGTGAGAGTGAGGAAGATGTGGAGAGTGTATGGGTGGAGATGTGGGATTCTGTGGTGTGGAACAGGACCCATGAGAATTGTGTACTGGTGTGGGCCTCCTCAATGGGCTAGAGGAAGGACCAGGTTGTTCAAAGGGGTGGATGGGACTTGTTTCTGAGTTTGGTGTGTTTGTCGTTTCCCCGGAGCTTGATTCTCTAGGGGTAGTGTTCCTTGGCAAGGACAGGGACACTGAAAGGAATGAACAAACATTGGACTTTTGAAAGGATGACAATCATGCAACATCAAGTCAAGTATTGTTGAAACCATCTACACAGACGCATTTAAGGAGTACAAGAATGTCTGGCTTTTGTTTGTGGTTGCAAATAGATGGTGTGTGTATTATATATATATATATTTTTATATACATATTAGGGCTGGGTATTGACACAAATTTCACAACTCGATTCGAATCACAAGCTTGCGATTCAATACAATTTAGATTATTTGAGGCCTATCAGGTACAGTACATGGTACATTTCCTTGAGAAATTGTTTAATTTGTAATTTTTCATTTAGAAAGAAACAGTGTACATTAATCAACATTCAGACAGATGTAAATGTACTCAAGTTAGCACAAAGGCTAATATAATGCTGTAAACTATACAGGGAACCCAGTTGGTACATCACTATAATATTAGGTTAAAGGTTTAAATTAACTGATTTGTAGGCTACTTACATTTAAATTACAAGTTTTTATAATATAACATTATAATATTACATTTTGAATGACATAATTATGTTTCTACTCATTTTTTTGTATAAACATTTAAATGGTGGCTGTCATAAACATGAAGGATTTATTCAAACACATTAAATATTGAAGTTAAGTAAAAATACAATGAGTATGCAATATAGTTCACATATTTATCAAAATGCTAGCTGATTAACAAGTTTTTGGACAATGAATGACTTTTGAGTTAAAATATAACATTACGTTTGTTTTATTTATGTCTTTCCGTAGTTGAAACACCGATTGCAACATACCTTCTGATGTTCAAAATGAGAATTGATTAAAATCGAGAAATCTATATTTTTTTTACCAAAATATACTCATACTATATACAGTTGCATAGTTAGTTAAATATATAGTTAGTTAAAACTCAATCATCATGAGTGTCAAGGCTTACTATGCCAAATGCTGTGCTGTCTTCAGAAATGTGCAAAATATTCATATTATACCTAATTTCAGTACCTGTACAACCCTAACGGAGGATAAAACTCTTGCCTGATATAAGATATATTCAAAGCATGACTTACCAGGTTTGGTTGCTTTGAGGGAACCATCTCTGTTGATGACCACATCAGAGCTGTCCATGAGGAGCATGCTCTGACCACTGAGAATACTCCCCAGCAGGTCTGGTACAGGGCCTTCCACCTGTGGGATACTCACACCTTGCCTGGAAAGCATCACACAACCAGGATTTAAACACCCATTTAAACCTCAAACATATTCTCATTGTGATTTTCATCACCTTGAAGTAGAAATCATCTGTTTCCTCCATCGTGACCATAAAGAGTGATTCCCCCCCTCTAGTAGTTACCTGGAGAGGCCGGCAGATATGGGTCTGGCCACAGGCTGATGGGACCGCAAGGCAGAACGGGAGAGGCCACGGCGTTTGGCATCCAGAACAGAGGATGTTGTTGGAACTTGAATCTCATCCTCCCTAACAAGATAAATTGGAAGATTAATTTAGACACTGAACCACTCACTTCTTAAAAATAGTTAACAAATATAAAATGTAAAACCAAGTAGAACTTCACCTATCGTCAAAGGGATCTAGGTCAAAGGGATCTCCGTACACAGAGAGGGAGGCTGCACCAATTTCTGCCCGCATACTTCCCAAACTGTACTCTGAAGGCCGATAAACTGAGGGAATGATGGAACCAGGCTTGGGCTTCTTAATCCCTAAATTCCGTGCAATACGACCTCTGGAATTAGTTTCTTTCTTTTTGACCTGAAGGGGCAAAAAGTTTTCAGTTTTATCAGTTTTTTTAAATGTAATTGCAAACATTCACGTGTTCTTGCATAGAGGCGGTAAAGCAATACTTTTAATCAGCAAAGCATTTATATTAGAGCTTTCAAAAACCCATTACAACAACCTTTCAACAACCTGACAATAAAGAACAAAAACTGTAAAAATTGTCAAGAACTCACCAGTTTTCTTCTGAATTTTGACTTCCTCACTTTGCGTTTCCGTCTCCTCCTCACTCCCATGCTTTTTGTTGTTTTCCCCTCTGAGATTGCTGAGGATTTGCTTTTGGTTTTCCTCCTTTTAACTGGTAAGAGAATCCCATTTAAATCAGACAGATAGACAGAACCACACTGAACTAAACATCCAGGTTAATGAAAACTTAAAAGTCTGATTACACATGATCCATTTCACGTTAACCAATGACAAGAGGTCAGGCAAAACAGTAAAGTAGGTAGTAACACACGTCTCAAAAGTGTCTTCTGTAAAACATGTTATTTTACAGTAGGGTATATGATTTCATGAATACATAAACTACTGTTAAAGTTTGGGGTAATTATTTTCTTTGAAACAAATGAACACTTTTATTCATTTTTGGGTTAGTTCACCCAAAAATAAAAATTATCCCATAATTTAGTCATCCTCAAATCATCCTAGATGTATATGACTTTCTTCTTTCAGACAAAAACAAATCAGAGTTATATTAAAAAAATATTTTGGCTCTTCCATGCTTTATAATGGGAGTGAATGGGGCATAAGATTTGGAAGCCCATTCCAAAATATCAATTTTTATAACTTTATAAACTAGAATCACTGGCTTCCGTACGTGAGTCGATTTCGGCGGAAGAGTGAACTTTAACCTGACGCATGACGTATTGATGACGTACAGAGGATAGAGCAAAACAAAACACCGGTCACGATTTAGAAGTCTAAAACGAGAATTAAAGCTTGAGTTTGTTGCCCAGCCCTATTTGTTTGAACCACAAGAGACGTCTACTCTCACCTAAGCTTACGCTACTCCTACATCCTACGCCTGAACTCGACTCTCTTGTGAACGCACTACCGGAAGCTAGCGATTATATTCTGTAACATTTTAAATATGGATATTATTCTTACAAAAATGCATCACTTCGCTTCAGAAGGCCTTTATTCACCGCCTGAAACCATATGGATTACTTTTATGATGGATGGATGTGCTTTTTTTGGCTATGCCTAGGATGGCTTGAGGGTGAGTAAATTATGGAATAATTTTCATTTTTGGTTGAACTAACTCTTTAATACCAGGTGTAAACGGCGGGTCTATGTGTCTCACCTGTCTTTCTCCTCCGGCGGGATCTGGGGCGAGGGGTCAAGTCTCGCACATACACGGCTGTGTTGAGTCCGGCCACTACAGCATTGATGGTCTCATCCAACCATGTGGACTGCATCATATATCTGGGAGCAAGCTAAAACACACCACCACACAAATCAAGCACTCACTTAGCTCACAAACAATAGTAGTACAGTACCGCACAAAACATTCCCAAAGTTTAATCGAGTTTGTTCAATCACTAACTCCAACCATATGAACAAAAGTGAGTGATATTTTTTTGGTTCATGCTTATTCTAGCATGTATGTCATTTACTTGTATTTGAACAAACCAACATAAACATCCAAAGTATCCAGTTGTTTTCGCATTAAACAAACCAGTTAGACCAGATTCATCATGTCAGTGACACACAAATCTCAGCCATCAGCAAATCATTCAAGACAATGTTACACACTTGTGATTAGAGAGCAAAGCAAATGCATCATGCAAACCTGTGCTGCTGTGCGTGCCTGTGTGATACGATGTCTGTTGACGTTGGCCCGAACTCGTTCGCTCTGCTGGGTCCGTGCGATAGCTCGGGTTGGTCTGGCCCGGGAATGGCTGGTGGTGGGGAGAGAGCTGCTCTCCTCCTCACTAATTTGTTCAGAACCTATGACAAGATGAAAAATATGGTTATTATTACAATATGTAACAAATCTAAAATGTAATGTTAATGTAAGTGGTTTTAAGAAATGAAAGATGACCTGATGTGCGGTTGTTGGCGATGCACTCTGGGCAGAACCATTCCTCTACAGGTACAGCATCCAAAGGCGGTGTGAGACATTCCATGTGGTACCTTCCATAAAAAAGTGAATGTAATATAGAACAAGTAGTCGAATGGAAATTAACCAATAAAACTGGGGTCCTGTAAATAGGCGGGGCTAACATGCAAGATCGTATGTTAAAGCAGTGTTTCCCAACCCTGTTCCTGGAGGCACAACAACACCACACAATTTCCAACTCTTACTAATCAAACACACCTGAATCAACTCATCAGCTTGTTAGTAGAGACTCCAAGACCAGAAATATATGGGGCAGATACGGGAGACATTCAAAATTAGTGTGCCTTCAGCAGCAGGGTTGGGAAACACTGTGTTAAAGTACTAAAAAAAAAACACTATGACTAAATTATGACTATTCCTGGAAATTTAAATAGATAATAGTTCTCTGATTTTTAAAACAACACTTTATATTCAAATCACTGTCTATAAAACAGTTTGTCAGTGTCATGATCCATGTCCAAATCGCTGCTTAATTAACACAAATAAGCAGATGGACACATGGTACCTCTGCACTGGTCAAGAGGACTAATCAGTCATTTATGATCAATGGATAAGGAGATTATTTAATCATTTTATGGAGATTACTGGGGCAAACTGATCCCTTTATATATCAGACACCAATCTGAATTAATTAATTTAAACTCTTATACTTTTTATACTCTTAAAAGTCTCTTTTACAAAAGGCAAAAAAGTCATAGGATTTGAACATGGCCCAGCATGACTAGAATGCTGCCCCAGAGACGAGGTAGGCCTAGGGTTGTCAAAAGTACCAACTTCGGTACTGAAATTTTACTTAAAACACTTCTGATTGGCCATTGTGTTCATGCACTCAACAGATACAGTATGTCAGTGATTGGCTACAATGATCAACGCTTCAAAAACATGTTGCAAATAGACATCTTTAACACTCTTCACCAAACGGTAAGCGTACACACGGGAGCGTTTGAAAGCTCCCGTATGTATCTGTGTAAGCACTCGAGCAACGCTTCAAAAACTTTTTTTTTTTTGAAGCGTTGATCATTGTAGCCAATCACTGACATATCTGTTGAGTCCGTGAACACAATGGCCAATCAGAGGTGTTTAAGAATCCACTCAACAGTGCTCAAAATGCTTGGGGCAAATGCTGGTATCGTCACTGTGACGAGCAGGGCGGGCGAGAGCCGTGAGGGAACGGTGCGAGGCCGGTGACGCGAGTGTTAATGATCGTCACCTGTGAGGCGCACCGGCCTCGAGTCCCTCACGGAGGAGCTCCGGGAGCATAAAAGGAGGAGCGACGACAGTGAAGGACGAGAGAGGACCAGGCCTGGACTTTATTTTATGTTTTATTATGTTTGTGTGGCCGGCAGACGTCCGCGAGGGTCTGCCGGCATTACTTTCGTTTTGTTCTGTTGTTTATTTTATATTAAAGTTTGTGTCGAACGTTCGCCGGTTCCCGCCTCCTTCTTCCCATATTTACGAACTGTGTTACAGTCACATTTTTTAAATTTCAGTACTGACTTATTACCGAAGTCAGAACTTTTAACAACCCTAGCCTATCTATTTGTGCACAATATAAAATGATATAATCATGTCTTAATGCCGCACATTCTTAATTCAAAATAAAATGTTAATATTTTAATAATCTCCATTTATGATAATCCCAGGGGTTGAGTTAATATCTTTTAATATGTTGAAACCGAACATGTCTGGCACCACACCGTATTTAGCTGGTTTAAAATAATTCACGGCAAAACTGTAGTTGATGTCCATTGTCCACAGTAACTAAGTAGCTAGCTAACATGACATTAAATACTGAACCATATCTGATCAATTTCAACTTACCTCTGTCTGTGGGTTTTCTAATGCCTTACAAAATTCTTATTTGAGTCGCAAGTCATCAAATTTGGGACTCAAGTCCACAACTCTGGTTTGTCATCCATTTCTTACCCAGCATCACAGCCATCACACAGCAGGAGTCGATCTTCACGGTCTCGACCCCCGCAAACCTCACAGCTGGTCTGATCCAGGTCAACGTCCACCTGTTCCTCCCCAGGTTTTACAGGCTTCTTAACTGCAATCTAAGCACACACAAACCAATACTCTTCGATCAGCCTAACTGAGGCTGGTATTATGGTGTGTTCAATGTGCCCTTCGAGTGGAGTCGAAAATATCGTAATTATGATGTCAAAGCACATGAATGACCAATTTTTTGACATTGTAAGTGATTTGAAACACTGATCAATGAGCGGAAGCGTGTAGCGAATGGTCTAATAATCACTCGACTTTCACATTTGTGAAACATTTACATTTACATTTAAGCATTTGGCAGACGCTTTTATCCAAAGCGACTTACATTGCATTATCCTATACATTTATATCCGAGTATGTGCAATCCCTGGGATCGAACCCATGACCTTGGCATTGCTAGTGCCATGCTCTAACCACTGAGCTACAGGAAAGCTGTGAAACCATGTTGTGATATCATATATAAATAAGTGATAGAAATCAGTATTTCTCAACATTTTAAATTCAGATGTAGTTATTAGGGTTTATTATTTACAATATATTTCTTTCGATGTGGAAAACGTGAATGGAATCACAGAATCCTGTCATAAAAATGGAATTTACTGAACAACACAATGTTGTGAAATTTCACAAATTTTGGATTAATAAATCGAAAGTAAGGCTGTACACTTGACCAAATCACAATATGGACTTCTGAGGCAGCATAACGGTTTAATGATCTACAGCAAAATAGAGTGAGCTTTGGCGATAACTAAGCAAATATTTAATTACTACAATAGTAATTTGAAATTACATCAAAGTGGAAAACGTTGGTCAAAAACATACATTTTATACAAAAACTGACCACTGACTGCAACTTCCATTTCATTTGAAGTTGTCAGATCACATACATAGAAACTCAAAGGTCTTCACAAGAACCCCTCAAAATAAACGTTAAACAAAGAAACTGTGACAGAACTACATTACTATTGTACAGTACAATAGTAGAGAGAGATTACTACCTCTCAGAGTAATCATAAAACCAGGCTAATCAAAACACACAATAGAATTTTTTGAAAAAATATAAATTCATAGTGCCCTATTATTGTAAAAAAAATTATAATAATAATAAATAAATAATAGAAAAATTATATTATAAGTTGTTTATAAAGAGGAAAAATGCCAATATTTGCAATTCTTGATCATAAAGTTTAATAAATGTAATTAATTAGACATGTTTTGAATATTAAAATTTAATTAAACCATTAAAATGGAATCCTGAAAAGTTCAAATGAAAGCACTGAATTTGGGAAAAAATAAAAAGTTTTTCATAGGGCCCTACATATTGTAATAACGAATGCATGACTCAGAAGTATGAGTTTCATATGTGCAATTTAAGACAGCCCAAGTCCTCCTGGGAAGTTTGTATTTGTGAATTGGGAAGTCACGAATGTCACGAATAAAGAATGCGCATCAAGAGTGTTTTTGCTTTTTCACATTTTTATTCAATTTATCAAGTTGATGTAAACTGAATTGTTATATTGTTTGATATAATTTTACAATACAACTATATTCAAAGACAGTTGTCATTGCAATATTTTGTTGCCATTCATGTGCGTGAAAGTCATAAATACAATCTTTTCAGCATGACTAGAACACACCATTAAATCAGCACCTAATAAATAACTCTCAATGCCCATTCACACCAAGGGCGATAACCATACGTTTGTATGAGAATAGGGCAAACTACAGCTATAATGAAAACGACACAGAGGAACCATATTGTTAGAATCACTTTCTGAACCTTTTTTTCTTTTCCAGCTGATGAATGATGAAAAACTTTGACAACCAATCAGAATTGGCAGACGATATAACTGCAGCACGCTTAATAAACAGAACATTAACATCTATTGATGAGGAGGCTAATATAGTTATCATTATAGTTATAGTTCTTGGTGTGAATGGGCCTTTTATGCGTAGCGACAATCCTGATGGAAAGATGTGACTCACTGTTTTTTGAACTTTCCCACCATGGCACTTTCTCAGGAGAATGTTATTAAAGACTATTCGGTCCACAGGACAGGAGTTGGCATTCTGAAAAGAAAAGAAAAATTGTGACATTACTGTTTATGAACCAGAGTTATTACAGTTAACTAAAACTAAAACCATAAAAAACATTTTTGTTACTTGAAATAAATGTTAACTGAAATAAAAATAAAAAAATCTTTAAAAAAAAACATTTTATTTCAGCTAGTTGCTGAGGTAATATATTTGTTAACTTAAAGGTGCTCTAAGCGATCCTGGGTGGAGTAACTTCCTGTTGACGTTCGAAGTGTTGTCAAACAAAACAGAGGCTAGCTAGACCCTCCCTGCTCCTCCTCCTCCCCCTCCCCTCCGTGCTTCCTAAAACAGTCATGAACGCGCATTTAAAATCATTCTTGTCGGTTATTGGCTGGAGCATGTTTATTAAGTTTTGTGGTCCAGGCTGCACCAGTTTGTTTTTATTGCAGTTTTCGGAGCTTGTGGCGACTACAGAGGCCGCGTTTTTTTTACAGTGTGTTCAGGGGACAGGCAGCTAGAGGATAGTGAGGAGATGTTTGCTGTATGTGACAAAAAATGTTTTGGCCTAAAAACGCGTGACATCGCTTAGAGCACCTTTAATGTACTAAAATATACTAAAACTGAAATAAAAGTTAATAAAAGTTAATAAAACCTATATAGACATTAAAAAACTAATAAAAATTACAAAAGCAAACAACAAAATTACTAATACTTTAACATTTAAAAAAGAGGAAAAAGTGAATTAATAAAATGAAAAATAAATAAATAATAAAATCTAAGATAGTATGTCAATGATCATCGGGGTTCAAGCACTATTGGCCCATGTGGATGATTGGCAACCCAACTTAAATAGATCTTACGATGTGGTTTTTACAGTCAATAATTATAGAAAAAAAAGAGTCAAATTTAGATTCACGTCCACAAAAGGATGCCAAAACCATGCCGTGGCCACTTTTACTAAAACAGCCATCACTCTTGAACGGAATGAGATAATTCACCAAACTCAGTGCACCTATGTACGGGCTCAGTCTGGCGACTGGCGGTGACTGGCCACTTGGTGGCGCTATAAAATAAAAAAATAAAAATAAAATAAAAAAAAACACAAAAACAGCTATAGCTACGCAACAGTCAGTGCAATTGACTTGAAACAGGCATGCAATGTCTTTGTCCAAGGTGACGTGATTGTTTATGAGCACATTCACGTATCTCAAAAACATGGACGCCACCGGCCAATGAACTTTGAGCACCTATTAGACAAGGTTAACAGGGGCTGGTCGGAACGAAACTCGGTTGCTCTGTTTGACTCATGGCCCTTCGGTGCTTGAACCCCTAATAAAATAACACTGTTATGAACAACATTGCATCAACCATTAAGTTGCTTCACCTGTATTTGCATATTATGAATAATGCTGAAAAAAACTGTACAGAATCAGTGACCAATTATGGACAAGATCTTTTATGTATGAGTGATGTAAAGTGTTTAAGCCCGTCAATCTTACCTTTGACCATTCCAGAATGCAGTCCAGACAGAAGTAGTGTTCGCAAGACTCCGGTGTGGCCACGGGCTGCTCGTGGAATGAGTTCAGGCAGATGGGGCATTTCTCAGAGTCCTCATCTGAGCTCAGGCCAGCTGCATCCACAGGAACATTCCCTGCAGCTCCTTCCAGGATGTTGCCGGAGTCCTCATCTGAGGATACAGGTAAAAAGCCTGAGTGTTTTTCCTCCCATGTTTGTTTGAGGATGGTGTGGCCGGTCTTATGATGATATGAATATTTTAGGGAAAATGTAAACACGTCACTCCCAACGATTAAAGTACCACATGATCTGATATCTGCTGGAAAGCACTTTTATAAGACTGATATAACATCACTGTATGGTTAGATATGCTTTTGGTTAGATTAGTTTTACTTTAGCTTCCACTATATTTATATAGAGAAAAGTTGTCATTGTCAAGGGGAGGGGAAGTTAATGGCTTTGATTAAAGATTACGAGGGCACATGATTTTTTTTTTTAAATATTGATGTGCATCAGGGTCAGGAATTAAAGTTTTCATTAAGGGGCAATATTTGCATTTTTTACCTTTGTAAGGGACAATTTTTATAATTACCTTATTAAATGTATCTGTGTTGTTTTTATGTCAAATATTTAAATTTAACCAGTTACAATCAATCACAATGCTATAGACTGTTACCAATCTTTTTCTTTTCTTTTTTTTTTTCCAGCACCTGATTTGGCAGCGGGGGGTGGGGGATTAATCATAAAGGTAATTTAATCATATTACTATTGTTTTGGATTAATAAGAGCAGTTACTAATAATATTACACATTTATTTATCGGAAATGTGACAGTAAAGCACTATGTAGATAAAATAACTTTTACATTACATTTACATTTATGCATTTGGCAGACGCTTTTATCCAAAGCGACTTACATTGCATTATACTATACATTTTGTATCTGAGTATGTGCAATCCCTGGGATCGAACCCATGACCTTGGCATTGCTAGTGCCATGCTCTAACCACTGAGCTACAGGAAAGCTACATATAAAATAACTTTTATTGACAACAGTAACATGCAAAAACCTAATTTTTCTAGGGAAAAAATTCGAATATTCTACTCTTATTATATGTACCATACTGAACTGACCGACAGTAATTATAAAATGAGCGCTCTTTACTTTCTGTGTAATTCAGTCACAATTTGAAGAAAAGTTTTTGTTTTTCATGAGACTTTGACTTTTCCCCATATATTAGGGAGTGGAAATGGCTAATAAGCCAATCTACTGTTATACTTGTAATTTCATGTCTTTTTAAATAAAAGTTTGTTTGCCACGAAATGTTCCTTCATCTTTAAACTTTTAGTTTTATCACATTAAAAATATCATTAAAATTGGATCATATTTAGAGATTTGAATTTAAATGTTTCCCACTAGATCCCGCTGCGATGTTATTAACTCTGCGGCGAATTCAATGCTTTCTCATTGGATCTCCCAGCGCTCTAGTAACAGACGCAGTTGTGCTGTTTATTATTGTCCGAGCTGATAAACGGTCCACGCTTCGCAGCTCAATAAACGAGTAGTGCGGTTTCATTCCACGTTCATTTAATTTGATGTTTCTCATATGTTGGGCAATGTGGTGGTCACACCAGTGCGACCTCTAACAAAATTGAGTTGCACCGACAGGAAAAAAGGATGCAAAATGCGACCATTTTGTCGCAGTCTGGTATCCTGATATGGCATTTATGTTTATTACACAGAATGTTTAATGCTGTTTAATGTAAATACATGTATGATTATTAGTCTTGAGTAATAATGATTATTAATGCTGATTAATAAAAAAAATTTGGTGGGGAAAAAGCAGATCATATTCTGGCTTCAGACAAAACAAGATAAGAACCATTTATAAATTTGTTTAATGCTTTTTACAGATTAGAAAATCAAGACTTCACATTGTTTTCTTCAGTAGCATGAAAAACAAAACAGTTATTCAAACCTGGAATAAATTATACAAAGAATGCGAGTGAAGAACACCGAAGCAAGCAGAGTTATGCACTCCCGTTACAATCACTGAAGCTGTCTGCACTGTAAAATTAATCTCTTACTTGCATTTTTTCTGCACTTTGATGTTATGATGATGAGAGAACTAGTGAGAACGCAGATTCAGAAGTCAGTCAGTGAGCGCGCGCAACAAATCTGACATTCTCCGCAGATGAATCAAAACGCCTCTGATTGGACATTGCATTCATAAGTTCAACAGAAACGTGTGTGCTTAGTTATAAAGCTCAACGCTGCATATGAAATATGATGCAACATAAGTAAATCTACAATAAATGTTATGCTGCAATCGATACTTTTCATTCATTTCACATTGCATTTTAATCGTGGCAGCCGTAATAGATCTAGCTTAATTGTGCTGGGGCATTTTTTGCCCCCTTATTTTGAATTTTTGTAGCATTTTTGAAAGTCCCCTTTCATTTCTGACCCTGATGTGCATAGACAAATCATTTGTAATAAACACTGCAATATTCCATAAAAAAATCATAAATTTTGATTTTGTGGTGAGAGGTCAATACACTATTTAGTCCATCTCAATTCTTTCAATATAATTAACTTGTTAAATTGACAAGCATAAAAAAGTCAACGCAAAGACATGTTGAAGTTAAATCTTACTTTCACTTTCACCCTCATCATCTTCCTCCTCCTCCTCTCCATCAAGGACATCCTCCACTTCATCATCATCATCTTCCTCACTGCCTGTTTCTCCTTCCTCTGATTCCCCCTCATCTTCTGAGTCGTCCTCTGAATTGGTATGACATGCAGGAAGAGAAGTCACATAAAGTAAAAGAAGAAACTGAATAAAAATATGTATTTATAAATGCAATCCTAAACTTAACCCTTTAAAGCTTACTGAATCATATTTGATACACAAATTTCTAAGGCCTCTAAATGATCAACATGACCACAACTTTGCTGTTTTCTGCAGTCTGATTGATAGTTTATACTTTTTTTTAGGAAGTAAAAGGTCTTATAATCTAGTACAATTCTAAAAAAAATCATGGCATGTATCTTTTGTTGTGAAATCTTTACTTGTAATTAACTTTTAACTTTTATATTGTTACTTAGTAATGTTTCAAGATGAACACTTACTGTAACTGAACTAAAGCAACTTTACTTGATTATCCATATATAATTTTTTAGAAAAATCAAATATGATACATCAGGCTTTTGGAGAATGCTTATTTGTATCATTCTGTCAATCATCATTATGTTTTGCCCCACCACAATAAAAACTACAGCATTTAAATATCATCCTAAGGCATATCATTGAGAAATACATAGAGTGACAACTGATATTTATATGCATTTCATGTTTTTCTTTCCACTATATAATATGAGCAATAAAAGCCTGATGTATGAAATAGTATATGAAACATAAAGGTTCAATAAACTACTCAAAAATTTTTAGGGATAGGGATGCATTTCAGGCCCACAACACATTAGCCTTCCCTGTGTCCTTCCCTTTGCTGCCAGAAGACCACTAACCGTCATCAGAGATGATGGACATGGCAGGTCTTTTTCCTTTTCCATGGGAGACATTCCTGTTGATCAGCTCATCCTGGCTGTCCTCCTCATCCATGGTTATGCTCTGATATAATCTAGATATTTTTCAGCACTGAACAACCTGTAAGGCACATATGCATTATACAATGTGAACATCCACTCCAAACGTGACCAATATTTAAATAGTGTCAAACAGAATTAATACATCAGAATAATCTAATAAACGAGGTTGACTATCTTTAACATCAGATATAATTTATCAACGCTCATCTGTGTACTCATTTTAAAATACACTGTACACTATCATACAAAACGATTAGCTTTCACGTCAAGCTTAAATGTCCTCAGAAATGTCTTGGATTTTGTAGTTTGATACAGATGGTTTAATAACTCTCAAAGCTTCTATTATACGGAACAATGTTATTGACTCGATGCTAACGGCTAAGATCAAGCAAGCTAATAAAAACACTAACCAGCTTCATTTAAACTACACATTCCAGGACAGTAATAATGAGGCTGTAAACATGAAAAATAATGCAATGCAAAACACCAAAAGTCATTTTATTTTGTGAAAGTGAGCCTTGAGCACTTGTCATATAGCTAATGCTAAAGCTAACACGCTATCTGTGTTTCATGTCCTTAGTCTAAATTTAACTCTTCAGCTATTTTTGTTATATGTACTATCCGGGCCGTATCCATGCAGCTTTTAGAGGCGATAAATGTCCCATTTATTTAATTCATCGGGGAGGTTATAATTTTGAGCATTTGTACCTACCCTGCAAGGATGTGTAAGACATTATTTGTGTTTTGAAGTCCGTTTGTCTTTGACGCTAGTAAGCTACCGGCTGGAGAAATTAAGAATCCTACTATGGCAAGGAATTGCTCATGAATATTAATTAAAGTTTCGTGAGGTCTGCCCAATAGGCTTTATACGATTGTCCGAATGTGGGCGCTAGTGAGCTGGCTACTTGGGTACATGTTTTGGCTTATGAATATTAATTAGCAAGTAGATTAATAAAGTGAAAAAGTGAAGTGAAGTGACATGTGGCCAAGTATGGTGACCCATACTCAGAATTTGTGCTCTGCATTTAACCCATCCAAGTGCACACACACAGCAGTGAACACACATACCGTGAACACACATACCGTGAACACACACCCGGAGCAGTGGGCAGCCATTGCTGCGGCGCCCGGGGAGCAGTTGGGGGTACGGTGCCTTGCTCAAGGGTCTCACCTCAGTCGTGGTATTGAGGGTGGGGAGAGCGCTGGACATTCACTCCCCTCACCGACAATCCCTGCCGGACCTGAGACTCGAACCCATGACCTTTGGGTTACAAGTCCGACTCTCTATCCATTAGGCCACGACTGCCCCAATATTAATATTCATCAATTGAACAGTGACGGAAGCACACACACACACACCATAACCTTTGTTTCCGTTTTTTTTGTTTTTTGTTTTTTTTTACAATTTTGTTTACTTCTCTAGCCATCCCTATAATTCTGTAAAAATATATATTTACACTATTTTTTTCATCTGCTGATCAAGGTCAAAATTGAATTCTGATAGAGTTGTTGTCCCTATTTTTTATTCTTTCATTTTCATTCACAGTATTAAATAATTTGCATTAATCTATTTACTTTATTTAGTAAATACGGAGCCTCTAAAGAGACACGAACTGCATCCGAAATCATATACTGTCTGGATAGGTACTACATTTGAATTTAAATTTACTTCATGACCGTTGAAAAAGTATGTAGTATGAATGGAATCCGGATGTACTACATCCGCCATGTTGTTACTGTCACATGACCTACCAGCGTCAGTTACGTTCCCTCAACTTCATTCCCAAATCCTCTCCCGTGGCCTCATCATCGGATAGCAAAGTGTCCATCGTACGCGCACTTCAGAATCTCGCCGGAAGTAGTCATTCGAGTACTTTTCGCCTACTGTTTTTCGAATACTATGAATTCAGACATACTACTCTGTTCGCATACTGTTTTTCAAGTACTATATAGCCTAGTAGGGAAGTATTCGATTTCGGACGCAGCGATGGTGATGGCCTAAGCTTAGAGAAAAAATGAGATGGGAAGAAAAATTATAATTTTTTAACATAATTTTATTGCAATCTCTTTCAAAACTTTTGCGTTCCCCCAAGAAACTTTCGCTGCGTCCAAAATCGAATACTTCTCTATTATATAGTATGCGAAAAAACAGTATGCGGACAGAGTAATATGTTCGAATTCATAGTATTCGAAAAACAGTAGGCGAAAAGTACCCGGATGAGTTACTACTTTCAGTATTAAGGCAGGAACACACCAAGCTGACGGTCGGCCATCGAGCAGTTTTTGTTCGTCGGCCGACTAAGTTTTCCCAGTGTGTTCCGCACCATCGGCTGAAGTTGGTTCTCGTCGCCTTTTTTCCGGCCGATTCGAAGTGTTGAATCGGCGTCGGAGCTCGTCGGTCCGTCAGGCCATCTGATCATTCTGATTGGCTGTTCAGATACTGCCACCTGCTGGTTCGGAAAGGCATTTCATCTCACACAGGCGCAGAACGGACGTGCAACTTGGCCGTCGGGTGTCGAGCGTTGGTTTGGTGTGTCAGGGCACCTTTGGACCCAGACGCTGCCGACGTGAGCCAACCCGAAGTCTGCTTTCGTCGCCACTAGTTCATCAGCGTCGGCTTGGTGTGTCCCGGCCTTTACAGTACGCGACTTCGGATGCAGCTTTTGCATTCATTCACAAAACTTTTTAGGTGGGGAGGGGGGACTATATTTCATTGCAATGATTTTTAGAGTGTAGGCTGGTATTATTATTATTTTTATGATATTGAAATTGAGATTTATGAAATTTAAATGGTATTGATATCATGAAAACCTTACTTAAAGCAACAACAACTATATTGTGATATATATCGTTATTGAAAAATAAAATTACTCATATTGTGATATAAGATTTTGGTCATATCAAACCCCTAGTATGTTTGAAACCAAGCATGCCACACAAGTCCTGAAAAGTGAAGCCAAAGCATCTCGATCACCCCCCAGGTGGTTGGTCCCAGTATATGTCATAAACCCCACCCTCTCCATTTAATGTAATGGGACGTGAGACAAACTAAGCAATTCATTGTCACTTCAAATAATCCAAATCCAAAGATGGTTTCTGTCATTTTATGTAGCTTTTATCATGCTGATGTCAGTTCAAGAGTTCGTTTTTTAAATAAGTTTGGTTTAAGTTATTTATTTGATGCTATAAAAACAGGGGTGTGACGTCATGATTGACAGCTGTGATTGACAGCTTCTCTGAGCGAAGTAGTCACTGAGGTACCAACAGACTTTTTTTGGGGATTTTCGAGAGGAGAAACGCGACTGGGCTAGTTTTGAGTAGCAATTGGGCGGGTTTTGTTGTGAAAATCTGGCAACCCTGTTGATAGCGCGCGGCTCCACTTCATGCCCACTACTGCGCAGACTCAGGTCCCAAATCAGCACAAGATGTCAGCGCCATATTGGGACATTGGCGGCTTCACTTATCTACAAATGGAGGAGCGTCATCCATATATTTTTACAGTCTATGTTTGAAACAAAATACTATATTTTTTACGGAGCCCCGCACATGACATGCAAGAAAATTTTTTTTATTGTGCGCACGATTTACTAATTCGTTCCCTCGATTTACTAAAACGTGCGCACGATTTACTATTTCGTTCCCCCGATTTATGAATTGTTCGCATGATTTATAAATCAAGGGAACGAAATAGTAAATCGTGCGCACGTTTTATCAAATCGAAGGAACGAAATAGTAAATCATGCGCACGTTTTAGCAAATCGAGGGAATGAAATAGTAAATCACGTGCACGTTTTAGTAAATCGAGGGAACGAAATAGTAAATTGTGCTCACATTTTATCAAATCGAAGGAACGAAATAGTAAATCGTGCGCACGTTTTATCAAATCGAGGGAACGAAATAGTAAATCGTGCGCACGTTTTATCAAATCGAGGGAACGAAATAGTAAATCGTGCGCACGTTTTAGCAAATCGAGGGAACGAAATAGTAAATCGTGCTCACGTTTTAGCAAATCGAGGGAACGAAATTGTAAATCGTGCGCACGTCATGTGCACGTTTTAGTAAATCGAGGGAACGAAATAGTAAATCGTGCGCACGTTTTAGCAAATCGAGGGAACAAAATAGTAAATCGTGTGCACGTTTTAGCAAATCGAGGGAACGAATTAATAAATCGTGCGCTATTTTTTTCTTGCATGTCATGTCCGGGGCTCCATATATTTCTGCTCTTATTTATGTGGTAAATAATTCCTTATGTGAAGTTTCTCAAGGGGAAGCAATACATTTGCAATAGAACATTAAAAAATGTAAACAAACGAAAAAACATAATATAATTCTTTATAAATATATATTTTTTCCTATCTATTGTTTTTCTCTCCCAGTCCCTTTAGGGCCTCATAGGTCAACATTCGCTAATCAGTTTTTTATAGTTTATTTGTTCATTTATCTATAAAACATATTATATTTAATATATAATTACTGTATTATTATTAAATATAAATCAACATTTTAAAACGAAACGGCCTGCCCTCCTTTTTCTTTATTTCAAAATCCTCAACTTTATGTTACAGCCGCTTACGTTGAGTTTTCAAAATGATTTTTCGCGCCGTCTCTCTCTCTCTCTCTCTCTCTCTCTCTCTCTTTNTTTATTTCAAAATCCTCAACTTTATGTTACAGCCGCTTACGTTGAGTTTTCAAAATGATTTTTCGCGCCGTCTCTCTCTCTCTCTCTCTCTCTCTCTTTCTCTCTCTCTTTCTCTCTCTCTCTCTCTTTCTCTGTCTCCCTGCATCCTTCGTACGTGCACATCAACACTAGCTTCATGGCTTTACTATACACAGGCGAACAGAGTTCAACCACTTTCAAGACGCGGGTGGAGCTCTTTTTCTCGAAAACACGTAAAAGTAATAAATGATTGTATCAGTTGAGCTATATGACATCAGTGTCCACTTGCAAAAATCAAAATACAAAGTGTGATGCGTAAATTACTAGAAGTATACCAGAAAAGAGGAAAGTAAGCGCGTCGAAAATGGTTCATTCCTAAAGTACGACGTGCAAAACCGAACGCGCCGCACCCCGCTATAACTCTCAGAAAATCCACCAAACAAGTTGATGGTCATAGACAAGCCCCTCTGACGCTGTAATTCGATAGTTCCATTTAATAGGCGGGCTTTCAATAAAGCAATCGGCCGACTATTGGCTGACTGACACGTCAATCAAACGCCGATTTGCATAAGCAGGTCAGGTTGCAGTTGCAGGGGAGTGGGCAGGGTTGGGATAGCGCAAGTGAGCTGAACTTCTCCGCTGGTGTAGTGTACTATCCTCAATTTAATACTTTATTTGAGAAATTATTTTCTTTGATGAAAATAGCTCTTGCTGCGTGTGTTCTGATAGGACACCACTGAGGAATGTTGGATTTGCTCTTCTTCGTGTAATTAATGGGTTTATTGGGAAGTTGAGGTGAGTAAGTGTGGCTTTTACCTCTAATTGTCTGTCAAAATAATATTTATCTGTTTATTTGAACAGTTTATTTTATCCTTTAACATTTCTGCTTTATTGTTGTTGTAACGAGACATATATAGCGATACATTAATATTTTACCATCAGTGATTAATTCAAAATTGAGAATTATATTGATTGAAAAATGCTTTATTTATATTTACAAACATATTCAGGCGTTTCATCCATAGGCCACATGGTCGAAGAATATATTATATTCATTTATAACTCATATAATGATCATATATTAATAAATATAATGATAGGAAATGAATTTATATATGTACATCATCATGTATGACTGTTTAGCTCTAGCCTATATAACATGTACTAACGTTATATGTATTCAGATATTTACAGTGATTCCATGGTTTCCTGTGGCATCAGAACTTGTGATTTCTGAAAGCAGGTAAGCCACTGACTAACGCACATTGCGCCTATTCTCCACTCCACTGTGCGTGTGACAGCGGCTAACCAGCTTTTGGATGTGTGCCTGACTTCAGCAGCCGTGGGAATGTCCCACTGGAGACTACTTAACGGATCCAGGCGGATACAGTCACCGGAGGGACACTTTTGGGTCCACGGTCCCTCTACAAGTCTTTGTTGCTGTAGCTCAACTGGTAATGCTCGAAACACGAAGGTTGTGAGTTCGATTCCCATGGAGCACATGTCCTGAATAAATACAATGGGATCGATGTACAGTAAATGTAAATGTTGTATGACATCAGCCTACGTGCAGTGTGTCACCGCCAGTGCTGGATATACATGTGCTCCTGTACAGTCTTGTATCTGTAGATTAAGTTTAGAGTGCAATAATGATTGTATCAGTATATTTTGCATGCATCCAGCAGCTCTGAACTTCTGAACTTGTTCAGTTAGCTGTGGGAGTGTCATTATGTCAGCTGAAAAACTTTGAATCGTATTTTCACACATTTAATGTATGACAGTCAGTGTTTTTTCCCCATTAATTTATCATTAAAGTTTAATTTTCAGTTTTGGTTGTGTACAGTAAATGTGGTTTTGTAGATGTTTTCCATTTTCAGTATGTTGGTGATTTCATGATATGACACTATATTATATTATGAAAATATATCAAATAAAATATAAAAAATATAAGGTAAATCTTAACATTTCCGCATATATTGTTATATGTTATATCATATTATATTATGTTATATTATATTATATTAT
>RJVU01037426.1:703473-728086 GCA_003731715.1 Anabarilius grahami | reverse complement strand
AATCTGCCATTTTGTCCGACAAAGCAGTCAGGAGTTAGAAGATTAACCTCGGTGGGCTTGAACTTGAAAAATGGTGTGTACTGACGTCTTTCCGCGTTTGAAACAACATTCCTTCTGATGTTCATTCATGTTTATTTGATGCTATAAATTAACTAGTAGGAAGAGATGCTCGGTTCACGAGCCGCTTGAGCTGAGGCGCTACAGCAATCTGTGACAACACATTAAAGAGCCACAAAACAGTTTTTATTGTTTGAATTTCTTTAAAAAAAATACACAATTTGAAAGCTGGGACTTTGTTTAATATCATAAGTAATCTGCTCTGACTTGTCTGTCGACGTGTTGTCAGTGTCCTCTTTGCTCCGCGATGTATTTTTCACTCTGTGTGGCGTGATAGCGACATGGCTTGTCGGACAAAGCAACAGTAATTAAGGTTTAGTTTTTATTTTTATAATAGTTTGTATTAATTATTTTTAAGTGTCTATATAGTTATTACTATTTTCAATTTTAGTTTTTGTTATTTTAGTACATAAAGTTAAACTGAACATAAAAATCTGAATAATTAGCAGAAATAAAAAAATGTTGGTAACACTTTACAATAAGTGTGTTTGTTTTCACTTATAACATCTGAACTTATGTGAATCAGTAATGGAAAGTGGCAAAAGATGTACGATCACTGAACTGACAAACCATCAGGCGCAAGTCATCTAAGACACAATGCACAGTCTTTATTATACTTAAATACATAGACAAAAGTAAAAGTTCTCAAGATAAAATCTGGTAATATTTTACAGTAAATACATGTTTTGAAATGTACCAAAAAGTAGTAAATATATAATTAATATATATATTCATATATACAGGATATATATAACATAAGCGGTTATACTGATGACAGTTAAGACAGCGGGGTTGAATACAAGCAGAAAGTCATTATAAATCCTTAGCCCTGTGCTTCAGGTTTATTACCGCCAAGATGATTCCCTGGATGTCAGGACTGCAAGACACATAGAAAAGTACATTGAGTGAGGCTGATGGGAATAGCTACCATGACAGGTACAAAAATACTTCATCTGCGGGGGTTTCAGACACATTCCCATGCACACAGCAGCCGAGAGAGCACAGAAGCAAACTTCAAACCCAGGGAAAAGTCTGTATGTACCCTGAGTTTTAGCAGTTGCGAAACCAACAACAGTCTTATAGATGAATTTGTAATGTAGCACAAGGCATTGATAATGTGTGGGAATGATGAATTCGACATCATTTGTTCTTTGGAAATGGCAAATGCACACAGAGACGTTCCAGCAGTTTTACTTTGCAGGTTAGTGTCCTGGTAGTAGCAGATACAGGCCAGAAAAACAAGAGATCACTGGCAAAACAACTACTAAAATATGTTCTTGTCATTTATATGTTGTATTCCACTTTTAAGAAAAGTCACAGCTTTGTAATTGTTTGAAAGTATATGAATATGGAAATGGTTCATATTTTTGAATACTTATGCAGTCATTTGTTTACAATCAGATGCTTTCAAAATGAATCTTATGTACAGTCACAATCGTTGTATTAATAATTCAGAACGAATAAAATGACTGTTTGGATCATTGTCCTCTCACTTACTCACTCTTGGGGATAAATAGTTGTTTAAGGAGACATGTCACAAATGAAAGCCATCACATCATTAGATGTGTTAAAGTGATAGATCATCCAAAATTGAAGATTTTGTCATGATTTACTTACTCTTATGATGTCCAAACATATTTTCTTTATTCCATGCGTGGAACACAGAAGGAGATATTTAGCAAAATGTTCATGCTGCTGCTCTTACATTCGAAACCATATAGTAACCTGGGGCAAAATTCACGAAACATTCTTAAAAGATTAGTTTACCCAAAAATGAATATTCTGTCACCGATTACTCACCCTCATGTCATTACACATCCGTAAGACTTTCTTTCTCCTTTGGAACACAAATGAAATCTGAGAGCTGGCAAGCCTTCAAAAAAACATAACTCCTGCTAACGCTGTGGTACACAGGGAAGGAGACAAGAGGTGTTTTTTTTTTTAATGGATTTCATTGGAGGAGAGGCTTCACTGCGCTGAATAAACTGCTTTCGTGAGGAAACAGCTTATCATTTAATGAATCGACAGCCCATCGGCTAATTTTCAACATGTTTGCTCTTAAACATTTGCTTTGGATTGAACTATTTTTAGAGTTTAAACCAAAAAATATGCTGTTTTATAAGAGAAGGACAGGTATGATTCAGTTTACGGCACTTCTCATTCATTTCTATGGTTTCCGCAAACAGTGATTGAATGTTGCACAACTCTGAACGAAGTTCAATGACGTCAAGTCTGTAATGTGATTGGTTATAACGTGATCCAAGTTAGCCATTACGCTTTCTCCAGTAGCAGAGCTTCTGACCTATC
This sequence comes from Anabarilius grahami, assembly GCA_003731715.1. Taxonomy (NCBI): domain Eukaryota; kingdom Metazoa; phylum Chordata; class Actinopteri; order Cypriniformes; family Xenocyprididae; genus Anabarilius; species Anabarilius grahami. The sequence goes on along the minus strand of RJVU01037426.1, from coordinate 725,662 downwards.
TCCCAATAATAAGACCATCTCCATCTCTCAAACGTGCAGCGTAAAACATGAGAATGAACCTCATTGGTTCTTGAGGAAGCTCCAATGTGCTGAGTAACACACGAGAATGAACCTCATTGGTTCTTGCGGAAGCTCAAACGTGCTGCGTAACACACGAGAATGAACCCCATTGGTTCTTCTGGAAGCTCAAATGTGATGCGTAACACAAGAATGAACCTCACTGGTTCTTGATGAAGCTCAAACGTGCTGCGTAACACACGAGAATGAACCTCACTGGTTCTTCTGGAAGCTCAAATGTGATGCGTAACACGAGAATGAACCTCACTGGTTCTTGCAGAAGCTCAAACGCGCTGCGTAACACGAGAATGAACCTCATTGGTTCTTGCGGAAGCTCAAACGTGCTGCGTTACACGAGAATGAACCTCATTGGTTCTTGAGGAAGCTCAAACATGCTGCGTAACACGAGAATGAACCTCATTGGTTCTTGCGGAAGCTCAAACGTGCTGAGTAACACACGAGAATGAATCTCATTGGTTCTTGCAGAAGCTCAAACGTGCTGCGTAACACACGAGAATGAACCCCATTGGTTCTTCTGGAAGCTCAAATGTGATGCGTAACACGAGAATGAACCTCATTGGATCTTGGGAAGCTCAAATGTGATGCGTAACACGAGAATGAACCTCACTGGTTCTTGTGGAAGCTCAAACGTGCTGCGTAACACACGAGAATGAACCTCACTGGTTCTTCTGGAAGCTCAAATGTGATGCGTAACACGAGAATGAACCTCATTGGTTCTTCTGGAAGCTCAAATGTGATGCGTAACACACGAGAATGAACCTCACTGGTTCTTCTGGAAGCTCAAATGTGATGCATAACACGAGAATGAACCTCACTGGTTCTTGCAGAAGCTCAAACGTGCTGCGTAACACGAGAATGAACCTCATTGGTTCTTGCGGAAGCTCAAACGTGCTGCGTAACACGAGAATGAACCTCATTGGTTCTTGTGGAAGCTCAAACGTGCTGCGTAACACACGAGAATGAACCTCATTGGTTCTTACAGAAGCTCAAACGTGCTGCGTAACACACGAGAATGAACCTCATTGGTTCTTGAGGAAGCTCAAACGCGCTGCGTAACACACGAGAATGAACCTCATTGGTTCTTGAGGAAGCTCAAATGTGATGCGTAACACAAGAATGTACCTCATTGGTTCTTGATGAAGCTCAAACGTGCTGCGTAACACACGAGAATGAACCCCCTTGGTTCTTCTGGAAGCTCAAACGTGCTGCGTAACACGAGAATGAACCTCACTGGTTCTTGTGGAAGCTCAAATGTGATGCGTAACACACGAGAATGAACCTCATTGGTTCTTGTGGGAGCTCAAATGTGATGCGTAACACGAGAAGGAACCTCATTGGTTCTCGCACATCAAGCAAACATGCTTGTGTTTCCGTTTATCATATCTGATGTGTAAGTTGATGAATGTTTATATATGAATAAAAGCCTAAATTGAATATGTTTATCATATAAAGCGATCAAGTCTCTTCAGAAAATTTGGACTAAACCACTCAATTCATATGGATTAGTTTTACAATCTCTTTTTACAAACTTTTTGAAGTGTCAAAGTGGTAGTTGCGTAGCTATCAACGGAGGAACATAAATCTCACAGATTTCATTAAAAATATCTTCATTTGTGTTCTGAAGATGAACGAAAGACTTGCGTGTTTGGAACAACATGAGGATGAGTAAATAAAGACAGAATTTTCATTTTTGGGTGAACAAACCCTTTAAGAATAAAATTCTTCTCAAATGATATTTTCTTCTTATTTTCTAACTTAAGAATAAGGTTAAGAATTATCAGTTATTAACTGATAATCTTTCCCTCCGCCATGGCTTTTAAATCTCATTTGCACTTCCTTATATTCAAACATGTCACATACACATCGTTCCAGGTTTGGATTGGAACCCCAAACATGTCAAGGCTATACTGAGTCGAGCTCATCACAGAGTCTGGGAAAGTGTTCTTGGTTGGAAAAGAGCAGTGTGAACATTCTTCAAAATGTCTTATTTTGTGTTTCATGGAAGAAAGTTATACAGGTTTGGAACCCCAAGTAAAGTAAATGAAAACTGAATTTTATTTTAGGTGAACTATCCCTTTAATAAAACACACACACACACCGAGAGAAAGAGAGAGAGAGCGCTGCAGTATAAATCAGCAAAACAGATGATAGGACTCACAACAACACAATGTAAGGACACCAAACTGGGACAGATGAGCGTAAAAAAGGAAAGGAGTGTAGAACTCAAAGGAACATTGCAAAAACACTTTAGTTTGCAAATTTTAAGTGAAATTACATCTTCATAAGCAAAAATATCTCAACTAGACTTCAACGAAAGTTTTTAGCAGCTTGTCAAGATGTAATTTGAAACCAGCCCACTATCCCTTAAACTAAAGTGTTGAAGAACACAGGTCATAGTAACACTTCTTTATGAAAGGCACTACATACTGACAATGGAATATGTAACATCAATATTTACAGACCAAAGTAGTTAAACAAAATCAGCATTTACTGTATATTAATAGTACTAATATACAGCGGCTAAAGCTATATCGGTAATGTTGTGTAAATTAGTTGATGCAATGCCTTTCAGCTAAAGTGCTACAATAATCAGGCATGTTGATCAAAAGAGGGCGGTTAAGGGGGGCCACCATGCAGGGACTTTCACCCAGAAAGGGCTGCCGCCACTGGGCATGGCAGGCTGGGGTTGCAGAGCGGGGCAGGCAGGGAAGCAGCAGCAGGCTGTCACACATACACACCCTCAGGGTTCAGGCTGGACACCAGGGGGTGCTGCAGGTTGCGCGGGTGACCAAGGAACTGCTTAGCAGTGGGACGTGGGGGTGAATCTGTGGGAAAGAAATATGGGGAAAAATACACAACAGCAACATCAGATGCTCATATAAACACAAAACTGTATTCATGGAATAAAAACATGCAGGTGTACACCAAAAAAAAAAAAAAATCACTAACAGAAATAATGTATCCCACAATACAACAGACTTTACTTTCCATTTCCAGTGTAACAAATGAGCAGAGGTGTTTCGAATATCCTTCTTGACATCTTTTTTTGATCAGACAGTTAAGACAAATTCACGTTACATTAAAATTTAAATACTTAAATCCAAGAAGATGACCGAATGCTATATTTTGAATTAAATATGCATAAACAAACATAATGACAACAAAGTGAGACAATTTACCATTATATACTGCATACTGATTCACATGTTCAGAATGAAATATTTGTCTACTGTGCAGTATATACTGTATGCTGACTACTGTTTCAAAAATATAGTATGTGAAACAGTATGCATTATAAAAGGGTAAATATTTAAAACAGTAGCATGCAATGTCACTTTACCTCATCATGTTACATGTTTAATTTAGCGAGCAACATTCAGTTATGTTGGAAAAAACTTATTTTTATTTTTGTATTAAAAATCTTAAAATGTGCAGGCTATACTATAGCACACTACTAGAAATAGGAAGAGTAGTATGCTAGTATGCTATTCCAAATTTAGCCATTGAAAACTGCAGGTCATGTGATTCCAGTTACCACATCATTAGCACACTGCATAGGATACAGTATTCTGCAGTGTGTAATTTGTATACCGAACATTATAAATCAGTAAATCATTTGGGTATTCCAAGTATGCAGAAAATGTAGTGTGAATACGCACTATAGTTCTATGTTAGTATGCAACTAGTTGTTAGATTGCTGTATGTGTAGTATGCAGTAAACAGTATGCTAGCGTTAAAGGGATAGTTCACCCAAAAATGAAAATTACCCCATGACTTACTCACCCTCAAGCCATCCAAGGTGTATATGTTTAATACTTACGCATACTGCACAAGTCAACTTGCGCCACTAGAGTAACCAGTGATGCTGTAATCGCTACATGATGATATTGTTTTTTGCTTTTTTTGCACTGTCTATCTTGTAAATTCGTATATTATTATTTTATTCCTTTTATTATGTGTCTTGTCTTGTCGCTGTCACTCTGTTGCACTGTGGAGCTTCTGACACTAAAACAAATTCCTAGTATGTGTAAACAACATACCTGGCAATAAAGCTCTTTCTGATTCTGATTTCTGATTCTGATTCTGATTCTGGTATATAACTTTCTTCTTTCGAACACAATCAGAGATATATTTAAAAATATCCTTGCTCTTCCAAGCTTTATAATGGTTGTGAGGGGTTAATAAAGTCCTTCTGAAGCGAAGCGATGCGTTTTTGTAAGAAATATATACATATTTAAAACTTTATAAATTCAAATAACTAGCTTCCGGCGGACGAACTTACGCATACTGCACAAGTCAACTTGCGCCACTAGAGTAACCAGTGATGCTGTAATCGCTACATGATGATAATATCTTTATCATCAGCAAATATCTATGTTATAGCATCCAATCACATTTTCTTTTGCTGTACCTAACATAACAAACAGTTACAGCAGCCAAAGAAAAACGAACATTAAGAAGTTAAGAGTCAAACTGCCCAACTAAAGCAAACAATGGTGACACCAAACTATTATTTTCAATAAACCATCAACATCTAAACCTTTATAAATCTCAATAAGAACTTTTGTACACGCATGACAGAAATAAAGTCAGTCTGGTTTATAATAAGTGAAGCTGGTAATGCTGTTTTTTGGAGTTATTTAATGATGTTGGAGCTTGACGTCAAACAAAGTCCACATCCAGTGCCCAATAGGAAGCTTCCCGCTAAAATCTTTATAAGAATATTAGGGTATTATTAGATAATGTTCTAACAAAGTTATCAATAAACACATTTAGTTATCCTACCTTTTAGGAGAATGTTCTGGGAACAAAAATAAAACTTGCCACAGAAAGCATTCCCAGAACATAGCATAATGTTCTCAGAACATTCTTAGTACAATTCAATTTCTAGCTGGGATTATAAGCTTGGAGGAGCAAGGATATTTTTAAATATAGCTGAAATATATCAATTGTGTTCGTCTGAAAAAAGATAGTCATATACACCTAGGATGACTTGAGGGCGAGTAAATCATGGGATAATTTTCATTTTTGGGTGAACTTTCCCTTTAATTTGTTTTCTCTGATGAATTACTTATGTATACCTGCAGTAGATTTAGTGTGTGTGTGTGTGTGTGTGTGCGCGCGTGTGTGTGTGTGCGTGTGTGTGCAGGCCATACCATTGTCCTGATGTTGTTGAGCCAGGTCCAGTTCTTTTGGGTGTTCATTGAGGTCTGTGTGGGCTTGAGTGTGGGTAGGCAGGGCTCCAGCCTGCTGGATAAACTGTTGTAAATTACACTGTCTGAGCTCCTTATTCAACTCCTCAACTTCCTCCTGCTTTGCCTACACACAGAGAGAACAGACTATCACAAACAGCCTGCTGACTAAAACAAAAAACAGTTTAAAATATTATGAATATGAAATATTAAACAGTAATTTTTGGAGTTGCTGCACTGTAGTATGTTGTTAAGATGCTTCAGATAAAGACCGACTATTGGATACATTTGAGATTTTTTTTGTATTTATTAAATTATTATTTAATATTTTTAATATAATATTTTGTTTTGAAATTAACATAAATGATTTAATTAGTACCTTTAATCAATCCCTGTAAAAATTCTTGTGAATGTTGTCTGAATACAATTTTGCTTCTTTTTGTTTTGAATTCCACCAGCAATCACAAGGAGGCGCCATGTTTCAACAGAAACAACAGCCAAGGCAGTAAGTTTGTGCCCTATGGCTCTGTTTACAGTAATCTCAGGATTTGTCCTTTATGGGTACGTTTCACACCTTTCCGGCTGTAGGTTTCACGTGTTTAACAAGACAAGCCAAATTCAAATACAGACAAGTCAAAGGTAACCACAAAGTATGCGACTCAAATAATCACCTGAGCTGCCATTTGAAAACTATAATAATTCACTGCGTGGTCATGGAGGAAAAGCAGCATAATTCACATGCAAGACTTATCTAATGAGAATAGATTTTGATTATGTAAGAGAACCGGTTAGTCACGCTTGATTTTCTTGCTTTTTGGAAGAAGACATAAAGGAAGATTTTCGAATGGCACTTGTGATATGAAGTAGTGTAGATCATCTTCACTTGCAAGTCTTTGATTTAAGTCACTGGAATAGTGAAATATTAAAATGCTGTTATAAAACTGAGGCTGGTGCATAATTACCTACCTACAGTGTGAAATTCATACGTGTCCAGCAGGAAAGGAAACTCATTTAATAAGTGTATACCTTTATTTTGTCCTTTCAAGGCATAAAATACACAGGAAATAAAAGAAATGTATGCGTGTTCAAATAAAAACATTTGTTTTTGTGCACAGAAAAGTAGGTTAAAAGATTGAATGCATGTGTTCTGAGTGTGAACATCTGAATAATTTCAAAAGGTGAGTTCCTTTGTTCAGATTTTCAGTTCATTGCTCGTACGCCCTTGCCGAGGGGACCGCAATACCTGCCAGCACTTTGTAGCCAACAGCTATAAGCCTCTCTCTTGAGCCACGCCCTCTCTGCTTACCTTCAGCAGAGTCTCCGCCCTCCCCAAAGCCTTCTCAAGCTCTATAAGCTCTGCCTCCAACTCCTCCCCCTGCTTTTGTCGACTTTGAAGATCTGCCTTGACTACCCCCAAAGAGTCTTTTGAATCGGACTGATTGGGCAAGTTGTCCACCTGTAGCATTTCTCGCTGAATGTCCTTTTCGAGCTGCATGGCACGAGTGTTGAATTCATGCAACTTCTGCCCGCAATCATCCAGTTTAGCATGCAGCTCTCCTAACCGCCGCTTCATCCCACGCTCCCTCTCTGTCTCGATCCTTAATTCCTCCTCCCAGAACTCCTTGTCCACCAACTCTTGCTGGTTCTTCCACAAGGTATTTTCCAAAACCTCCATCTCTGCCTGCAGGGATGTCTCCTCTGTAGACGTCTGGTCCCAAGTCTCGCATTCCCTGTCCACAGACACCACCTGGGACTCGAGGGCACGTAGCTGCTCTTGCTGCTGGAGAACGTGCCGGAACACCTCCTCTTTAGATGGCCCCGGAAGGTACGCCGTGTGTGGAACTGGGGATGCCCTCTGTTCAGGAGAGGGTGTTTTACGAGAGTCCTTAGTTTTTGTACGAGGAGAAGAGGAAGGGCCCAAGTTGAAGGTTAAGGATTTCTTCGGTAATCCCCGTTTGGGTTCTGATGTGGAAGGCTTGGAGTGAGGGAGGGTGCGGTTGTGCAGACTTTGTTCCTCACTGCTGCTGGGACCAGTCCGCCGCAGGAAGAACTGCACCTCACTGCTATGTTGGCCCAGTTTGGCCAGGGACTCCAGCGGCCGCTCATTGGCCAGAAGTTGGCGCTCGGTGTCCCTCAATCTCTGAATGAGGACGTATCGCCCCGTCTGGCCTGTAGAGAGCACAGGGGTAGTTAGAGTCCAAAAAGGCATCATACCTACTTACTCTTTTGTACCCTTATTATGTGGACAATCCCCCTTGATCTAGGGTCCTGTTTACACCTGGTATTAAGATGCGGTATTAAGTGGACGAGGCTAAATACAGGTGTAAACGGGGTCTAAAACATTTTGAGCTTTTCCGCTTTTGACCACTTCCAGAGGATTGCTTTCATAGTGTAGACACTCATGTGGTCGAATGATTACGAACAGCCACAAAAGACCACCAACCTTCCGCCTACTGACCTATAGACAAGATTTAAACTTTGTCAGCTGAAGACCCAAGTTTGGTTTGAAGACAAAAAAAAAATTTACCAAGCACAATGTTCTCTCACCATTCCTGATTTCTAACACACACTCACAGCGTTCTGCATGGTCTTGCAGCTGTCGGAGCAGAAATGAAAGCTGATGCTCTCCGTATGTTTTCTGTTGTCTCCAGGCACATTCATATTTAAATTGCTTATTTTGCCCATTAGATTGAAAAAAAAAAAACCATCCATTTACCCACCCATAGACCCTCCCCTTGAATAAATCAGGACAGAAGTGGTTGAAAGTGGACAAGAGAGACCAGCAATGTACACAGGAATATCTCCCTCGTCTACTTGTAATCAGATTGACCAAAAAGCATCTTAATACCAGGTATAAACAGGGGCTATAGGGGAACTGTCCTAGGGTTACTTTAAGTGTCTTGCTCAAGGGCACTATGGCAAGGCCTCATTGACCACCATTTTGTAGGCTTCTAACCTACAATCTACTGGTTACCAGCCCAGATCTTTGAATGTCTAACCTCACCTAAAGTTCATTCTCAGAGGTACTTACCAATGGCTTGAGCGAGTGCAATGACTACATCCTGGCATGATGTCTCTTCTGACAGTCCGCAAACCACTCGTACAACTCCATCCACCCAAACTTTCAGCTCCATCAGAGACACTGAACACAGATCCGCTTACATCAGCAATGCATGACAAAGTCTGGATTCTGAAATGACAAAACAGCAACAGTGCCAGGTTATTGCAACATGTTTTCATGGTCTGAAATATATTACATAAAAAAATTCAAAAATCCTTTATCATTTTCAGTGATACCTTGCAGGTCTGATTCAACACAGAGGTTTTGATAGTTTTTTTTTGATGCAATACAATGGCTGAAGACATCCATGTGACATACATATGCATAGAACAATTAACAAAACACAAGAACCCATTGCCCTAACATAAAGTACTGGAGCCCTTAGGTAAAGTCAAACAAATAAATAAATAAATTGTATGATGGAGCATGCCCTGGGACCCTGCTAAAACGGTTCACACTTCAACGCCCCCAACTGAAACTATGCCCTTGTCAAGACAAAATGACTAAATTGCCCATCTCTAGTCCAAACTTGTAAAAAATAAGGCCCAAAAACATCCGTAAAGAAAAATCAAGCTATTTTCTACTCTAGTTCTTTCTACCTGATTGATCAAACTCTGCAGGTACTTCCAGAAATGAGACTTCAAATCATGACTGAACATCAGGTCCAGTGGGTAACCAAATTTCAAGAGTTATTATTAGCAGAAGGTTGATGGACTCATAGCTCTGCTCCAATTAAATGCACTGCTGGCTCTCTTCAAAGGCATTTTGATAGATGATGCTTAAGGGAACAGACAGGCAGAACTTAGTTGTTCAGAGACTGCATGTGCTTGCATGTGTGTCTGACTCCACTTTGAAGCCCCACAGCAGGAACAGATGGAGCTGCTAAGGTAAGGTGTGCATCTGAATTTTTCAGCCGTGTAGTTATTGAATGAATACCTGTTTGTGAGATTAATAAGAGTGAGACATAATGAATGTTGGCTCTGTGCACTTTGACTGTTGTGCATTACACCCTTTGTGAGGAAATTCTATGGTAAAGTCTACCGCATTAACTTATGAAAACATTTAATAGCAGTGCTAAGATACACAGCAGACCATTTAGCAGCTGCTAAGTACCCGATGATGGATCTCTAGGCCATAAAGTCAGGTAAAATAGAGAATGAAGAGAATTAAGGTGAGAGGAGCAGCATTTTTTTCATAACTCACATTAAAGGGTTAGTTCACCCAAAAATGAAAATTCTGTCATTTATTACACACCCTCATGCCGTTCCACACCCGTAAGACCTTCGTTAATCTTCAGAACACAAATGAAGATATTTTTGTTGAAATCCGATGGCTCAGGAGCCAGCAATGACATTTCCTCTCTCAAGATCCATTAATCTACAAAAAATATATTTAAATCAGTTCATGTGAGTACAGTGGTTCAATATTAATATTATAAAGTGACAACAATATTTTTGGTGCGCCAAAAAAACAAAATAAAGACTTATTTAGTGATGGCCGATTTCAAAACACTGCTTCAGGAAGCTTCGGAGTGTTATGATTCTTCTGTGTCGAATCATGATTTGGATCGCGAGTCAAACCGCCAAACTGCTGAAATCACGTGACTTTGGCGCTCCGAACCGCTGATTCGACACGCTGACTCGACACGCTGACTCATAACGCTCCGAAGCCTCCTGAAGCAGTGTTTTGAAATCGGCCATCACTATATAAGTCGTTATTTTGGTGCACCAAAATATTTTCGTCGCTTTATAATATTAATATTGAACCACTGTACTCACATGAACTGATTTAAATATGTTTTTAGTACATTAATGGATCTTGAGAGAGGAAATGTCATTGCTGGCTATGGAGGCCTCACTGAGCCATCGGATTTCAACAAAAATATCTTAATTTGTGTTCCGAAGATTAACGAAGGTCTTACGGGTGTGGATCGGCATGAGGGTGAGTAATAGATTACAGAATTTTCATTTTTGGGTGAATTAACCCTTTAACATGTCAGGGTCATATTCGCCGCAATTGTATGTGTGTTTATTGTGTGGAAGCTTGTTACCACTACAGAATAAAAACTTTTTTCTCAGAATTCTGAGATATAAACTCACAAATGTGTGTTATGAAGTCAGGAGGGTGATAAAAACACAATTCAGACTTTATAACTCGCAATTGCGACTTTATATCACACAAATCTGACTTTATAACTTGATATCACGCAATTCTGAGAAAAAAGTCAGAACTGTGGGATGAAAAGTCGCAATTATATTTTTTATTCAGTGGCGGAAATATATATGAATTTTTTTTTTTTTTTTTTTTTTTAAAGCCTTAAAGGATTAGTTCACCCAAAAGTGAAAATTATCCCATAATTTACTGACCCTCAAGCCATTCTAGGTGTGATTCTAGTCTATAAAGTTAAAAATATGGATAATTTATTACAAAAACTCATCGCTTTGCTTCAGAAGGCCTTTATTAACCCCCTGGAGTCGTATGGATTACTTTTATGATGGATGGATGTGCTTTTTTGGACTTCAAAATATCGGTTACTATTCACTCCCATTATAAAGCTTGGAAGAGCCAGAATATTTTTTTAATAGAACTCTGATTTTGTTTGGCTGAAAGAAGAAAGTCATATACACCTAGGATGGCTTGAGGGTGAGTAAATTATAGGATAACCCTTTTAATTTTCTTCATTAAAACTTTCAAAAACTTCCCAAATTTTTCTAATACTTTTCTAAATTTGATTTTGTGCTGAAATGGACATGTTTTAAATGACATTCACCCAACTACTTTTAACATTCAGAAACACAATAAAGTGTGACAAAGTGTTTCTGAAAGCAGCCACCTGGCATTTGAGCCATCTAAATAAATAATTAGAAACCAGCCTGAACACACCAACTTGAATGATTAATTTGATATTTAGGCCACAAACATTGTAATGACTGAGTTTCCCAACAACACAGATTGCAAAACCTAGTAGTGCAGTTAAAAAAAAAAAGGCACCTCTAAACTCAAGTCCTAAACTTGAAAACTTCTAGGTTTTCTTTCCACCTGCTCTTGTAAGCCTCTTAATCTATTGTTCTTCTGTTCTTCAAAAATTCTGAAACGGTGCTGGCGAACACTGAAGCATTCTTCCAGCCCATTCCCATCCACACTGAAGCAGAGGAATGCTACCCTGTTGGCCCACGTGCAGCAGAGAGTAAAACAAATCTTCTTTTGTCTCCTGTACCTCTAACAGGCTCATACTAAATGAAGTCCGTGGCCTCAGGGTACACCTCTCAACTCAGCCCACTGTAGTTACCATGCCAATAAAGTACTGGAACGTATAAGATGAATTGCAGAAGAATCAACAGGTGCCTGACGCACCAGTCGGACAGTTTGGACTTATGTTCACAGGATTCGTGTTATAACAGAAAAAGATATATTTTAGCATGGTGACCTGACTCACAGCAGGCTTGAATTTGAGATTTGGGTGTATCATCAACTTCCATCTTAAAATACAATCACTCGCACATGTCCAGACCCACTGCTTCAGAAATGCAGACCCACCCCAGACACATCGTCCTCCAAAAGCTATGATTACTGGAACGATCCCATTCCTCTCTCTCATCATCCTCTTTATGTTTTGTGGGCTGTTGGGAATATGCCCTGAGGAACAAGCGCACTGTTGTTGTGCAGGCGTGGTGCTTTCTCTTAACGCAGATTTTATTAGCCAGTTGTTCTTATCGAAAAACTACTGTGCGAAGCTGCCGTTAATAAATCAATGTAACTGTATGAGATAGTTAGAGGAGTGAAGCTCTAGGGGGAGATAGAGAAGTCTCACACAACTGCAACAACTACAACTGCTCACATCTGCAGAAGGAAGCACGTAAACATCATCTTGCCCCACAAGGGAGGTGAGCTGTGCTTTCTTTTAGCAATTCAGCTGTTTAATACACAAAACACGAAAGTGCAAAAGTGCAAATAATTAATGAGGCAACACTGACATTATACACAAAGACTATGTCTATTGCTTATTCTAAGTATTAAAGATGTTGTGCTACAGACATGAATGATATCTTAAACAGTGCAAATGTGCTGATATTTTCCAAACCATTCAGACTTATGCTGCCTGGCACATAAAAAAACTCAAAAAGACATTAAACCAGGGACCAGAGCCATATCTTGAAAGAATCACATACCTACACCCTGGAAATTACCCAGAACAACCTAGCAACGTATTAACAACCAATACCAAAGCCACACTCTAGCATCTACCCAGAACACCATATAACAACCACATAGCAACATGTCAACAGCATCCAAAACACCCTTTCAACACCCTAAGCAACTACCCAGAACACCATATAAACCACATAGCAACATGTCAACTACACCCCAAACACCCTAGCAAACACCTAGCAACTACCCAGAACACCCTATCAATTGCATAGCAACATGTTAACAACACCCCAAAACATCCTAGCAACCACCTAGCAACTACCCAGAACACCTTATCAACCACATAACATGTTAACAACACCCTAAAACACCCTAGCAACCACCTAGCAACTACCCAGAACACCATATCAACAGCATAACATGTTAACAACACCCTAAAACACCATAGCAACCCCCTAAGTAACTACCCAGAACACTTAAGCATCAGCATAACAACATATGAACAACCACTCACCCTAACAACCAGCTAGCAACACCCTAAACAACTAGCCAGAACTCTCTAGCATTCGCATGGCAACGTATTAACATCTCACCCTAGCAAGTACCCAAAACACCATATCAACCACATAGCAACATGTCAACAACACCCTCAAACACCCTAGCATCCACCTAGCAACCATCCAGAACACCTTATCAACCACATAACATGTTAACAACACCCTAAAACACCATATCAACAGCATAGCAATATGTTATCAACCACCCAAAACACCCTAGCAACTAGAACACCCTATCAACAGCATAAAATGTTAACAACACCACAAAACACCCTAGCAACTACCCAGGACATCCTATCAACCACATAGCAATGTGTTAACAAAACCCAAAAACTTCCTGGCAAACCACCAAGCTACACCCTTTCAACCTGCAGAACATATTAGCATCCACATAGCAACTTGTTAACAACCACTCAAAACATCCTAGCAATCACCTAACAACACCCTAAGCAATTACACAGAACACCTTAGTAAATCAGCCAAATATTAGCCACAATATAATGTCTAAACATAACAGTGGAAAAAATTCTTCATATGTACGTGTTCTTCGAAATGCTCTTGCACCACTGAATAAACATCCAATCAGACGTTGATATTGACAGCTTTTGTTTTGTCTGTTCTTGTCTATATAATCAAATGCATTTCTTTAAGCACACATCTTTGTGTCTAAGCAATGGAATATCTTCATGTCAAACGTCAGGCTGAAACATTTTACGGGTCACTTGCCATAACGGCTAGAAGAAGAGCAAAATTACAGGTGTTTGGCTCATGGTGGGTGTTAGTTTCATACCTTCATTAATACAATATGAACAGACACAAAAGGCCATTTATATCACTTGCAATAAGGTTTCAGCTGTTGATGTGCATATATCCCATGGTGCATGTCTTCTTCAGCCTCCACATATGCATAACTGCTCTGAGTGAGAAAACATCTGTGTTTTAGCCTTTTCTGCAGCTTTAACAAACAAAAAAATTAAAAATAAGGGCAGGGCGGGACGGCTCTCTCTGTCAGCTGTTGTGTGGCTTTGATTTAATGTTTTCTCAGCAGTTGATCACTGAATGAATGTGGTGCTGAGAAAGCAGATGGATTGTGTCATGGAGGGACTGGTGGGTGTGTGTGGAGAATTATTACTGTCTCTACTCATTATGGATCAATCAGTGATTTATTAGGATGGCATCTCCAATCCGCAGCAGTGAGGCATCAGCAACATCTCTGACTAATGGTCTTTTATATATGAAATTAAACAAATAAAAGGCCAGACCCATCCAAAGCATAGTCACTAAAGGTCTGATAGCAGATCCAGGCCCGACAGGACCCTATGAGGTTTCTGATTGGTTCACTTTCATCAGTTTTGTAATTTTATATCTTATTAGTGGTGTAACAGTACATATTCGTCCCAAACCGTCATGATACGGATGTCGCGGATCTGTGCATACAGTCAGATGACGAATACAGTCAGTCACGGTCGATTCACATTCCAATCCCGAAGGGGGCGCATGCGGTAATGCAACGCTGTTTGCTAACCGCCACAACAGAAAAAAAGCGCAGAAGAACAAGAACAGAGGATCTATGCACTGCTTCAGAAACTGTATACTCTTGTTCATTACTAAGTAATTATTTACTGTAATTTAATTAATTTACCCTTGAAAAAGTAAAGTAAGGGATTACTCTTATTTTTCTAATTTAATTACAGTTACTTCCGATGTAAGTGCATGAAATACTGTATAGTAGAGTTGTCAAAAGTTCCGACTTCGGTACTGACATTTTAAAAATGTGATGCTTTGAGCGTGTTGAGCGGATTCGTAGACACCTCTGATTGACCACGGTGTTGACGTGCTCATCAGATATGAGCGATATGATTGGCTACAATGATCAGCGCATGTTGATCCGCGATAGTCACCTGCTTTCAAACGCTCCCATGTGTATCTGTGTAAGCGCTCGATGAAGAGCGTCATTGATGACTATTTACAAGGTTTTTGAAGCGTTGATTATTGTAGCTAATCACAGACATATCTGTTGAGCTTGTGAACACAATAGCCAATCAGAGGTGTTTACGAATCTGCTCAACAGCACTCAAAGCATACAGAAGTTACTTTTTGGTATATAGCCTATATGTCATCAACATGCTACCTGCAACAATAGGTCCTCAACATGCTAGTGTACACCTAAAAGTTGACAATGCAAAACGTTTAACATAAATACACATTTAATCTACAGTCTTTCCACTCTTGAAACAGACCAAAAATATTGATGACATCACCTTACACACCTCCCAATATTTGACCCATAAAATGCCCTCTACAATGACAATGTTCTTCCCGCAATACCATCTGTAACTGACTAGCTCAATGGAAGGAAAATTGTGACAAGACCAGTGTGGCCAGCTTGTGGACAAACTAATTAGCGCAAAAAAATCCATGGATTCTTTATCAACCGTACTGTCCCATCCATTCATAGAAAGCTCAATCACACTTCCAGGCAAGTTCTGAACATGCCCCCCACCAACAAACGTTACAGATGAGTCAGTTGGTGGTTAACATTTTTGTACTTATTTCCTCTTTGAATAACTGATTAGTCTTCTTTGAACAAACATGAACCTATAAATATGTCATTTCTTTCACACATGAATTGCAGCCGGATCAACATGCATCCATAACCTGAATAGACATTCCTTCATAATGGCCTTGTTGCCAGCAACAAACACAATCAGAAACTGAATGTAGTCCATAACTGTGCAATTTGTCTGATTTCCTGATCCAGACAGATGTGTTTAAAGTAAACGAAGTAAAAACTGAACTTTTTTATTTACTTAATACATACTCCCGGCCTCCCGATCGCTACTTTCCGGCATACACATGCTAATACATAGGTAGGGATACACTAATATGATATTGCAGTTATCCACAATCATGAAAGTTTATTATTTGCATGCTTTTTAAAGACTTGGCCGTTAAACATTTTATTCACAAGCTGTTCTGACATGCACTTTTCCGAGCGCGTACATCCAAAGCACGCGCACACAAAAAGTCAAACAGCGTGTGAGTACTAAACCAAGATATCTTTTGCGTCTTATTGCACTTAAACTGTCAAATACACACAAGGTTTACATAAACACAATACAATATGTCTGTATATTAGATCCGTGCATGAGGTCTTAAAGTGACAGCAGCCTAAAAAACCTGCAACTGTCTGTGCCATTACAGGGATAGTTCACCCAAAAATGAAAATTTGATTTTTATCTACTTACCCACAGGGCATCCAAGATGTAGGTGACTTTGTTTCTTCAGTAGAACACAAATTATGATTTTTAACTCCAACCGTTGCAGTCTGTCAGTCGTATAATTCATGGCAATGGTAACAAAATCTATGAGGACATAGCGGTGTATTAGAGGTAAAAAAAATGATATAAATACTGTTCGGTTTCTCGCACAAACCGATCGTTTCGTGTCTTAGGACATCAATGTGTCGTCACGAGCCGCAGGGTTTAATTTGGATTTGTCTGTGCATGTTTTTTTGACTCTTGTAGATGGAGTTCTCATTGACATGCAATATACGACTGACAGACCGCAACGGTTGGAGTTAAAAATCATCATTTGTGTTCTACTGAAGAAACAAAGTCACCTACATCTTGGATGCCCTGGGGGTAAGCAGATAAACATCAAATTTTCATTTTTGGGTGAACTATCCCTTTAATGTTAATCAAACAACAAAAGACAGAGAAAATCATTTACTGCTCTTCACTGAATAACTTCAGAAGCTTTAATAAGAATCAGTGTATATATAATTTATACAGTGAAGTCTAAAGTTTTATTTTTACATTTGTTTATTCAATTTCTTATGTGAGTACTACTGTTAAATACACCTTTTGTGAAAAAAATAAACCACTGTTTAATTAATTTGTAAATTATATTGTATTTGTAATGTGCATATTTGTTCTTATTTTTAATAACAAAGATAAAATAATGAATATTTTCATCTCTGCCGACCCCTACTTTGGCCTAAATGGTATGTCATTATTTTTTCTTTTATATTTTGTTATCTTGTAAGGCTACATTTTTAAAATAGGGAAATAAGTGTGGCTACACTGCTCAGTCACTTGAAAAATAGTAAAATCAACATGAAAAAATAGTGATTTTCCTTTTTGCCATATCACCCCTAGTTGTACATAACACAGTATTTTAACAAAAATGTGCAAATGGTTCTCCCTCACAAGAAATGTAGTTGGGAAGTCCAATTCATTTTTGCAAATTAGTTACCAAATTTGCAGAACAGTATCAAATTCCCTCCTTTATCCACAACAATATTATAAGAGGCCATGACTTTTGCAGTCATTTGCGATTTTCTGTATAATAAATTACGGATAAATATTTTAAGATGTCTCCGACCACATGAATGGTAGGAGCAGCAACCCTTTGCCTCTAAGACAGAGGAATGTTGAGAGCACCAAAAGTGACCAGGCTTCACCTCTAACCTAAACAAAGGCAGCCTGGGAAAACAAACGAGGCTGTCTCTGCTCACTGCCCAGAAATCCCTATCTTGGCTTCAGCAAGTGGGATGCACACACACCGAAAAAGAGAGACTGCAAATGTGTGGGCACACATTTTTTTCAGGCCGCCAATGGGACATTAGACATTAGCATAATGCATGTGTTGTAATTCCAGTCCTAAAGACAGGTGGGTGGTTTTCACTTCATGAGAGAAACTAACCAGGTGTAAGCAGACCATAAGGGAATCTGCAGAGAAAATAGTGTGTATGACAAGCCCTGTAAGAAACCAGCTTTGAAACATTATGTTCTCTTGTGTGGAGCTTCGCAGTTTGTCATAACCAATTAAATGTGTTTTTCCACAGAGGAAATGAAATCAGAAGTATTTGTTTACTGACATCACTGAACAGCCGTACCAATTTAAGCCAGTGTATGTGTCCACTTTACCATCTCTATTCCTGAAATTTGCTTGCATGCAGCATGAGACTTCTGGTTCATAAGTTATTTAATACTCTTTTACATGCCTGCTTTGCTAAATAATTTAAAACGGTGTTCCACACTTTATATAATGTTGCTTTCTGTTCCAGATTGATCAAAATGATGAATATCAAAGCCTGAGGTGTAAAAGACAGATCGCCAACAAAGTCCTGAGGCATTGGCCTATTTTCAATGCAAGACAGAACAGGTGCACCTACTATATTAAAACAAGACCAAACTCCCTTGTGGTCAGACAGTAAAGATCTGGACATTTTTAAACAGGTGCACAAACTGTACATCCACCATCAAATTCCTTCTGAAGCAAAACTACTTATTTAAGTCAACATGAAATCACAGTTGACCCATTTTACTTTAATATATACATTCATGGATTCACTGGCATGATTCAGTAAAGTATGTTATTTTTAATAAAAAAAGTTGTAATCTTTCAATGATAAAAGTTTACTAGAGATTAGTGTTGTCAAAAGTACCAACTTTGGTACCAAGTCGGTACTGAAATTTTAAAAATGTTGAGCGAATTCGTAAACACCTCTGATTGGCCTTTGTGTTCACGAGCTCAACAGATTTGTGTGACTGGCTACAATGATCAACGCTTAAAAAACACAGATATACACTGGAGTGTTTTAAAATTTTTAGTGGTGAAGAAATAGATGAAATTTCAATATTTTTAAATATACTTCATATTTTATACTCAACCGTCTAGTCGTTTAGTGAGGTTAACCAACTCATCAGTTAGAGAGGTTTACTGGCGAGTTCTTGTTTTTTATTTTTCTTAAATAATTTTGATGGTGCTTCAAAGTTGAAATGATAGAAGAAATTTCAATATTTTCAATATTACATATAGTTCATTTTTTATATTTAGCTATCTAGTCAGTGAGGTTAACTAGCAAGTTTATCTAGATTTTTTTTCCCCCAATTAAGATGTGGTGTTTAAAGTAAGTAAATCAATTTGAAATGCAATTTCAATAGTTTGCAATCTTCATATATAAAGCATTTCATACTTAACCAACTAGTCAGTTAGTGAAGTTGATTAGGAAGTTTATCAAATTTTTTTTCATTTATAAATGAAGGTGGTGCATTAAAGTGGATAAATTTAGATCTGCAATTTCATTATTTTGCAATAAACATTTTATTTCATCCTTAACCAATTAGTCGGTCAGTGAGTTTAACTAGCAAGTTTATCTACATTTTTTAAATACTTCAAGGTGGCATTTTAAAACAGATAAACTTCACACATATTGTATTACTGTATATACATAAAGATGCAATAGGCGATTCTTTACAGAAACATTTATTGTTATACTGGTTAAAAGTCTCCTCTTATCCTGATAGCAATCGCTATGTTAAACGGTCTAAATGTATAAATACACATTTCCTGTGGAAGGCGTAGGACCATAAAATGTAAATCCAATCATTATATTCTGTCCGAATGAAATAATACGATGTACCTGCCTGTCAATATATGTTTTTACACACCCTCGCGCACACCTTTTGCGCAGACCTCATATGTCATCAGTGCGTTTCATGCAGTGCAGAGTTTATGTAGACAGACGTCAGTCACGGAGCACCACAAACAAACAGCTTTTTCAGTTCCTACTGAATCAAAACAAGGAACTTATGTTGTATTCACACCATAACTGCCGTAATTAAGAGATGGCAACCCGTGACATTCTAACCGGAGCTGTTCAGGTCCTCAGACTCAGAATTATGCGTTTCCATGTCAACAGTATCAACACTGAAATGAATCTGCAGCAGTCAGGTACAAGCTCTCTAATTTGTTTACGTTCATTATTATTGTAATATTATGTGCTTTGAGACATGAGGAAGTTTAACGCCATCTCTTGTGACGCTTTGCCTAGAGCGGCGATTTGCAGTGAGGGTGGGATCGTATGCTTTCAATGCTAGCAGGCTAACGTTAGCATTTCCCAGATCACCTAATGTACCTTTAATTCCTTAAACCATCTTCACTAACCGTGTGCTGCTTTAAAGAGGATCAATTTAGAGACATGATTTCTCAGTGAGGTTTCTAGCAAATTTCCAAATGAGAAGTTGGTTTTGAACATTCAAACATTTTAGTTTAACAACTGGAAACCAAGATGGCACATTACCGTTCATCACCTTTCCACATTCCATCTTTGGCAAAGGTCAAGGGTCTGTACTCTGCTTTTTCAAGCTTCAGGGAATGTTTACAAAAGGTCTGGAATGTGCAATTTCAGGTGACAGATCCAGTCCCTGTGGCGGGAAACCTCACTGTTGATTCACAGACAAAACCGTTAGTGGAATGCGTGTGTTGCGAAACAACACATTCCTGGTGTGGGAGCATTGCGAAGTGTGTGCATTCTTGACATCCCCCTGCCTGCTTTATTCCAGATATTCTACTACCAACTATAATAAAGCTGAAAATCCATGATAAAGAGATGCCTTCCACCAAGAGAGTGGATGAGGTGACATCAAATCACGCACCCAAAAGAGGACAACAGGCGGGATCCGGGAATTAAAATCTCATTCATATTTGCCATCGAAGAATTTTAGTAATAATGTATAAAATTTCCATCAAATCAAATCTTCCATGACAGATCTACCATGCTTGTGTAGAAGTCGTCAGGAACTTTATAAAAAGTGGACGGTCACTGTTGCACTCTTTTGGCTTCGCTCTTGTGGCATAGTTGGTAACACATTAAACTGCCAATCAACATTTTGTCCTGTTACTTCTGCAGTTAAGCAGTGGCGCAGATGGGAACTTTGGGGCATTTTCACTAAGCAACAGTGGCGAGCAGCTTGTGGTTTCCAAGGGAGGATATTTATATGGGTGAATCCCGGTGAAGCATAGCGAACTCACTCTCTCATTATGTTAAATAATTACCAAGACAGTCTTGGGACATGAAAAGCATCAACACTTGGATTTTTCACACGATTCCAAGTCTCCTTGATGCATCAGGCAGAAAGACAATGTCTATGCCAGTGTCCCAGGCCAGACAAGTGTTTCAATTAGTATGCGTGTGAATCCAAGTACCATAGGAGATTGATTCTTCAGTCAAGACATGGGAACCAAGGATGAAACAAAGTTACAACTCAGAGGATTGGGATCTAAGCTCTTTCAGATTATCAAAGATTATCAAACAACTGAGCTTTGTGAGAAAAGCTGTAAAGGGTGTCAGGATGAGACATGAGAAAATGAGAGACAGACTAAACCTTTCCCTGAACTGTGATTTTGCAGAATAAAAATAACAGCAGATGCTAAGGCGAGGAAGAAAATAGAAGCATCACCTGCCTTAAAAAAAATTTAAGGCACCCTAAAAATAACTTTGTTTATCTCACAAATTCACACTTTGTGAGATTCAAAAATGTTTCAAATTGGAGAGAACCAGACAACCAAATCTTAGAGTATGTGATTTTTAACATTTTCAAAACGCAGTAT
Organism: Anabarilius grahami; assembly: GCA_003731715.1. Classification (NCBI taxonomy): domain Eukaryota; kingdom Metazoa; phylum Chordata; class Actinopteri; order Cypriniformes; family Xenocyprididae; genus Anabarilius; species Anabarilius grahami. The sequence continues at coordinate 704,225 of RJVU01037426.1, read as the reverse complement.
AAATAAAAACAACGCCTAACAACGCCCTTCAGCCGTGACTTATTCACGATACAGCACAGCCTCTCGTACCTTATTGCTTTTATAAAACGGTCACCACACAATACAAATATTAAAGCCAAAAATATGTATTAATGCAACTTTCATGAAGTAAACTTTAACTAAAAGCCTTCCTTCCGCCGGAAAAAATAGTCCCTGACCGTGAACAGCAACAGAAGTTACATTATTACGCCATTAGATGGCGGCGAAGACTTTCTTTATGAGTGTGTCAGTCAGTAGCGAAGACTTTTACATTGAAAAGACTGAATTATAGTGAACACGAAACAAGACACAATTAAGAAATGCTTTGACTAGCGCTGTCAGTCACGGGAAAACACTTTAACTGTTAAAAGGACAAGATAATACATCGGACATTTAAACAGATTTTTTATTATGAACATAGAACTGGCCTGAAGGAAAATGCTAAATCTGAATGCAGGTAATAAACTCGATCTCTTTCTCACAATACTCTTCTACATAATACAGTAAGCTTCAATGAACAATATCAACTGAGAACAAACAGTTTACATTGCTAAGGGTGTTGTGTAGTGATACACAGAACGATTGGGTGAAGCGGTCATAGCCGTGTTTTACCGTGAATAATGACTTTCATGTAGTTTTGAAGTTTCAAATTATTTAGTCTAAATATGGGATGTGGTGTAACCACCAAGCATATAAGAACATATTTTCCATTCACCTTGAATACATATGAATGT
>RJVU01037426.1:675157-703468 GCA_003731715.1 Anabarilius grahami | reverse complement strand
AATTATTATATCATTAATAACATAATTAATTCAAAAGTATTTTGGGAGGTTGTACAATGTTAAAATGATAAAATATTTTAAGAGATTTCCTGAAATCATTGCTCACATCCCTGTTTTCCTTCACTTTTCTGCACGCTGGTTACACCACGACTGATTTGGCAGACAAATGTTTTTTCAAATATTTTTAACAAAACTGCTTCACTGCTTTTCCCCCCAAAAAATTTAATAATAAAAAAGAAAAATAGCCTCTTTCTGAGAGGCTTTTTTCTAAATTATGATATAAGAACAGTTGTACCACCCTGACATTTTTTTATTGTATGCCTCCCAAAAATATCAAAAATAAATTTTAATTCAGAAAATCCATGAAAAAAAATTGTTCATCATATGAGAGGTGTATTCAAGTCAGTGTGTGTGTGAATTTTATTTTTAAGTATCTCTAAATAAATTCATAGAACCATACAAAAAATGCGCACCATGTCTTTGACTTTTAATTGAACTCAAATGACAATCTTGCGAGTACTTGCAGATTTTCACATGTGATAGTTATATGCTTTGAGGATGTTGTTAGTTGTCCTTGTGTTGAGTAAGCACTCCGTGTTTGTGGTTGTTTTGCTTTTCCATCTCTTGCTTACATCAGACAGGAGTTTCCATACAAGTAAACGTCATACCCAAATACTTTTCTCGAAAGCGCTCTACCTCTCTGAGTTGGTGCATACAAGCGTTTAAAAGTCATGTTAATTATTTCTAGGAGTGCTCATACCCCAAAGTGAAGTGAAGGTCGACATCTACAGACTGTTACAAAAATTGTTTGCATGGGAGTTGAGGTTGTTTCATTATTCTTTCATACTATTCAATATCTACAAGAATAGCAGGAGAATAATCGCACCTACTCTTGTAAGGGTCTCTGGAGACTTCATTCCTGCCAGAAGATATATTCAACAACACACATCTAGAACATTACAAAGAAATGTAGCTAGAATGTTTAAAATGTTAAAGGGATAGTTCACCCAAAAATGAATACTACCCCATGATTTACTCACCCTCAAGCCATCCTAAGTGTATATGACTTTCTTCTTTCAGATGAACACAATCAGAGTTATATTAAATAATGTCCTGGCTCTTCCAAGCTTTATAATGGCAGGATGAGATTTTGAAGCACAAAAAAGTGCAACCATCCATCATAAAAGATAACCACACGGCTCCAGGGGGTTAATAAAGGCCTTCTGAAGTGAAGCGATGTGTTTGTGTAAGAAAAATATCCATATTTAAAACTACAATAACTGGCTTCTGGCAGACGGCCATACGCACGTCGACTTGCAACAAAAGAGAAACCTGTGACGCGATGTAAGTCGCAGGATATAGGAGTATCGTAAGCTTAGACGCCTCTCAGGGTTCAAACAAATAGAGCTGAGCAACAAACTCAAGTTTCTCTCCTCTTATAATGAGATCCTCCGACATTTCTCTATAAAAATTCTCATTTTAGACTTCTAATTCGTGACCGGTGTTTTGTTTTGCTCTATCCTCTGCGCTTCCACGTTTGTCAATACGTCATGCGTCAGGTCAGAGGTCACTCTTTCGCTGGAATCAACTCACGTACGCAAGCCAGTTAAGCAAGGATACTCTTCGCCGCAAATCGATGTGTACGGTCGTCTGCCAGAAGCTAGTTATTTTAGTTTATAAAGTTTTAAATATGGATATTTTTCTTATACAAACGCATCATTTCACTTAAGAAGGTTGTTATTAACCCCTGGAGTCGTATGGATTATTTTTATGATGGATGGATGTGCTTTTTTGGGCTTCAAAATCTCAGTTACTATTCACTCCCATTATAAAGCTTTGAAGAGCCAGAATATTTTTAATATAACTCTGATTGTGTTTGACTGAAAGAAGAAAGTCATATACACCTAAGATGGCTTGAGGGTGAGTAAATCATAGGATAATTTTCATTTTTGGGTGAACTATCCCTTTAAGAAAACAGTTCATTTGAAAATTTCTGATACCATTTCTATAATGGAATATTGGGAAAATTTTTGTATAACATATACTTATCTTCTGGGTCTTTACAGAGTACATTTAAGTTGGTTTGATTTGGCAAGAAACTAACCTGACCTTGAGAGCGATCAAAGGCTTTTTATTGTGTTATCTGCGAATCTTCACACTTTTGAACACATATTTTTACACCTTCCTGAGATTGTCAATGGAGTGTGAAAGACAGAAGCTTACACGTCATAGAGAATAGAGAGTTGCAGAGAACTGGAAAGATCCAGACAACGATAGAGAGAAACAGGGAGAAGGTTCACACTGAATACTTACAAAGCAAGTGAATGATTTGCATGTAAGGTGAAACTGTCCATCGTAAAATACAGAAGCTTTCACAAACCCCAATGAAAGCTCAAATGTGTTACTCAACATTGATCCAGAGAAAGCCAATGATGCTTAGTGGTCACCACATGGGTCAATGAAACTCACAGTGTTCATCACTTTCCAGTAAAAGGCCATGATGTGTTTCCTACTACCATGGGGATATGAGAGAAAAACTGAAAAAAGAACATGTCCAGGTCACATTTGCATGATAAATAAAGAAAATTAAACCCATTTAAGATTAAGATAAGCACATTTTCCCTAAAATTACTGTAAAGCTCTAAATATCTACATGTACCAGAAACTAGTGATCATAAAGTTATAAATATGGATATTTTTCTTACAAAAATGCATCACTTCGCTTCAGGAGGCCTTTATTAACCGCCTGGAGTCGTATGGATTACTTTTATGATGGATGGATGTGCTTTTTTTGGCTTCAAAATCTCGGTTACTATTCACTCCCATTATAAAGCTTGGACGAGCCAGAATATTTTAAATATAACTTCGATTGTGTTTGACTGAAAGAAGAAAGTCATATACATCTAAAATGGCTTGAGGGTCATTTTTGGGTGAACTATGCCTTTAATCAAAAATGTTCATTAACTGGAACATTTAGTGATAATATTTCAAAGTGATTTCCGTCATTTTTGACAGATTTACCCGTTTTTAAAACATTCCGGTAAACACTGCTAATATAGATTAGAAGTGAAAAGTGGGGACAGTTACATTTTAAAGCATCCTTGTGAAAAACCTGGAAAGAGATGTGAGGATTCGGGGAGAAAACGAGAGATTCTTTGTGCATTCCAGTGAATTATTCATGGGATATATCGTAGATTAAATCGGGAGAGAAGACCACAAATGCGCAGTATTGTCCTTTTTTAAAATTTTTACAGTGGAATACAAGGAAAAAAGAAAATAATCAGGAGGAAAAGAATTCAGCGAATGAAAAGCCACAGATATTCTTTCCATACAACGTGACATTAAAATACAAAGCGTTACGTCTGAAACCGGAAGCGCCTCCCTAAATTTAAAACGCAGTAGGCTCGTTAGGAAAAAGGTGGACACAGAACACAAACACACCGCAGTATGTCTGCATCTCTAATGGATAGCTGTGTACATTTGCTCCCGTTACTGATGATGAGCAGCAGATCTGTCTAAACGGAGCAGTCCGACGGTAGATCACATCAGCATCAGCCTAAACAGCTTAACAAGCCAAGTGCTGAACTGTCACTTCACCCGCCCCCTCAACAAAGAGCTGAGCTGGGCATTTCAAAAGATGACCTGCTGCCTTTGACTTTACGTCACAAGACTTAAGTTGATTAGTCATGAAATCTTTCACGTGACCACATATTCCACAGGTGCTGCATCTGCAACATTTGACAGGATGCGTTGCTATGCTGAGCGGTGAAGTCATACAGCACATGCTTCGAAAATGATTGAGAAGGTTTTGTTGAGTGAATAAGATAATGATATTACACGGCTCCTAATGATATACTAACCAGATTTTGTGTCCGTGCTGGACTTTAAAGCATGCAGTCTGGTCATTAGCAGACCGAATGCGGTTAAACACGGATTGACAGGGGAATCAGGTTAGATTGAAAGCAAACATCAAGTTCATAAAGGACTTCGTGAGAAGCTCCTTGTTAAAGAAGCCTGATTAATGTAGCTCTAAACACATGGGCACATAATTAAATCCAGGCTCCATCCATTATCCATCATATTATGGTTCATGTCTCATTTTTCATTGAGAGATGTTTGGAAAAGAGAGTTGAAAGTGATTACAAAATTTCTTGAAGATACATTTCCTTTAAAGGGTCAGTTCACCCAAAAATGAAAATTCTGTCATTAATTACTCACCCTCATGACGTTCAAAACCCGTGAGACTTTTGTTCATCTTTGGGACACAAATAAAGATATTTTTGATGAAATCTGAGCTTTCTGTCCCTCCATAGACCGCTACAAAATTTAAACTTTGAAAAAGATTGTAAAATGAATCCATATGAATTGAGCGATTTATTTAAAATTTTCTGAAGAGACTCAATCGCTTTATATGATGAATAGATTGAATTTAGGCTTTTATTCACATGTAAACATTCATCAATTGACTCACACATCAGTTGTGGTAAACGGAAGCTCAAGCATGTCGTGTTCGAGAAACAATGAGGTTCATTCTCGTGATACGCAGCACGTTTGAGCTTCTGGAAGAGGTTTGTTCTCATATGTCAAGCAGGTTTGGTTGAGCTTCTGTTGCTAATCAATGTTTATATGTGAGTAAAAGCCTAAATTAAACCTGTTCATCATAAAAAGCGATCGAGTCTCTTCAGAAAATCTGGACTAAACCGCTCAATACATATGGATTAGTTGTACGATCTCTTTATGAACTTTGAAACATCAAAGTTTTAATTGTGTAGCTGTCTATGGAGGGACAGAAAGCTCTCAGATTACATTAAAAATATCTTCATTTGTGTTCTGAAGATGAACGAAAGTCGGGTTTAGAATGACATGAGGGTGAGTAAATGATTTGATTTTTGGGTGAACCAACCCTTTAAATATTTGAAAGGTCTCCCTTCTGAAGTTTCAGAAGAGATCTCAAACTGTTCTCAGATTTTCCAAGATAGGAAAGTTTGCAATTTACCATCAATTATCTCATTATAAACTCAAAAATGTTCTGTTATCCACACTTTTGCCTAAGTGAACTTGCTCCTATTTTTCTTCAGAAAAAAAAAATAAAAAAATCTCCAATAGTCAAAGACTCCAATAGTCTCACATGAGTCTCCTCTGGAGTTTCAGAAGAGATCTCAACAGTCTCAAACAGCACTCTAAGATACCAAAGTTTGCTATTAAACGTTAAAAATTTGATTATAAGCTCTCTAATCAGATTTTTCATCTATGTTTTCCATATTCCTTTATACACTTACTATTTTTTTCTCCAAAAGATGATTAGAAAAACACAAAGGATATATTTAAAGGGATAGTTCACCCCAAAATGAAAATTATCCCATAATTTACTCACCCTCAAGCCATCTTAGGGGTATATGACTTTCTTTTTTCAGTCAAACACAATCAGAGTTATATTAAACAATATCCTGTCTCTTCCAAGCTTTATAATGGGAATGAATGGCGCCATTTTTTCGAAGACCAAAAAAGTACATCCATCCAGCATAAAAGTAATCCAAACAGCTCCAGGGGGTTAATAAAGGTCTTCTGAAGTGAAGTTATGGGTTTTTGAAAGAAAAATATCCATATTTATATTTATAACTTTACAAACTAATCACTGGCTTGCGTATGTGAGTTGATTCCAGCGAAAGAGTGACCTCTGACCTGACGCATGACGTATTGATGAACGTGGAAGCGCAGAGGATAGAGCAAAACAAAACACCGGTCACGAATTAGAAGTCTAAAATGAGAATTTTTAAAGAGAAATGTCGGAGGAGCTGGAGTTTGTTGCCCAGCCCTATTTGTTTGAAGCGTGAGAGGCGTCTACTCTCTCCTAAGCTTACGCTACTCCTACATCCTACGCCAGAACTCGACTCTCTCGTTAATGCGCGGACCGATTATAGTCAATGAAGTTATAAATATTTTTCTTACAAAAACCTATCGCTTCGCTTCAGAAGGCCTTTATTAACCCCCTGGAGTCGTATGGATTACTTTTATGATGGATGGATGTGCTTTTTTGGGCTTCAAAATATCGGTTACTAACTATAAAGCTTGGAAGAGCCAGAATGTTTTTAATATAACTCCGATTGTGTTTGACTGAAAGAAGAAAGTCATATACAGCTAAAATGGCTTGAAGGTGTGTAAAAGATGGGATAATTTTCATTTTTGGGTGAACTATCCCTTTAATATCCCGACCATCTCTATACAGAAATTAGATTAAATGGAGAGCAATGTGAGACTTTTGCTCAAGTGTACTGCTCAGATTTTTCTTCTAAGAAAGACTCAAATAATCTCAGAATAGTTTCAGAATATATCTCAACAATGTCTCGAACTGTGCTCAGATTTGCCAAGATTCTTCTAAAACCAAATGATATGATCTAGGCTATATCCACATGAATTTTATAGTTCTCATTCATGTCTATTCTAGGAGAAACAACTGAAAAAGAGTTGAAGCTTAAATGAAATATAACAAAGACCTCCATTAAGTCTCCTGAGCAATTAAAGAGCAACCTCTGAGCAATAAAGTTTTCCTCTAAACAAAGCTTGGTGTAAAATAATTTGAGTCCCTGAGATCTCAATGCTCTTACAGACGTCACAGCAGAGGCTCAGGACCAACAGGTTGATTTGAAGCCTTGATTTACAACTGCAAGCAAACATGCGGAGGGCAGTTTTCTTACCTCATAAATATAAAATTCCTCTTGGCTTTGCCTGCTACTTCCACATAAAAGCAGATACTTCCTGTAGTTCCACTGAGACAGACGTGCAGGTCTTCCGTTAGGATGGTGTGATGAGTGTGGTCTGCTCTTTAACGCTCCTCAGGAATGCTCCGGCGTCTGACAGCACTTCCCACTCACATCTGCAGCTCTCTCTCTCTCTTTCCCCACCTCAGTGAACTCTGCTGACATCCAAAGCTCCTCCCCCGTCTCCAGGTAGGAGGAGTGTCTTGTTTTGAGCAGTTTCTGTCCCCTCACTATCGACGTCCCTCACACCTACGCCCATCTTTATAGTCTTAATGAGGACATACTTAGACCTCTGTTGTTTTTCTACAGAGCTAATTATAATTGCTAACTTTGCTAACACAAACATAATCCTAACAGAAATAAAAAATGTTATTCATTATTAACAATACATTATTTGTATGAAATGCTGGTAACACTTTACAATAAGGTAAAGTGTTACGAAAGAGAAAAACTTAAGATTTAGATAGTATCTCTCTTATCTTGATGTGTTTGGCATGAGTGAGCATTAGGAGGTGTTTTTTTTTCTTTTTTCACTCAGCTATCTGTGTGTGTGAGCGTAACCAGATGCTTGCGACAGAAGTCACATGTTCAGCTATTCAAACAGATCTCGGTCACTTTCGGTACCCAGAGGAACGTTTTATTGCTCACAGTTCAGAAGACTTCATGGAGGTCTCCGCTTTGTCTCGGATATGAAATAAAAAAAAGACTTAGTTCTCCATTTTATCTCACTGCAATCTAGGAGAATCAATCGAGACAGGAGTTCTCATTCGTGATGTTTCTTTTCAATGGATAATGGTGTGCACTGTTGTAGATGACGAGTGCTTAAAACACACATACCATACACTGAAACCGGACCATCAGCTTCCCACTGAAACCAAACAACACAGCAAAAACCAAGTGGACAGACAGCTCGATCACAAAACATGATGGTTATGTGGGTGTCATATTACAACCCCCAAAAAAATAAGAAATACGATGTTTTGCATTAAAGGGTTAGTTTACCCAAAAATCTAAATAATGTCATTAATTACTCACCCTCATGTCGTTCTACACCCGTAAGACCTTCGTTCATCTTCAGAACACAAATTAAGATATTGTTGATGAAATCCGATGGCTCAGTGAGGCCAAAGCCATTGAAACTCTCAAGGTCCATAAAGGTACTAAAACCATATTTAAATCAGTTCATGTGAGTTCAGTGGTTTTATCTTAATATTATAAAGCAACAAGAATACTTTTTGTGCGCCAAAAAAACTAAATAATGACTTTTCAACAATATCTATATGGGCCGATTTCAAAACACTGCTTCAGAGCTTTACGAATCGAATCAGTGAATCAGAGCGCCAAAGTCATGTGATTTCAGCAGTTTGGCCGTTTGATAGGAGATCCGAATCACTGATTCGAAACAAAAGATTCATAAAGTTCAGAAGCAGTGTTATGAAATCGGCCCATCACTAGATATTGCTAAAAAGTCGTTATTTAGTTTTTTTTGGCGCACAAAAACTATTCTTGTCGCTTTATAATATTAAGATAGAACCACTGAACTTGCATGAACTGTTTCAAATATGTTTTTAATACCTTTATGGGCCTTGAGAGTTTGAATGGCTTTGGCCTCACTGAGCCATCGGATTTAATCAAAAGTATCTTATTTGTGTTCTGAAGATGAACGAAGGTCTTACGGCTGTAGAACGACATGAGGGTGAGTAATAAATGACATTTTTTTTATTTTTGGGTGAACTAATCCTTTAAGAAAATGAAGCCAATTTATAGGGCCATTAAGATTTTTTTTTGACAGTTCAGCTAATTTTCCTGATCATTTTTCACTACTGTAATGTGTCCAGATGTTTTACTTTTGAGTTTATGATTCTCATTATTCATAATGATCTTGTTAGATTCTCATTATTATAATACAGTAATGAAAATCATCCTAGACACAATTAGATTTTCTGAATGAGATTTTTGTTCAATCTCTAAATTAATGAATAAAAGAAATGGTTAAATATAATGATTAAATGCATTGTTAATACATTTATAGATGAATAAAAATGATAAAAGGCTAAAATGTGTGAACAATTTTTTATTTTTATTTTTTTCCAATTGGATCATTTATTTATGCATTATATATTTTGTAAGAGACAAATATTTATTTATATATTCAATCATTTATATATTTATTTATTTAATATTTGGTTATCCATAAAATTTAAAGGATTAGTTGACTTTCAAATGAAAATTACCCCAAGCTTTACTCATCCTAGGTGTATATGACTTTCTTCTTTCTGATGAACACAATCAGAGTTATACTAAAAAATATCCTGACTTTAATATCTAAGCTTTATAATGGCAGCGAACGGGGGCAACGAGTATGAGCTGAAGAAAGTACATCCATCCAAAGCAAAACATACACCACACGGCTCCGGGGGGTTAATAAAGGCCTCCTAAAGCGAAGCGATGCATTTGTGTAAGGAAAATATCCATATTTGACCAGTTATAAAGTAAAATATCTAGCTTCCTCCAGACCGCCTTCCATATTCAGCTTACGAAGAAAAAGTGTAACACCTCTCGCAGTTCAAAAAGCTTACGCTACGTCCTACGCCTTCCCTGTTCAACTTACGAAAAAAGTTAAACTTTCCTCCTAAGTTCAAATTCAAGTTGAATACGGAAGGCGGTCTGGCGGAAGCTAGATATTTTACTTTATAACTGGTCAAATATGGATATTTTTCGCACACAAATGCATCACTTCGCTTCATAAGGCCTTTATTACCCCCCTGGAGTCATGTGGAGTACGTTTATGATGGATGGATGCACTTTATACTAGTTGGTCCTGTTCACTGCCATTATAAAGCTCGGATGCATCAGGATATTTATTAATATATCTCAGATTCTGTTCATCAGAAAGAAGAAAGTCAAATACACTTTGCATTGCTTGAGGGTGAGTAAAGCTCAGGGTAATTTTCCTTCCAAAGTGAACTAATCCTTTAAGGCAGTACAAGTACTAGCATGATAAATAAAAGCTTAATTTTATTCAGGCAAAATATAATTGTATTTCTTCTGAAGTTGGGAAATGTGACCTGCATGGACATGTTTCTGAAACTCAACCATACATTGAGCAGTTAAATACTGTAGATGTAAACAGCTGGTATCTATAGCCCTGTGCAACATTGTCTCATTAACAATGTAATGAGTAACAACTGAGCCTTTGGCCTGATTTGTCCACACAACGACACGCAAACATGCACACACAACAAAACCAGCAGTCAATTATTAATGCGTCCTCTCGCTTTGTACACCAAGAGCAATACAATTACCTTCTGCACCATGATAACAATGCAATGCTTTATAACAGCAGTGTATGATCAACATGTGGAGTTCATTGCCACTACGATAAATAACCTCTTCTAATTTAGTAAAGTGTGAATGAGGCAGGTTTAGCCTTAAAGTGTCCAACATTAAGGGATTAAAAGGTGATTATAACTCTTGGTTTTATCTGTTTTACGTTCCACTGACACCCTTGAAGCATTCCTGAGGGCAACTTCTTAAACCTGTAATCTCGCCCCATCCCCCGCGGCATCTCAGACCCCCCACGCTTTCTGGAGCCGCATTCCCTCAGTTTCGGGTTACAATCCCGTTTCAAAATGCGTGAATTAAACGTGCACCAAATAATTTTTTGTATAGCCAATTTGTCTTGAACTCCATATTGCCACCTATTGGTGTGGATGTAGTGTCACTCTGAATATCATTACCAATGCCACTGCAATATTTAAAGGCACGTTTTTCTTCCCAGGATTAAATAATTTGCCAAACAAAACGTACGATAAAGAGAGCGTTACGAGATGCAGAACCTTATTCCACCAAGTGCAACATATTCCTAGACTAACATCTTTGCAGTGTTGCCAATTGCTTTCAGTTGAAAGTAGCTAAAACGCTATATCTATAGTGACAAAATCACTAAATTGGCAGCACTGCATCTTTGTTGATCCTGGAACAACATTCCGATCAAACAAACAGATTTGTGGGCCAAGTTTACAGTTTGTCAAGTTTAGGCTTTACAACCAGGTTTAGGTGCTTCTACATCAGTTTTATTCATCTTTTCCCTCTGATTTTAGGGATAACTTATGGGTAGGGTTAAGTTTAGGGGTAGGGATATGGTTAGGACAACATTTTCGATAGGAATGTTATTCCAGGATCAACAAAATATGCCTAACTCAGCAAAATTTAGGACGCGCTACAGTGAGCGGTATTCATCTGGCCATGTGATCACAAAAAAAATCACAAATGTAAACATCCAAATAAATACTATACTCACATGACCCGAAGCATGCATGCAGCATACATGACGAACATCTCGTAAAGATCCATTTTAGAGTTATATTAGCTGTGTGAACTTTGTAAATGCACTGTATTATAGAGTCGCGAGCTCGATGGGCAGGGAGCACGAGATTTAAAGGGGCCGCAGGCCCTGAATCGGTGCATAGTTAATGATGCCCCAAAATAGGCAGTTAAAAAAGTTTATTTAAAAAAATCTATGGAGTATTTTGAGCTGAAACTTCACAGACACATTCAGGGGACACCTTAGACTTATATTACATCTTGTAAAAAAACGTTCGATGACACCTTTAAAGGGTTAGTTCACCCCAAAATGAAAATTCTCTCATAAATTACTCACCCTCATGTCGTTTCACACCCGTAAGACCTTCGTTCATCTTCGGAACACAAATTAGGATATTTTTGATTAAAAAAAACAAACATTGCCAGCAAGATAATTAACACTTTTAGATGTCCAGAAAGCTACTAAAGACATATTTAAAATAGTTCATGTGACTACAGTGGTTCAACCTTAATGTTTTGAAGCGAGAATATATTTGTGCGACAAAAAAACGAAATAACAGCTTTATTCAACAATATCTAGTGATGGGCGATTTCAAAACCCTGCTTCATGAAGCTTCGAAGCTTTATGAATCTTTTGTTTCGAATCAGTGGTTCGGAGCGTGTATCAAACTGCCGAAGTCACGTGATTTCAGTAAACGAGGCTTCGTTACGTCATAAATGTTTCGAAACGTTTCGAAATTTCAATGGTTCACGTGACTTTGGCAGTTTGATACACACTCCGAACCACTGATTCGAAACAAAAGATTTTGTGTTGATCAAGACAGTAGTTCTGAAAAATATGATTATGGCGGTACACTCCGGTTTAGCGGGATGACTCAGCGAGTTTCTAAGCTTTAAAATGATTACTATTTTGTGTTATTCCTGTCAGTGGTTGCTTAGTAATTTGATAATGAATTTTTTCATGGGGGGTGGTGTACCGCCGGCGGCACACTTCAGGTTTAAGGGGTTGAACAGATTTCTCAAGAGTACAATTTGTTTGTTCGTTTATCATTTGATATTATGGACATCAGAAAGCATGGCTGATAACCGCATGACCTACTTTATGAGGAACCACAACTTAAATTCAAAAGGATTGGCCTGAATAGGAACGCGACTGCTTCCTTACCTAATCTATCTTGTCATTGTATTTCCATTCGCAAACAAAAGCTGTTGGGTGCATTGTAAAAGAATAAATATTCCATCGTAAAGAAAAGGACGCTCAGCGGTTAAACTTGTTTCAACATAAAACGTGAGCAGATGTGACCCATTAGTTTCCCTCAAACAGATTTCAGCATTCGTCCAGGAGATGTTTTCAAAGCACAGGTGCACTTTGAAGAATCCAATGACAGAGACACTCTAATGTCTCTTTAGATCAGTGGACAAAACATGGACAGGTGTGCTGTGCTCAAAACAGACCACTGCATACTTCATTAACAACCCATAACAGTGACTGAACACTAAATGACAATGCTTTACTACGATTAAGGGAATTAGGCTGTTCAGACTGCAGGCAAATTGGATTTTTTTCTCAAATCAGATCTTTTCAGGCAGACTGTCCGCACTATTAATTGTAAGCAATCAAATAAGATTTGTGTTCAGACATAACCAACCTATCTGCATGAGTTCAAAGAAAGTCATACGGGTGTGGAACAAGATGATGATGAGATTTTCTTGTTTGCGTGAACTATTCCTTCAACTGCACATATACACCAATGACTTTGGATAACTGTTTTTGGTAAGGCAATGAACTTTGGATTACATGCATCTTTCTTGTTACAAATAACAGGCAAAGGGAGGGAAGTGAAACAATCTGACCTTGACAGTACAAAAAAGAAAAAGAAAAAAAGCAGCCCATAATTGGAACAGGCATGCCAACATTGTGTGAACAGGTTGTGATTTTAAATGGTGTCTGACTTTTCTTTCACATAATAAAGAAAGAAGAAGAAAAATGAAGAAAAACACCTCATTAAAGTAGTTTGGGGGTATGATTAAAAAAAAACATTTAAAATATTGTTTGTATATTTGTGTAGGCAGAAACAGTACAGAATCTACAGTACCTATGAAGTCAAGAATATTGATTTCATTTCAAATCATTTTAACTAACCAGATCATATTCATTAATATTAATTTTTGGGTATTTTACTGTAATTGTCTAGATTGGCAATATGTTTAATCTGCCCTATATTAAGCATTCCTTTTTTCTATTTAAAAAAAAAAGAAAAAACAGAACATCTATCAATTTGCCACTTCTGTAATTCAAAGAGGCTGCTGCTGCACTGTAAAAACTGCACTGTTTTCATGATTTGTTATTACAACTTTTCACAAATCTTTTGTCAAATCAGCTTAGCTTCACAAACATTGTTCAGGTGACATAATATTTTGAGTTTCTGTTGAATAAAATAATATCTTTCTTTGTATCAACTCAAAATTATAGTTTAAATGAACTCAAACTTGTACAGTGCGTGTGACGCAAATTTCGTCATCAGAAGAGTATGGCCGTACTGTATTTTTGTAACCGTGCATACTTGTACGCGCAGGACGCACATGCGCATTTAATGTTTTTGCAGTAATTAGTTTATCCACAAGTGGCAACCGTACCCTGGGGCGTCAATTCAAAAGGTAGTCAAAGAAAAACTGCATAAACAGAACAGACCGGAACGCATGCGAGCTACAGCGACAATGGAGGCTACATAGACGAGAGATTGTGTGAAGAGGTTAGAAAGTAACCCTCATTTGTACAACTCAAGCTTGAAAAAGTACAAAGATGTTTACATGGGTTGTAACTCATGGCGAGAGATTGCTCAAAACTGTGCATGCGTCGAAGGCCTGTGTATGCGTACAAGTCAAATGAAGTAGGGCTGCACGATTTATCGCAAATTTAACGCACGCGATTTGGCAAAGACTGCGATTATTTTATGCGCAGCTTGTCAGAGCTGTACGGCTCTGTGATCAGTAGTAAATGCTTCTCCATCTGAACGCCAGAGGGCATCCTCGCGCAGAAACTGCAAATATGCCCTGCTGCCAAAGTAGAACATGCGTCATTCCAGGAAATCCCATACTATCGCTGTAGCTGAATAAACAGAAGATTGAAACATTTTGATTGATTAAACATGACTAAGAAACACACAACTGCCTTATTCTGTCTAAAAAGCCACATCATCTCACAGAAGGATGCTAAACTGTCGTTATGAAGTGAGTTTGGAGTACAAACATGTAATTAAACAGGAATGTACAAGATGTACATAAATGCTTCTCATGACTGGAAAGATGTTTGCTTTTTCAAATGCACATTATAAGCGACTCAAACTCGCAGTGCTTTCAGATGGATTAGCATTTGAAGCCATAGTTCATTGACAAGCTGCGCATAAAAAAAAATTATCGCATCTTTGCGATTTCATAAATCGCACAAAGCCAAATTGTTTAAGCGTGATTTTTTTTCTTCTAATCGTCCGATTAATCGTGCAGCCCTAAAATGAAGTATACTTTGCAAGGCTGTGAATTCAACTGTACGCGTACACTAGCATACGCGTAAAAAAACTAAGTATTCCCAGGGCTTTAGGCAACCAGGTTAGGCTACTTCAGGTTAAACCAACAAATCATTTTTACAGTGTGATTGTGTCTTTAATAATTTCTGTGCATGATGGAGGAAAACAATGAATGCAGTGGAAACTGTCTGGTATCGCTCCCGCATCACATTATGTGAACAGCATTTATGACAAAGAATTGCAGATGCAGATATAATAAGAATCTATCAATTAACACACACCTTGTCCTCTGCTTCAAACAATGGCGCTGCGCCGCTACTCACTGAAGAACACACTGACTAAAAGACGGGAAGGAGCCGAAGCCTGCAGCCATTTTCATATGAGGTTTAAAGGGAACTGAGGCGATCACAAATTCATGCACAGATTATGGAGCTAATCACAATTTTAAGAAAAAGTGAGGGTACGCCACATCTTAAAATATAGAATTGCTGGTGGTGCCGAATTCCTACCCCTGCCAAATTATTACCCCCCTAGTATTGGTAGGTTTAGGATTAGGTGTGGGTGAGGGGTTAGGATTAGGTGTGGGTGAGGGGTTAGGATTAGGGGTGGGGTTAAGATTAGGCAATCAGCGACTTCAACGAGGGGGGTAATAATTTGTCAGGGAGTCGAAATTCGGCACAACACCTGTACTGTGTACCAGTGCTTACTGGCCCACTTTGAGCACTGTATATAATATATGAATTTATAAATGTGCATTTATGCACAAAAACATTTTTTGAAATTAACAATTAAGATTTATGTTATTTTACAATTAATATATAGGAGTCATTAAATTTAAATTTGTTTTTCAAAACCATTAAACCAAAGTGAATACAAAGAATACATTTATAAGGACTCGGCACATGTGTTTTAATGAACTTGATTTTTAAATGATTTTTTTTTTTTTTTTAATTATGGACACTCTGACCCAGAGTGTATTTTGTACATATTAACATCAGTATTGGAATCAAGTTGAGTTTCTTTTGCCGTACCGAAATATACATAAAAGCAAAATCCAAATTCTAAACTAAAAATCCAAAATGGTTTGGAACAACCTTTGAGTCAGGAGGTAACAGATGATGCTTTAAAAATGCAATCTAGGTTTGTAACAGTGATATACACACATGCATAAAGCTTCTCCAATGCTTAGCTTTGGCATCAAGTACAGGATGAAGTGAAAGCAGAAACAATGCAAGGTAGCACCGTTTGATTGTTGTTTATAGGCAGCGCGGTTAAATATAGCCCGACTCTGTCATTACGGTCACCACATGATGACAGAGTTCTTTGTCGTTCGCTGGAATTTGTGTGCAGTGCAACTTACACTTCTCATTTTGCAGTTAAACTCCTATAACTCAGTAAAGCACAGCCCTAAATCTCATTGTCAACAATAAAAGTTTTCTCCTTTCTCCTTAGGCTCAAGACAATTCCAAAGAAGCTTGAGTTTCAGGTCTATTTTAAACACATACCCGAAGCAAAATATATTCAACAATATCTAAGAGTTTGAAGAAATAACTTCTTTCAACAGAAGTTAAGCTCGAACTAAAACACTCAGAACCACAAAAGTCTATAATACCTAGACAAAGTAAAGCCAGAAAAGCAATATGTTAACAATCTGAACTTTCATGCCACTATACTTAGTTTATTTCCTCAAACCAAAGTTGAAACAAACAAAAAAAAAGCTGTTTAACTAATTAATTCTGACGATTCTGTCAGAATCACAGTGAGAAAGTGCCCATTTCAAGATGAAAGAATGTTGAGTCATTTTCTCTGGAAAAGAATAAACAGGAAGTTTTGTGATTTTGTTCACTTGCAGCTCATTTAATTGCTGATGGTTTTTTTTTCTTTCTCCATTTATTGGTATTGGCCTATACTTATATTTAATTGTCTCAAGATGAATATTCATTTTCATACTGCATATTCCAATGTTGTGATGCACAAATTTACTTGCAGCACTTAAAATGAGTTATTTTAGATTTTACAATTACATTTATTTAGACAAAATGTATAGAATTTTACTATTGGCCATTTACTGTTAATCTGCCATAACTTGAAAATAATTATAGTATCAGCCAGAATTTTAATATTGTTACATCCCTAGTTTTATACAATAAAAAGTTATTTTGCTTATGTAAAAATAATTGTAATTTTAACTGTAAAATGTGACAGCAAAAACCTGTTAATTGGTTAAAAGTTCCCATACTACATACAGAGAAAAACGGTAATAGATCTAACCTTACATTGTGTAATTTTACAGTAAAATACTGTTATACTGTTTTTGAAGTAAAAACAACAAATCATCTTAAAATATACAGTGAAAAGCCATAAAATGACATTCCCAGATTTTCCTGTGAAACACTTCACATTTGATGGCTTTTAATTTTAATAAATATGTTTCTTCATAGTTTTTTTTTACCAGTTATGTGCAGTAGGGTTTTATATTGCATCTTATGTTGTTAAATTATTGTTTATTGCATTTTTTTAGTATCATGTTTGTTACCATTATGGTGTTTTTTGTGTTTGTGTTTGTGTGCATGTGCGCTTTCTATATAGTATTTTCCTCAGCTTGTGGAAAAGTTACTTTTGATGAACTTCATGTGGATTTCTCTTAATGTTATTATGGTGATGTCAGTATATTTTAAAAGTACAAAACAGATTTAAGTAGCAACATGGCCTCGCTTCTAATTTTTTTTGTAAATTAGTTTTAAACTAAAATTTACAGGCTGTTCTATAAACATGTTTACATTTTTACTGTATTTGTTACTGAAATATTCTGGCAACCACAGCAGCAAGTTTTGTTTTTTTCTGTAAAAATGAAAATTCTACAGTGTATCTGTTAGATCTCATCTGATTAACATCCATATACCCCATTTAGCTACACTTAGTGACCATTACACTACCATTCATAAGTTAGGGGTCAGTACTTTTTTTTTTTTTTTTCAGAAAGAAATTAATAGTTTTATTTAGTAAGCATGCATTAAATTGATCAAAAGTGCCATTATAGACATTTATAATGTAACAAAAGATTTCTATTTATGTTATTGTTAATGTTGTTCTTTTGAAATTTCTATTCATCAAAGAATCATAAAAAAATATATATATCTAGGTTTCCACAAAAATATTAGCAGCATATATAGCTGGTGTCCAAGCCTGGGCCAAACTGGTCTGTTTGTTGGTTTTAGAGGAGTTTTGAGTATTTGTCAAGTTGGAAGACCAGCTGGCCAACCAGATACAGCAGATAAACACCAGCTTGGCCATGCTGGGAGACCAACTAAACCAGCTAAGACCAGCAAATCCCTAACCACAAGTATGAGCAATGACAACAGTAATGCTTGTCTCGTCAAAGACATCTAACGAACTAACTGTGCACCTGGAGTTCTTTGGTACTGTAAGGCCCTGTTTACACCTGGTATTAAGATGCGTTTTGGTCGATCGGATCACAAGTGGACGACGCTAAATACAGGTGTATCCGGGATCTAAAAAGTTGAGCTTGTCCACTTTCAATCACTTCCAGAGGTAGTCGAAGCCTGCTACGACTTCGGCCACCTACTCTCCACCTAATGAGTGAACATTATGAGAAGCACACTAGCCAGACGGGATTTAAACTGTCGACTGAAGGCCCAAGTTTGGTTTGAAGACTAAAAATGTACCAATCACAATGTTCTCTCACCATTCCTGATTTCACACACTCACAGCATTCAGCTGGTCTTACGGCTCTCAGAGCAGAAACAAAAGCTGATGCTCTCCGTATGTTTTCCGTCGTCTCCTTTTGCCTTCATATGTAAATTGCGCAAGGTTATTATTTCATCCATTAGATTGAAAAATCTGAAAAACCCATACATTTACTCGCCTATAGACCCTCCCCTCGAAGAAATCAGGACAGAAGTGGTCTAAAGTGGACAAAAGAGATGAATTAAAACACCAGGTGAAAACAGGAGTGTTTCCCTCGTCCACTTGTGATCCGATCGAGAGGAAAAAACGCATCTTAATACCAGGTTTAAACAGGGCCTAAGTCAGTAAAACAGCGTTGAGAACTTCAAGGTCACGTGACGTCTCCAGCCAGAGATGCAAAATTTTGAAGTGCAGTTTTGGGTGGGTCGGTTGTTTTTTCTTTCTGTCAGAAATGCTTTCAAAAGCTCAGGAAGAGGAGTATGAACAAAATCACCTGTCATGTGCCTGGGGGTCATGGGGCACAAGAAACAAAAGGCATGTGAACTCATCTTTCAAAGGCCCCCCAGCTCTGTCTGACAGATATCCAAACACAGAGAACAATGACGCTTTCAAAACATTTCACTCTCATCCTTCATCACCATCAAAGAGCTACAGACAGTGCGGCAGACCCATATAAAGATGTTTTTGTTCCATTTCTTCGAAATTAGTCTTGTTAATTCATTGGTAGATCCAGATACCCAAATGTCATCCACGTTTCAAAACATATCCAACAGATGTTACTGAATTGTAGCCAGCACATCTTGAGAATGAATGAAGCTTTGTTAGGCTTCTGGAGCACTGTAGGTGGTAGAGAGAGACGATAATAAAAGCAGGTTTGTGTAAATGAAAGTATTGGGTGGATTCCAGACAAGGAATCATTCCTGAGGGCAACAGGTCAACAGGAATATCAGGACTGTTCAAGCAACTAGTAATGATGCCATGTCATTCAACAAGTACTTACATCCTCAACAATATACAAAGAATGATTATATAATACATTGCACACAAACTGTGTGCCCAAAAAGTGTTTAGACATTTGAGTCATATTTAAAAACATAAATCAAATGCCATTTATTTTAAAGAAATATATGCAAGCACTTTTAAAACAAAACACTTCACAATAAGAAGTTTGTTGGTTTTAAAATATACAACAGATACACGGTTTGAAATGACAGACACGGATAGCCAGGCTGTTACGCAAACATTGGATTCAAAAGTGCCTCAACATACTTTGTATACATGTATATATTAAGGTTTATCACTAATTCAAGAGCCCTTACCCATCGTTTACTGTACTCTCGGGTTGGATGGCCTGCGTTGTCATCTCGTAGACTCAAGCACTGGTACTTATTTATATATAAAATCATCTTATTTACGTATTCATTACTCATTACGTATTTACAGCAGAGTATTATTCAGAAAGGTGTAAAGAATTATGGTCTTCGCTCAAAAGACTATTATCTTTTAAACATCCCGAAAGTTCACACAAATATGAGTAAACGGGCATTTAGCTATGCTTCTCCATTTGATTGGAACCAGTTGCAAGACAAAATACGTTTAAAAGAGTTGGTATCACTCAATGATTTTAAGGGTCTTTTAAAGGATCTAGTTTCTGAGTCATTTGATTGTTATTGTTTTTGAGTGATTTTGTGTATTTCTGTATATGTAAATTAATGTATTTGTTCAACTAAATGTGCTGCCTGTCTTGGCCAGGAACCTCTTGTAAAAGAGATTTATGCCCAAGTTAAATAAAGGTATTATAATAACAATAATAATAACAATAATAAATTATAATATCTTTGAAACGCCTCTCGGGCATGCAAGTTCAGCTCCTATCCAAGCTTTCGATTAAATTTCATATTTGAAATCACCAATGAAATCTGACAACAACAGTCTCATAAATTTAGTTTCTAAATGCCCGAATCATGACAAAAAAAAACAAACAGTATTTTTCAGGCTGGATCAAGCTAATGCGCAGTCCTAAGTATGCGTCTTTTGTGTCTCATTTTGGAGGCACGCGTCTGACTGTTTCTATAGGAACCGGAGCTCCTAACGGCCGCTGCAGTGACGCAATGACTTTACCAATCGGCGATTTGCTCTTAATTAGAAGGCGGGACTTATTCCGCCATATTGCGCGTTGCACTTTCTCCCATTCAAAACAATACGAGTGACGCCTCTTGTCATTCAGTCTTTGGTTAAAAGCAACCCAAGTTGGGTGAAAATGGACAAACCCAGCAATTGGGTTCATTTTAACCCAGTGGTTGGGTTAAATGTTTGCCCAACCTGCTGGGTAGTTTTATTTAACTCAACTATTGTTTAAAAATGACTGTATTGCTTGCTTAAAATGAACCCAAAGTATGTTGGAAATTAACATGTATGTTTAATAAATGAACATTTATTAATGTTTAATGAATAATAAGCATTTATTAAATTGCTTATTAATAAAAGTTCACCTTTTGATTATTATTGTTGCCTCTAGTAATGTGTCTGATATTTTAGGTTCATTTTAAGCCAGCCATATAGTAATTTTAAACAATAAAATTGCCCAGCACTTTGGGCAAACATTTAACCCAACCGCTGGGTTGACCATTTTCAACCCAACTTGGGTTGTTTTTAACCCAACATTTGTACGACGATCCTAACTCCAAGCCGAAACCTTCTCGCTCAAGTGGGGTGAGAGCAGATCATACAAAACCGTACAAATGAGATCATACGAAATTGCAACAAGTCAAAATAGTTACAAATTGCTGAGAGACTGTGCTTGCAGCATTTGTTTTCAGATACCACTTGGTTTGATATTTTGAATCTAATGCAATGACATTCATACATTTTGGAGGCAACAACCAGACCTTCTCTAAAAAAGGAAAGAAAAAAAAAATCATAAAAATACTAAACTACCATAATTTCTCATTCAAAGCTATACAACAAACATGAAAACTTTACAGAGAAGCACCATCGAGAAGCATTTTTTGGCAAAGTGTTTCCTGCGCATTTCCTGAATTCCAAATTTTTTTTTTCAAACTCTTGCAAATCTAACATTTTTACACCCCACAAGTTTGCATGAAACTTCAAAACATTGAAAAAATGAAGCCCTACATGCCTACATGCCAATAAAAACAGATTACTCACCTATAATGCTATCTTTAGAAAGTGCAAGACACGTCTGAGAGCGCGAGACAGTTGAAGCCACCTGATTTGGTACGTGAGAGTCCGTGTGAGTCCGTGTGAAGCGTTAGGAGGGGCCTGGAGACAAATCTGAAGTGGTGCCGCCATTCCGTTACCAGGGAGACTGATGCTCTTTCAAAGCGACCGACCAATGGCGAGGCACTGCGATTGTGTTGGGACAAAAGTCACATGACCAGTGTTTGAGCAGCACACAAAACATGAGTGGGGTTGGGGTGGGCAGGAGTTGTCGGGGCATTCGGGGGAGGAATGGACGCTTGAAAGAGTCACAAAAGAAATCAAACGGCAAGCAATCACACCATGGTGAGGCACCAACTTTATGCTTGTTTAGGGGCCATTCCTTCAGCCAAGCAAATCCAGTGACCTTTAACAAGCATTAAGAATCTGTGAAAACACATTCTTTTTCGATTGGTTTAACAGTTATTGTATTCAAACTTTGAAGAGGAGGTTAAAAACGCACCTCAGAATCATGAAGGTATAACAACGCTCCTTCAAACTATCAAACTAATTTTGTTCAATTGTGTTTCGAAAGATGTTATTTCATGAGGTTCATCACGTTAAGTGCCCTACAAACATTGCGGCGACTCTGATGTAATCATGGAGCAATGTTACGGTCCATAAAACTCCAGTGAACAATAGTTCATCTCTGTGGTAAATTGTCAGTTTGCAAAAGGGATGATTTTCTTTGATTGATCTTACTGTGACAGGAATGAAAATAACACAAAATGTGCAACCTTGAAGAATTCAATCAGAAAGGGATGGATAGATTCAGACTTGTAATATTGATTAAAATTAAAATTAAATTACACAATTAAAATTTTAAGGAGGGCAAAGCTCAATTACTATTAAATCTGTTCATAAAGTAATAGTTCATCTAAAAATAAATATTTTGTGATTATTTACTCACATCACCTCTTTATCTCACATCATTCCAAACCTGTATGACCTTATTTCTTACATTGAAAACAAAAGGAGATATTTTGAAAAATGTTCACACTGCTCAGTTCCATGAAATGTAGGTAGACAATGGCCATTTAAAGGGTTAGTTCACCCATAAATTTCTGTCATTTATTACTCACCCTCATGTCGTTTCAAACCCGTAAGACCTTCGTTCATCTTCGGAATGCAAATGAAGATATTTTTGTTGAAATCCGATGGCTCAGTGAGGCCTGCATAGCCAGCAATGACACTTCCCCTCTCAAGATCCATTAATGTACTAAAAACATATTTAAATCAGTTCATGTGAGTACAGTGGTTCAATATTAATATTATAAAGTGACAAGAATATTTTTGGTGTGCCAAAAAAACAAAATAACTTATATAGTGATGGCCGATTTCAAAATACTGCTTCATTAAGCTTCGGAGCGTTATGATTCAGCGTATCGAATCATGATTCGGATCACGCGTCAAAACGCCAAACTGCTGAAATCACGTGACTTTGGCGCTCCGAATGGCTGATTCGACACAAAAGATTCATAACGCTCTGAAAGAATGTGGAAGAATTTTCATTTTTTTCATCAGTGATTGTATATCAAGAGCAGGGAGGGACATGTTTATTTGCATTTTGTTTTGTGATTTCACAGGAACGAATAGAGAGTCTCCGCAACGGCGTTAAGAGATATATTAACGCGCTCCTCTGTGTGAAGACTGGGCAGTGTGCACGAGCGTCAAGAGAACACTCATGACTCATGATCCGCTCTTGCTCACGACATGAAATTTCTCTGTACTGTACTACGTGTTGGTAGCATTAAAGAAAACGTAGTTTCACATTTATGTTTAAATAGGCCTATGTTATGTTTTAAATTCATTTATTTGATTATGAAAAGTGAACAGCATGAGTAAGATAGAATACATCATAAGATGTGGAATATATCTGGAGACATGGACTGGGTCAGACATGATTTTGACCACTTCATTAAGTTTTGTTTTGTAGAAAGACTTTCTTTAAAGTGAATTCATTTAGTAAAAATTGTATCTTAATTTTAATCCTTTTATCAACCAATTGCCTGGATTTAAATGTCCCCTAGAACCCTATTTCACAAGATGTAATATAAGTCTAAGGTGTCCCCAGAATGTGTCTGTGAAGTTTCAGCTCAAAATACCGCATAGATTTTTTTATTATACAATTTTTTAACTGCCTATTTTGGGAAATCATTAAAAATGCGCCGATTCAGTGCGTGTCCCCTTTAAATGCTCGCGCTCCCCGCCCCCAAGCTCGCAACTCTATAATACATTGCATAAACAAAGTTCACACAGCTAATATAACCCTCAAAATGGATCTTTACAAAGTGTTCATGATGCAGCATATCAGATCATGTAAGTATAGTATTTATTTGGATGTTTACATTTGATTCTGAATGAGTTTGATAGTAGCCAATGCTGCGGCTAACAGGGCTAAAGCTAACATTACACACTGTTGGAGAGATTTATTAAGAATGAAGATGCAATTATGAATTATGTCAGTTATTATTGCTCCATCTGCCATTTTCGCTATTGTCCTTGCTTGCTTACCTGCATAACGTCTGTTGATTCGGCTGTGCAGCTCCAGATGTTAATACTGGCTTGTCTAATACCTTGAACATGGGCTGGCATATGCAAAAGTTGGGGGCGTACATATTAATGATCCCGACTGTCGGTGTTATTTTGAGATTCGCCTGTTCTTCAGAGGTCTTTTGCACAAACCAAATTTACATAAGAAGGAGGAAACAATGGTGTTTGAGACTCACATGCTCTGACACAGACACACACACAGAGCATCGTACATTATTATCAGTTTAAAATTATATTTGTGTATGACTAACCTGTACTATTTCTTTACAACAAAACGCTTTGCAGGTCTATCGTCTCTAGTCACACACCAATCATCATCAGTTAGCATGTGTCCCTGCCCAACACACACGCCAGGGAAAAAACTTTGCAGGTCCTATAGCTAAGAGAGAGAGACTCCGATGAAAACCGCTTCAGTGAGCTCAATTCTAGTAATGGGAGAAAAAGTAATTCGACTGATTACTCGTTACTGAAAAAAGTAACGCCGTTTGTAACACCGTTTATTTATGATGCCGTTATTCCCATCACTGGTGGGGACAATATCAACCCTGGCAAAAAGTGGTGGGGACATGAGGTTGACCCACTGCAGTCACATGGACTATTTTATCGATGTCTTTAATACCTTTCTTGGCCTTGATGCTTGTTGCAATGACGTTGCTGCCTATGTGTGGTTCAGAAACCTCTCTGATTTCATCAAAAAATATCTTAATTTGTGTTCTGAAGATGAACGAAGATCTTACGGGTTCGGAACGACATGAGGGTGAGTAATTAATGACAGAATTTCATTTTTTGGGAGAACTACCCCTTTAAAACTAAATAAATAAAAATTAATAATACTTTTTAAAAACATATTTTAATAACTTACATTTTGGCCTGTTCATCACACAATGCTATTACAAGTTTTTTTTAAATATTTTTCAAAGTAAAATGTACTTTTACAAATATGAATTATTAATTAATAGATATAATTTGGTTTTAGGGGGTTGTACCACATGACAGTTTACAACTGATCTTAACTCATCATAAAAAAATAAATAAATTATCTGATATTTTAAGAGACTTATTGAGCTTGACACCAAGTAATAATAATCCAAACTACTTACAGGCCATTCACACAGAAAACATTTCTATGTTTAAAAATAGACACAAAAAATTGCTAACCGCACACTGAATTAAGTCCAGACTAAAAAATGCAAAGTGCGTCTGAATTAAAAGCTAGACAAGGCTTCACATGCACTTTGCACTTTTTGCACTATGCAGTTTTATATATATATATATTATATATACAGTACAGTCCAAAAGTTTGGAACCACTAAGATTTTTAATGTTTTTAAAAGAAGTTTCGTCTGCTCACCAAGGCTACATTTATTTAATTAAAAATACAGTAAAAAACTGTAATATTGTGAAATATTATTACAATTTAAAATAACTGTTTACTATTTAAATATATTTGACAAAGTAATTTATTCCTGTGATGCAAAGCTGAATTTTCAGCATCATTACTCCAGTCTTCAGTGTCACATGATCCTTCAGAAATCATCCTAATATGCTGTTTTGCTGCTCAATAAACATTTATGATTATTTTCAATGTTGAAAACAGTTGTGTACTTTTTTTTTCAGGATTCCTTGATGAATAGAAAGTTCAAAAGAACAGCATTTATCTGAAATACAAAGCTTCTGTAGCATTATACACTACCGTTCAAAAGTTTGGGGTCAGTAAGAATTTTTATTTTTATTTTTTTGAAAAGAAATTAAAGAAATGAATACTTTTATTCAGCAAGGATGCATTAAATCAATCAAAAGTGGCAGTAAAGACATTTATAATGTTACAAAAGATTAGATTTCAGATAAACACTGTTCTTTTGAACTTTCTATTCATCAAATAATCCTGAAAAAAAATATTGTACACAAATATTTTGTACAATTGTACACATTAAATGTTTCTTGAGCAGCAGATCAGCATATTAGAATGATTTCTGAAGGATCATGTGACACAAGACTGGAGTAATGATGCTGAAAATTCAGCTTTGCATCACAGGAATCAATTACTTTGTGAAATATATTCAAATAGAAAACAGTTATTTTAAATTGTAATAAAATTTCACAATATTACTGTTTTTACTGTACTTTTTATTAAATAAATGTAGCCTTGGTGAGCAGACGAAACTTCTTTTTAAAACATAAAAAATCTTAGTGGTTCCAAACTTTTGGACTGTACTGTATATATATATAAAAAAATTGCTAGACTTTTTTAGTCTGGACTGAATTCAGTGTGCGGTTAGCAATTTTCTTGCTTGTTTGGAAAAACCCTTTTGGCTCTACGCACCTGAAGCAAAAGGGTTTTTTATCCATTTGGAGCACAACAATTCTTTTTATATGTTTAAAAACAGGGCAGTGGAATGAAAAAATGTGTGGGAATGCTTTTTTTTTTTTCAAACTTCTTTTAACTTAAATGCCACGTTTTTAGAAAGCCGTGTCATGCACGAGACACAGCAAAAGATGCAAACACAATGTTAAAACACATCTGTCTGGTTCATTTTACATTTAGAAACAAAGAAAAAGCAGTACAGAGGAATGCAAATTTGTTTGTGTGTCTGAGAATAATTTCATCCTTTTTTTTTTTCTTAATTATGATATCAGGACTATCACCTTCACACTTTTTATTTTATACCCCAAAAAAATATCAAATTGAATTTTAATTCAGAAATTGAAAACACGTTTTTCATAGAAGACGTGTATTCGAGACTGTATAAATGAATTTATGTATTTTTGTGTAAATTAAAAAAAGATAAAATAGTGTGAACTTCATGCAAAGTAAACTGAGTGAGTTTTGGGGTGAATTATTCCTTTAATAGTATTAGTTTCCTTTTTTAAAACTGGTAGAAATGCCAAAGACTAATTTCCTTTTATAAAGCTCTGTAACCCGAAACTGACTCGATAAGGCAATGATATCACTTCAAATGATTTTGCAATGCTAATTAATTTCTTTTGAACTGCCCTGTTTTGATCATGAGAATATGTAACGTACCCAAAAAAAGCAATGCGGTAATCAAAGATTGTGTTTCAGGAACGTTAAGGAGTAATTCCCAACATATTTCTCTCATGAGAAACATAAAGTGGAGGCATAACTCAGGAGGCATAGTCAAGCCTACGTGTGTGTGATGTGAAGCGGGTGCCCGTGAAGAAGTATGCGCTATCTCCAGATGGTACATAAGCTCTTTTTGTTCTCGATCCATCTAGCAGCTGGACAGATGAGTCACTGTGAAGAGATTTTGCAGGAGGAGAGACAGACACTATTTGATTCCCACGTCCGCTAAAAACTAGCCCACTTTATCCAGAAAGAACATGGTAAATCACGTTTGGGGAGGAGGGTGTGTGAGAATTTCATAATGGAAATTGCAAAACACCATGTCACGAGTGAAGAAATAAAGATTACATAAAGTGCATTCACTAAAATTGTGGTCACATTAGCAAAATGACAAACGTCTAACCAATCAGCATCAGGGGGCGTACGACGGTCGAGGAGAGAGAATGGGAGCAACGGGTTATTTTTCGGGAAGCATTTTGTTGCGCGTCAGCTGTGATAAACAGACATCCACTCGCATTGCATGTGTAACAGTGGCCAGATAGTGAGAGTTGAGCAGGTAAACCACTGCGCACTGACGACTGCTAGAGAATGAGGTGCTTAGCGTCATTGGTAGTGCATTCGCCTCGCATGCCAGCAGCGATCGGGCAGCGGTTTGAGACTGACTCGGAGCAGGGTGGTTAAGACTGGAGTGTGAGTTCTGGAGGCGGAGCAATGAAGAGATTTGTTTGGGTTGATTTCAAATATCAACAATGTCCAACAGCGTAGTTCAAATACCACTTACTGCACCTTTAAAACATAAAAGAGAATTTAGTAAAAAAATAAAATAGAATTTGAGGGGAAAAAACATATTTCATAGAGCCCTAAACATGTAATTTTTGTTTAACTTTTAATAGATTGCTGTTAAATTGTATAAGTTTCATGACTTCAATTAATTAGACAAGCTTTTTGATTACTAAAATTTAATTTAAACCTTTAAAACGGAGTTCAAAGAAATTCAAATGGAGAAAAAGAAAGGAATCCAGAAAAATTTAAATGGAAAAATGAAATTTGGTAAAAAATAAAACAGATTTCATTGGGCCCTAGAAGTCGCTCATAGATTTGGGCAGCTGTGTTTTTTTTTTTTGGTGGGGGGGGGGGG